>JAUPFV010000002.1:151632774-152225274 GCA_036936605.1 Limnanthes douglasii subsp. nivea
TCTGGAGCCTCCTCTCATTTTCCACAACCACCTAGTCGAATTGCACTTACTAGCTTCAGATTTCTGTTTGGGAATCTTTCTATATGGATCTCTCTATGAGGTCTTCCTTTTAGTTATATGTCCTAAATGTTTGTAGTTGTATTCCTTTAGGTTCTACCCCAACATTATGTATGAACCTTTCTATTTAATTTAAACATTTATTAAAAAAAAAACAATAGGTTTACGTAGAAGAATATGATCAATTTTTTATATTAGATTTAATAACGTTTGGATGGATGCTGAAGCGTAACTCTTCTCTCATATATTTATATAATTATCTTACATTGAATCCGTAATTATATAAAGTTAAAAGGGTTGATGCGTACCGCGAATAACTTGAAATAAATGAAAAACTTATAAAGCGCGTGACAGACCACTAAAAAGGTCTCGTATTAAACACATGGGTAGGTGTAGAGTGAGGGGTTGGGGCAGGGGTAGCATCAGCCAACTCTAGCCGCAACGCATAAGTGAGGCGGTGCCGGTGGGTACTAAAAGTCAACCAGTTGTCGCTAGATTACAAGGATATATTATTTCTTTGAGATCAGTGGAAGAGGATTTGATTGAGATGTTTAAACCGGTGGATACACCAGGTACACATATGTATTTGACATTAATTAACGAGTTGGGCCAAAATAGTTTCTAAACAAAAAAATCTTATTTTTCAGTTTATTATAATTATTTTTTGTTCACCGATTTCTTTGTAAAAATTAAAAGATATGTATTATAAAACAAACATACAATTTTTACCAATATCATGAAAAACTAAAATGGTATTCAATTTTTCTTTCTAAATTATAATTTTTTATGGATTTTTTTAAAAAAAAAACAAAAATAACTCTACTTCAAATTTTAAAAAAAACATTAAAATAAAAAACAATGATCTTATTAATAAAATTAATACTAAAAATATAGTAACAAGAGATTAATAAATATCTTTTAATAGATCTATTTATTTAATTAACCATACCATTTTTTATAATTTACTTATTTAATGTATTTAAATTTGTGTTTCCACCTTTTTTTCTTTCAAAATTTTCTTTACGAGCAACCTTAACTTTTTTTAATATTCTTAACCACTAGTATCATGATCTATTATATCAGTATTATTCAACAATGTTGTAGATATTGAAATTGATTGTCTAGTTTTATTCAACATGTTAGCATCTGGTCATTATCCTTTGTATTTAGATAACACTCTACAATGCTGTAGGAAGCTGATAACACCTCAAATGACAATCAAGCATGTATATAGAGAACAAAATTTGGCTGCGGATTGGATAGCAAAACATGCTTTCGAAATAAAAAATAGCTTTATAATTGATACTAATCATCCTTCTAATGATCTATATGCCATATTAATGCTAGATTCTATGGGTTTAGGTCATATTAGATATACTTAAGTTAATCTAATCTTTTAGCAAGTTGAAAAACTTGACTACAAATGTCTTTTGATTGCAGGAGTAATCCATGAGGTACACTAAGGAGGGAGAAGTAGACTCGGACACAAGAAGGGTGATATGGAGCTACACGAAGATGAAGATACATTATGGAGGGAGAAGCTGTCTTTAAGAACACAAGTAGAAAGATAGGGTGCTGCAAGAAGATGAACATACCTAGCAAAATGAAGAACTTAATTTGTATCTTACAATGAGCTATCAGCTCATAAACAAAACATCAAAGCACTTGTAAAACATTTCTTCAACATCAATATATATGTTCTTTCTTGGGAAAAAAACAAAAAATATGATATCAGTATTATTCAAAAGACACCGTTTGTTCTAAAATTATTTTGATACCGTTGGTGCCATTCAATAGAACTTGTGGTATAGTATGTGTATATCGTCGATGTCAAAAACAACAAAATGTAAGAATCAATATCGGTGGTGCTATAACAACAAAACCGTTGGTACAGAACAATCCCGAATCAAAGAAGACAATAATGTGAAACCACCCCCTCCTTAAATCATTGCCATATTGTTACAAAATCGATCATAATTCTACATTTAACTAATTTCACGTAACTATCGTTCTACATATTTTGATTATTTCCAAAAATCATTTCAAAAGTAAACACGAATTAAATCAAGAATGATAAAAAGATGAGTAGTTTTATGGGTTTTTTTTAGAAAGGATATTAAGTTTTTTTTAAGAAGATGAAGTGGTGAATCTTGAGTTTTTGAGTTTTGTATTCTTGAACAATGAAGAAGATGATAAGTTTATGTTTATTGAAAATAAAATAGAAAAACTCATCTAATCTATGCGAGAACTTATCATTTTGGAGAATAGTTTAGCGTAACCCTTAATTAATATATTAACAATTAGTAATAACGAATACTCATGTCATTCTCATTGAAATATATATATATATATATATAAACTATCAATATAGTATTAAAATATATTTTTTAATTTCACAACTTATAATTTTAAAGGATAAAATATTATTATTAGTATTTTTAAAAATATTAAAAAAAATTAGAGTTTGGTTAAACTATTTTGAGATTAATAAATTCTTCTATTTTTAATATTTCTCATCTATTAAATACGTTTTCACATATTATATTTAAAACACCTCTTTTTCAAAAACTAACTTTTCACCCTCATTTACTACCTTCTCTATTTTTTTTTATAAAAATAAAAACTTTATCTTCTTTTTCTTCGAGTATTAAAAACTTAAGAATAACATTTTTCTTCTTCAAAAATAAAAACATCGTCACTTCATCTTTTTGGGGAACCAAAACTTCATCTTACTCCTCCTAAAAAGACAAACCACTCATCCTCGTTAATGGATAAATGAAAAGAATAAGTTATTCTTCTAAATTTTAATTTCATTTATGTTTATTTTTTAAAATTGATTTTTGGATAAAATCGAAATGGTTAGGATAATAGTAATTTAAAATTAGTTAAATATAGGATTTGAATTGATTTGGTAATGATTTTATATTAGAATTGAATTTGTTTTGGTTTAGAGTTTATTTCATGATTTTGATTTTGTTCCTCTCGGTTCGCAATTTTATTTAAGCACTGATGGTACATATGCTCTGTACAGTCGTAGAGGAAATGGTACTGTTGGTATTGAGTCTTGGGTTTTTGTTGTTCTAAGGCGCATGTGGTATGCACATACAGTACCGTCAGTATTGTTTAATGGCACCGATGGTGTCAAATACATTTTTTGGCATCACCGGTGCCATTCAGCAACATTGGTGGAATTGTATGTGTATACCGTGAGTTATTTAAAAACAATATGGTCAGTATTTTCTACTGATTTTTGTTTTTTACGCGTACGTTTAACTAACTAATTTTTCATTTGTATTGTAATAACAAGAGTGGTAAAAGCTATCAAGAATGAACAAACGGAAAAGAACAAACTAGACATATATGTATCTCAACCTCCTAAACTAGAGAAGCTCATATTGATTCTCTTACTGTTGAGACACATGCTCACTGAGCGGTCTTTGTAGTTAAATAAGTACCAAGCCTAAAGTGACCAAAAGGATGGCTCATCTAGTCACCGTGAAGAATCACTAGATGAGGATATATCTTATGAGGTTAATGAGTCTCACATTCCTACTCATACACTGATTAGTACCACTGATATCAAGAGTCTATTCTTTGCACAAAACAATTTTATATTATCTCCAGACTACAAGCTTGGCAAGGCGTATAACACCTATATCAAGAATGTAAGTTTAATCATATATTTTAATATATGTTTTAAATTTGGTTTATATCGATTAATATATTATAATATATATTTTTGGTTTGTTTTTTCTATTTTTAAAGTCTCATACTGGTATTAACATCCATTACATTTATGTACAGTTACAAAGATGAGACTTTAGTAACCAGGTGAGTCTCCTAGATAAAAATCTATTTATGTTTATCATTTGACACTTGAGTAGGTTATCCTCAAACTCAAGCTTGAACGTGGTTTTCCTTGAACAATGATATCAGAAGACTAACACTTTTGAGTTCTCCTTCGATAAGATATTTATCACTCTCGATGAAGTGTTCGTCATTACTGGTCTTTCGGTGGTAGGAAGAATAATTGAATTTGACATGAACTATACTTTAGGTGATGTGTATGCACATTATGTTCATTTATTGGCGTTTACAGTGGATCTTGTTTGTTCGGAGTTTGAGTCACAAGGTAGGTTGAGTTTGGTCTTATATTGCTTAGAGATACATTTACTGAGGATTTCAATTTGGATTCAAATCTAAACCATACCGATGATATGGTCGTACATGTTGCACATGTGTGCATGGTGTATTTGTTTAGTTGCATCATTTACAACTATACCAACCAAAAATCCATAAATGAAAAATTTATCGCTGGTTTAGAGCATATGAATCACTTGGTCATATAACGCGAGGGGCATGCTCGTTGGCATGGCTATATAAGGATATATGAGAAGCGTCAAAGTATTCGATGAAGGCTCTTTATGGATTTTTCGATTAGTTTGATTGTTGTATTTACGACTAATACCTTATTTTCTCCCTTAGTTGACGATTAATATAACAAATCTAATCCAAAGCTTGTTATCTGGTTGTTGAAGAATCTTACGGATACCAACGTTTGACTGGAGAACTTAATATCTCTAAGTCGTTTTGGTCTAAAAGGTAAGGCTTTGAACAGTACATCGTCCCTCGGCTATCACGTTTGGTGACAAATAGTCCTTTGACTTTCAAATGTCCGTTGGCAGTCCCTAGACTATCGTGTTTGGATAAAGTTAGTCCACCAGATCCTCTGATCCATGAGAGGCTGCCACCTGTCACCATAGTCCCCAGATTTTTGTATCACCACTAGTCCCTTGAGTTTAATTTTCTATAATATTCTACATTTTGGGTTTGACCTAAACTCAAGGGACTAGTGGTGATACAAAAATCTGGGGACTATGGTGACAGGTGGCAGCCTCTCATGGATCAGTGGATTTGGTGGACTAACTTTATCCAAACGCGATAGTCCAGGGACTGTCAACAGACATTTGAAAGTCAAGGGACTATCTGCCACCAAACGCGATAGTCGAGGGACGATTTACTATTCAATGCCTAAAAGGTAAGGATGTAAGTAATCTATTATTGTTCTTTTACTTTTGCCAAAACCAAACTGTATCTTAGTTTATTATGTGTTTGTTTGCATGCGATATTCTACTTATGTGCGGACATGACAGAGATATTTTTGGTACAAGAGGAAAAGGTCTATTGCAATCCAATTTAGATTTTTTAACGATTGAAGGATATATATCGGATCGAGTGATGCAACATTTTAGTTGGATCCAAGATAAACTGATGAATCCTCAAAAATCTAAAATGGTTATTAAAAAAGTAAACCACCATTGATATCCTATTGGGCCATAAGATTGGTAAAAATGACGTGACCAACTGTATGACATGTCCCGTTGTTGGAAACCACAAAATGACGACGTCTCAGTACGATGCTTATTATGTAAAGAGGTATGGATGGTGCGTTATCACTCTTAATGTTTTTGTTTAGCGTGAGGTAGTAGAGACGATTCATATGATAAACCGTGTTTGAACTTTTGACGAAAGAAAAGAAGAGAGAAGGAATTTTTTGAACTGAGTAGAGCACATACTCGCCATTTGGCTCCTTGTTTTTTTGGTATTTTGATACTCTGTTGTTGTATAATATTTTTTTAGTGCACCATTTTTTGTGGTTGGAAATAGACATATAAAATGAGATGAAATAATATTTATAATTAGAATGATAATGATGATTTTTTAAAAATATTTATCAATAAAAATTGTACAAGTGATTTTTCTTCGACCACATTGTTAATGTGGACGGATTCATCCGGAACAAAATAAGACAAACAAATTATCGTAAGTCATTTATATTTTGAAATAGTATGCTGGAAACAATAATGTGGTTTTTACAAGCTAATGATAGATATATAAACTAATATTAATTTAACCGTTTTAAAAATAAATAAATTTAAACACCTATTAAAACTAAAATTTGACGTAGGCGTATAATGATTAAAAGAATTAACTATTAAATTTAAGAACTAAAATAAAAATATAAATAATTATTTTCAATATTCTTGAATTGTAAATATGGTCAATTTATGTAGTAAATGATATAAGATAAATATTACTTTGTTTAATCAAGAGAAAGTTACCAGTAAATACATTCTCAACTATGTAATTACCCAATGGTACCCACTTTTTGGATAGTGTCATTTGGTACCTCGAATTGAAATTTGGACAAAAATACCCCTGACTAAATATACGCGCTAGTACTTCAAGGTGTATGCAATTCTCATGATAGGATGCGAATTGTTTGCAACTCAGGGTTTTCTGAACAATTCTCATGATAGGATACGAATTGTTTGCAACTCTCAGGATTTCCTGAACAATTCTCATGATAGGATGCGAATTGTTTGCAACTCTCAGGATTTCCTAAACAATTCTCATGATAGAATGCGAAATGTTTACAACTCTCAGGATTTCCTAAACAATTCTCATGATAGAATGCGAATTGTTTGCAACTCTCAGGATTTCCTGAACAATTCTCATGATAGGATGCGAATTGTTTGCAACTCTCATGATTTCCTGAATAATTCTCATGATAGGATGCGAATTGTTTGCAACTGTCACGATTTCCTGAACAATTCTCATGATAGGATGCGAATTGTTTGCAACTCTCAGGATTTCCTGAACAATTCTCATGATAGGATACGAATTGTTTGCAACTCTCAGGATTTCCTAAACAATTCTCATGATAGGATGCGAATTGTTTGCAACTCTCAGGATTTCCTGAACAATTCTCATGATAGGATGTGAATTGTTTGCAACTCTCAGGATTTCCTGAACAATTCTCATGATATGATGCGAATTGTTACTGGTGAAATTTTATTTTTAAAAAAAATAAAAAAAATATATCATCAATGGATCTAGTTTTGTTCATTTTTAAAAAACAAAAGCGATGGTATTTTCATTTATTTTTTTCGACCTCTGGTTTGAAAGATACGAATCTTTTAAAAATAAAATAAAAGGAAAAAGTAGGAAAGAGAAATTTCGATTACGTGGTTGTTCAGGAATGGTGAGGGTAGTTAGAGTATTAAAATAATGTTAGGTACTAGATGGTAATTAGGTAGTTGATTTGGGTATTAAATGACAATTGTCCCATTCTTGGGTACTATATGACAATTGAATAGTTGAGTGGGTACTTTAGGTGCAATTTCCCTAAATAATACTATAAATATGGTCAGTTTATGTAGTAAATGATATAAGATAAATATTACTGTGTTTAATCAATTGGTGTTAGTTATTTTAGTAACATATTCATAAACGTCCCATGCTCAAGGTAATCTTGCTCTAGATATCCTAGTTCGGAGTGCCTGTGGTTCATTAAGCCGTGTATCTTGATTGGAGTGGCGCTAAGGAACAAGATAGAGTGAGTAGTAACATTTGTAGTGCCTCTATGGTCAGGTAGTCTTCCAACCTGATTAGAGTGGGCGGATGAAAGTTAATTGAGAGGAGGCTAAGGTGGTACTTTGTTCGAGAGGAGGATTTGTTAGTGTGTCATCCAAAGTCTCACATCCCACATCGGTTAAACATGGGAAGAATCAGTGGTATATAAGTAAGAACATATCTCAACTAGTTTGAGGCCTTTTGATAGTGAACCAAATGCAAAGCCGTGAGGGCCCTCGGGTGCCAAAGCAGATAATATCATACTAGTGTTGAGATCGTGTTGTCCGTACTTATATACGGAGGCGGAATATGCAGACTGGACCCCATATTCACAACACCCATATTACCAACAGTCGCTCATAGAAGAGATTGATGTCGGACCTCTGTTTGATAATCTAGGCTCCAACTATGGACTCCATCCCCCTCACGAATGAAAACTTTTTACGTAGTAGGGACAATGCAGGTTTTCACCCATCAGAGACTAAATCTCATCACTGAATTCCTTCGGGACCATAAGTTGGTTATATGATATTTTACACATTTTGTGAGCAATGGTACACAAATGAGTCAGTGTTTTCCACTCTACATAATGAACTCAAACATGAAGTCTATCAGCTAAACTTTGCGATCATTGACCATGCTCGATACTTACCCTTTACCGAACAATTTATAGTCGTGGTCGTTGGAAGGCCACTCATTCCCATATCTCATGTACCCTATACAAAGACAAACTTACCCCTCCAGCACCCCATTATCTCAGAGAGAGTCGTTCATAAGAGACAAGCTAAGGGTAGACATATTTGATAAAATAGGTTATCCTCCTTCATATTAATATGCGCCTCTCCAATAAATTCTTACACGGTAATAAAATAACAGTAATGTTCCACCATAAAAATAACAATGAACTGTATTCATTTGAAAGTATTGAGTTGACTAGGGGTTTGGGAATATAGTTTAAATTTTCGGATAAATATATGAAGTCTTGTTTACCAATTTCAGATTGAATTTATTTTTAGGGTTCTAAAATATTCAATCAGATAAACTTAAAGAAATATTCTATCGAACATTGAGTATGAATAATATTATGTGTGATCTTATTCAACAGAATCCTGAATATTTTATATTTCGACCAACAAAACCTGTTAGTTAGTTAAAAAAAACCAGTTAGTCGGTTATAGTCCAAAATGAATGAGATTTTATTTTGAATGAAAGAAAACGCCTGAACTTGAAATTTGAATAAAATGGTCAAATTTTCAAATTCGAAATTCTCTTGACTTGCAACAACAGCCTATTCATCCAATATAAAAAATTTCCAAGTTGACCGGTCAGCTCGAACCCAGCCAGGGGCTCCACCCCTTGGACCTTACTAATCATGCTACATAGCCTAACAAGCGTGCACTTCACACTCTAAAATGTTTGATGATGTATCATCATTACATTGGTCTACTAGTCGATCCAATTACACTAAAATAGTTAGCAATCTCCCCCCATTTCAATGTAAATCATGATCAACTAAACACAATCACAACAAATAACAAATTTATGGATAAATGAAATATCGTAAGGATTGAATTTCACATTAGTATACTACACATTCCAAATATTCGAATATCAAGGTATCACTAAGGATTGAACCTTTACTATTCATAATGAATACATGAAGATAATATGCACATAAAGTTACATTCTCACATGTTCGTACTTGACACTATATTTTATTAGCCTTTTATACTTATCCTTCTCAAGCATATCAAATCCAAGTCCTAGCTTCTTGAAGCGACTAAACTTCATGCTTAAATAGGTAGCTCTTTTCTTCTTAGACCTGCATATGTAATTTTTTAAAAGAACTATTAAGAAGATAATCTTCAACCTCCACAACTTGTAGGTCTCAACGCATACCTGGGGATGAGACAACACATGTGTTCCAATCTCTAGATGTTAATCTTTCCACATTGAATTCAACACCTAATTTCATATTAGATGAGAATTGGGTATCTCAACATGATAGATTCCACATGGACTTTAATCCCATCCCAATAGCCAATTTGTGCACAAAATCTCTATTTAACCCTTTGGTTAAATGATTGGCTAAATTATATTGAGTTCTCACAAACTCTACTGAAATAAAATCATGTGTGCGTTCACGAATCATACTGTGTCTAACACCTAAGTGTCTAGACCTGCCTTTGTAAATTTGTATATATACGTTGGCCAAAGCAGCTTCACTATCACATTTGATAGATATATGTGATATCAGTTTGGACTACAAATGAAATTCATACATTAAATTTCTTAGCCACTTCTTTACTAGCTATTGCTAATGCCACAAACTCTGATTCTATTGTTGAATCAATAATACAAGTATTTTTTCGATGCCCAAGATATAGCACCTCCCCCAAGTAGAAATACCCATCATCTTGTGGAAGAGTGGTCTTCCATATTGTAAATATAACTCACATCAGAATATCTTTCAAGTATAGAAGAAAATCCAGTCTAAGTCAAACCATAATTCATGGTTCCTTTCAAATACTTAAATACTCGATTTAATGGTTGCCAATGATGTGAATTAGGATTTCTAGTATACCTACTAAGCTTTCTAACAACAAAGACAATATCTGGCCTAGTGCTTCTCATGGCATACATAAGACACCCGATGGCTTTTGAGTATTCAAGTTGATTACAACAATACCTTTGTTAGGTAAAAGCTTAAGACTATGATCTATATGTGTGCTTACCGAAAAATAATCATTAAAATTAAACTTTTTCAATATCTTCTCAATATAGTGAGATTGAGAAATCGAGATACTATTGTTATTTCGCTTGATTTTTACACTAAAAATCATTTCACCTTCCTTCAAATCCTTCATTTTGAAATTAGATGATAAATTTTTTTGTTTCATCGACCTGATTTTGGTGAGTACCAAAAAACAAAATATCATTTACAAATAAACAAATCATAACTCCTTTACCAGATTTATCAAATTTTCTATATACACTCATGTCCGCTTGATTAAGAATAAAGCCATTAGTCAATATGGCATTATCAAATTTTCGATGCCAATCTTTTAGTGCTTGTTTCAAGCCATACAAAGATTTTTTCAACTTACATACTTTATTTTCACAACCAGGATTGACCAACCCTTCCGGTTGTTGTATATAAATTTCCTCATCATTTGATGAATTACAAGATTGTATACAGATACAAGTACAATCAATAATCTAATAGTGGAAATCCTAGCAACCTGAGCATAAATATCAAAAATGTGAATTCCTTTCTCGTTGTCTAAAACCCTGGATAACCAATATAGCCTTATACCTTTCAATAGTTCAATCTACTTTCGTTTTTCATTTAAAGATCCATCTATTTCCCAATGATTTATAACCAGAAGGTAAGCCAACTCCCATATATTATTATGCATGATAGACTTTATCTCATCTTGGATTGCTTCTTTCCAGAATGCAGCATCCCTTGATGCCATAACATCATTAAAAATCCTTAAAAAATATTTAATAAAAAAAATATTGATATTGATAGTCAATCTTATCTATTGTCCCTTCAACTAAATAAAGTTGAAAATCAGATCCGAACAACTCAGCTTATCTAGCTCTAGTACTTCTCCTTGGTTTAGAAGGTCCAGGTAAACAAATAGTACTACTTGATATATTTTCAGTTTGACTTGATTTCCTATTCAAAGAGTTTTGAATCACATCTCTAGGTCTAGGTGTGGAGATGAATCGCTTTTCATCAAATATTGCATACCTTGACTCGATAACCGTGTTCACCGAGACATAGTCATTAGATTCTAACACATAGAACCTATATGCAACGGAATGCTCAATATATCCGATGAAGATACAATCTATACCTTTTTCACCCAATTTTTTCATTGTTTGTTCAGTTAGCCTTACAACTTCTCTACAACCCCATAATTTCAAATATTTCAGTGTTAGAGGCTTCTTAAACCAAAGCTCGTATAGGGTCATCTTATTCCTTTTAGAATGAATTCGATTCAATAAATAACAGGCTGTTAACATAGCCTTACCCCAGAATCCTTCACTCAAACTCGAATAGGACAACATAGAATTAACCATTTCTTTCAAAGTCCTATTCTTCCTCTCAACTATACCATTTTGTTGTTTGTGTATAAGGAGTCGTGGTTTGATTAATGATACATTAGACTAAAAATATATAGGATCATAATATTCACCTCCTTTATCCTTACGTAATTTTTAATCAAATCATTCTTATGTAGCTCTACTTCTTCTTTATATATTTTAAACTTATCAAGAGCTTTATTTTTAGCATGAAACAAATTAATGTGGCAATATCTAGATGAATCATCAATAAAAGTAATAACATACTTTTTATTTCTTAACGAAGGTGTAGCATGGAGATCATATAAATCACTATATACTAGATCTAATATTTTAGACACTCGGTTAATATTATTGAAAGGTTTCATAGTTATCTTAGTTAATATGCAAGTCTTAATTTTTTCATTGTTTTCATCGAAAGGAGGAATAAGGCTCAATTTCGGCATGTCTTTTATTCTTCCATTATGAACATGTCCTAATCTAGCATGCCATAATTCAGTTTTATTCAAGTTTCTAAACATAATAGTAAAAGCCATACAAACATAAATCATTTTGGAACGAAACATTAATATTTAACATAAACATACCATTACACAAATATCATAATCCCATAAATACACCATGTTTTGACAATACATATTTTCCACTTTCGTACACTTGTTTGAAACCACAATTGTTTAAAACAACACCAGAAAAAGATTCTTTCGAATCCCACGAACATACAATATATTGTTTAAAAATATGTATTTTTCATAAGTAAATAATAATTTAACATTTCTTAGTCCTTTAATTGGTTCGGTTGTAACATTTTCCATTTTAAGTGAAGATCCATCTTCAATCATTTGGAAATTACTGAACCATCGAAGATCTTTACATACAAGACTTGTTGCTCCCGGATCCATTTAGCAAGCAACATTTTCATCCTACACATGAAATGCCTCAGATATTAGAGGTATATAATTCTAAAATAAAATCTGAACTTGCTGTTTTTCAGGATCCCTAGTTCCACTTGAACCACCAATGTTCCCACTTGGACCAACCTTGTTTTTACCTTTTCCAACTCAACAATCTCTCCTAATATGACCAGGTTTGCCACATTTCCAGCATGCTATTTTAGGTTTTTTTGTTGGAAATATTGTTGTTTTTGTTGTTGTATTTAAAATTTCGTTTATTTCCTTTATCTGTATTTGCATTCTTAAAGAATCCTCTATTTTCAGCCATATTTACAAATAATTTTCCCACTTGTTTTTTACCTTCAAAATTACTGATTTCATCTTGACCCCTTAGAGAATCTTCAATCTTAAAATGACTACCAAGTTCGACTAAATTCATTTATTCCTTGTTGTGTTTCAGAGTGTGTTTAAAATCCTTCCATGAATGAGGAAATTTTCCAATAATAGCTGACACAGATATACATACGTCCATTTTCATATTGTGTTGAATGAATTGACCCAGAATTCTTAGTAGTTCATTATATTGTTCCATCACAGGTCGAGAGTCAACCATTTTGTAATTTATGAAATTACTAACCAGGAACTTCATACTAGAAGCATTATCTGCCATGTATTTTGATTCAATAGAATCCCATAACTCTTTTGCAGATTCGAAATTTTTGGTATACATCAAACAAAGTATCGGACATACCGTTTAATATGTAGTGGCGGAAAATGTAATCATCATTCTCCCACTTGTTATGCAACCTTATTTGTTCCAGTGTTTCATTCTTAATGATCTTCGGGCGGGGGGTACTCAGGACATAAACAACCTTGAGGGTAATCAACATAAAATGTATCTTTTTCTGCTAGCGTCTGAAATCATGTCCTTCAAACTTATCCAGTTTAGCGAACTTGCTTGTCATCTCCTTCGTTGATTCTCTTTCGTTTGTCATCTCTATCTTCATAAACAACAACATATAAATTCAATCTTTTGTAAGGAATATAGTTTAGATTTCTGAATAAATCTTTGAAGTCTTGCTTATCAATTTCAGATTGAATTTATGTTTGGGGTTCTCCAAAATATTCAATTAGATAAAATCAGAGAAATATTATATCGAACAGTGAGTATGGATAATATTATGTGTGATCTTATTCAATAGAACCATGAATATCTTATATCTCGACCAAAAAAACCGGTTAATTAGTTAAAAAAAATATTTAGTCAGTTACGATAAAAAAATAAACGAGATTTTATTTTAAATAAAAGAAAACGTCTAAATTTGAAATTAATTAAAAACAGTCAAATTTTAAATAGAATTTGAAGGGTATGATTTGAAACGCTAGCAGAAAAAGATGCATTTTTATTGACTACCCTTACGGTTGTTAATGTCCTGAAAATCATTATCTCGTGTTGGAAACAGTTGGTCATGATGTGCCTTAAAGGGTTATATAAAGAGTTATAAGTCGCCACCATCTAAATCATCATAGGTGAATTCATACAGGTTTGATACAAATATATCTAAGAATATTTTTCACAAGAAAAAATGTGACAAAATCAGAGTCATAACATGTCTCTCACCCAAATTAAAGATCCCTTGTGGATTTCAAGGAAGCCGAGACAAATGTGCTCGGTGAACTATGACTTAATGTCGTCCTCAGACGTGGAGCCTATAAGAATAAAACTGACTTTTTTTTTTACTATAGAAGACAATTTATCATCTTATAATGTCATCCTCGGCCGGCCATGACTCAATAAACATGAATTATCATCTCAATTATGAACTTGTGCATATGCTACCCTTTAAATAGAAAATCGACATAATCACGACAACCAATGCCGCAATGTGTGACGCTATAATGGTATACTACTTCACTTGCTCCAATCCAACAACAATTAACCGAGGTCCGAATCATCTTAGAAGACCTATAAACTTCGAGGCAAATGATGCGAATAATAAAGCTTGGGTAACTAGTAGAAGAAATGAAAGCCACCTTCAGAATGAGGTCTTTGCCTCTATAAGGCAACTTCGTTTACTCTAAATGATGCATGTGGAACATGCCAACATCTAGTAAACCAAATATTCTTTAACCAAATACAGAATAGTTTTTCAGGCATATGTTGATGGAATACTAATCACTAGCCGAGAGGAACAACACCACTTTGCACACCTCAAATAGACCTTCAGAAACATCTAAACAGTCAGTCTCAAACTTAATCCAAAAAATATACATTTGCGTACGCGTATTTACCAAAAAAGGATCGAGGTAGACCCGATTATGCTAGTAAATCTAGCAAAAGTAAAACAACTGTATTCCATCCAAAGATAGTCAAGAGTGTTTGTTTATTCAACTAGACGTCCTAATGTGATGAATCATTTCAAAAGAATCGAAGAAAGCTTGGCTATCTCTAAATTCCTCACGTGACCAAACCTATATGACACTCTTTACTTAAATCTAGCAATAGCTAACTATGATATATGTGTAAATTTTGTTTAAGAATAAGGAACTACCTGTTAAGCTATATAGTACGTGAACAAATACTCCTCATTGTCGAAACTTGGTATATGCAACTGAATAAGACATTTATAGCTTCAGTAGTGTCCACTGATACCATACTTCTGAGGCCACACAATTAGGTACCGGACGTATTTCCCACTAAGGAACATCATGCAAAAGCCTGATACCTCACGCGAGCTAACGTGATTATCAATAGGGATGCAAGATTTTGAGATCAACTTTAAACTATGAACAAATATCAAAGCTTAAGATCTAGTATATTTCATCACCGAATTCTAAGACGAATAGCCTACCCATCCGACTTTAGTCTAAGACTAATGTGAATAGTCTGTACAGATTAAGGCCCAAATAATCAAGGCTTTGGTGCCACCATCCATGATCCACCTTATTGATCCCATGTGAGACCCTGTTCTTCAATTAATCCATGCCTAAAACAACGAAGCTATAGATGAAGCACATATAGCAGGGCCAGTCTCAACCAAATATGTAGCACACGTCGAGTAATAATTCTCACCAACTCACAACTTGTAGTCAAACATGCTTTAGGATAGGTCAAATCCGAAAATTATACATTCATCCTCTTCTAGCATTACTATGACCCGAAGGCTCATAACTCAAACAAGTTCAGGACGAACTAGTACCAAGATTTGAAAATAAAATAAATGAGACACCCACTTCTATAAGAATCATTTAATCTCAACAATGCGCCATCACTCGGGAATCACTGGTTTTCTGCAAGTCTGGAAGGCTCGAGGACATGACCATCAATGAGGCACATGATTGTCGAACTAAAATCCAAACTTACCTCTGCAAGGGATGCTCTCGGCTAACAAAACCGAAACTAGAAGTATTAAAATATGATCCACTCACTACACTCAATAATATTCTCTATCGCGAAGCTCTCTCGCGATCCTTTCAATGATGTTAAGGTTCAGATGAATATGCATTTATACTCAAAGCGTTCTAGGAAAGAGAAGGAGGTTCCTAGTGCATATAGATATATGTCATAAAAAAATGTTATCAGCCTAGTACTAGGCTACAACTCATAAGGAGGCAAAGGCACTCGTGCAACAGATTACAAACACAATTCAAACCCTAACAGTACCACTAGATTCACTCTTCAATATATATTCTCTTTTATAGATGAGGTTATACATAATATGGCCCTCATCGAAGGAACTTCAGGGATAAATGTTCCTCATAATCACAATCGATACTCTTTAAAATGGGTAGGGTTCGATTTATTGGGAAGGGTCCGAGCATATGAAGACATACACTTCATCCAAATTAACATCGTTCAAAGGTATGGGGTCCCTAGGATCTTAACCTCCGATGAAAAAAAAGATAGGTCTGCATAGGTGAATGACTCACATGTCTGGCATTCATCATGCACTACGAATCTAACACTCAAGCACATTACATCTTGACTCTCTCAGATGTCCGAGCATCCATTGTGCATTGCGAATCTCATGATCTAGCATCAAATTATTTATATGGCTTCCAAGTTTGAGCGTCCAAGTGCCATATACCTTGCGAGTTTGAGTGTCCAACTGCAATATGTGTATTTCGAGTTTGAGCGTCTAACTGCATTGTGCGGATTCCAAATATGAGTGTAAATTTTGCTTCCACACACCCTTGAACCTGGTTTTTGAGCCAAGAATTTGTTTCTACATTCGCACATGATAACCCCGAAAAAGGTTCGAGATTACTTGTCTTTGTGTGAAAATAACTTAAAACAATATAAGAGAAAACTCACTTTGTCTCCTCGACGCACTTCCGGATTGTTCAATTCATGTACATAGCTAGGTGGGATGGATAGCCTGAGTCGACTGAACGACGTCATAGCTAGACAATTTAATGTTAACTAGAATAAATTCTTGTTATAAAAAGACCAAAACGTTTTGTTATAATAACAAAAATAATTATTGTTACAGTTAACAAACAACAATCATGTATTATGTTACATTTAATTAGGTTGATGATATCAGCATCGATATAGCTGGGAAAGATGTGAAGAAGATAAATAGGTAAAGGAAATAGGCAGAGGTGAAACCGAGGGGGACAGGTCTGGCTCAACTGAGCATAAGCAAAAGCGCTACAAATCAATATGCAAAGAGTAAACGGGATCCACATCAAATGGAGCAAATAAAAGATCCTTCTAGAAGTTCAGGGTCGAGCCGAAATAAACTAAACATATGGCCTCACTCAGCCTGAAGTTCGACTGAGTTAAATATCAAGACTGAGCCGAACAACGCCGAGCAAGCACATCTGAGCGTACAAGAAACCCACTTAAAAAAATTAAGTGAAGTTAAGTGATTTTTTAGTCGACCCATCGTAACGCACTAAACCCATAAATGATGGCTGTGATTCTAAGACCATCATCGTTGATAATGGTCTACATGCGAATATAATTAAACCACGCAATAAATGAAAAAATGTAATTGTTATATAATAATATAAATAAGGGACTATTGTATGTAAAAAAGATGTATCTTCTCGAATCTATAAAAAGTTACTTCTTTTGCTTATAGTTGTTAGATTTTCCTTTAACATGTTTGGCTCCATATATGGATATTCTGAAAGCACTCATCTTTGTTAAAGCACCAATGCTAGTAACAAGATCTGGGGTTGAAATGAAACCTATTGAGAGACCTTTTACAATGGCAAACCAGACCCCAACAGCGGAGTAGGCCGTCAGACCAAGCGGTAATCCACCACCGATCGCAACAAGAAGTTGAGGCTGGACGCAGAATCTATCATGAACCTATACTAAAGAATGGGAGAATCGTTGAAGAGCTACATCAAGCGCTTTGTCCACACCATGAACAAACCACCTTATTCGGCAGAGAATATGGCGGTGACATCATTAAAAAGAGGGCTCGACAGGCAAAGAAAGCTGTACACCAACTTGGTGAGGTCTGCGTGTGATAATATAGGAGATCTCCTCGCTCGAGCCGAACAATTTATCAAGGTGGATGATACAACAAAAAGAAGCTCCCCGAAACAATTATACCAAAATCCAGATGGGCTACATACGATAAACAAACGTCGGACGATGAGCCCCTAGGGCCACTAACAATGAGAAACTTACGGTCTACAAAAATTCGACCGAGATATCCATTCTACTAACGGAATCCATTTCCTACATCTACGATAGAACCGAAAATCGGGTGCGGTATCAATCTCCATAAATTATGTCCACCCCCGGCTACAATCAATTGACCATGCAATTTTCCTCTTACGAAAACGACCATGAACACAAGACTGATGATTGGTGGAAGTTAAAAGAGGAAATCCAAAGGTTTTTGGATAATGGTGACCTCATCCAATTCGTCAGATAGTAAGAACGACACGACATGAGTGACAAAAGAGAAGAGCCATGCCAAGGGAACCAAGACTCCCAACGGGAAAGCAACAATGGTTGATTACAATATCTGGGGATAATACCTTATCTGAGGCTGATCAACAATTTCTAAAATGGTTGAAAGCATACAAACAAATACATTCAGTTGAAGGCTCATCTTACAATGCATACAGGGTACCCATAGCTGACATCACTTTCAACGATGATGATCTAAGCGAAATTGTCACCCCCCACGAGGATGCGCTAAAAAATAAACCTTGATCCAAAGGGTGTCATGGTAACTAGAGTTTTGGTCGACGAGGCTAGTTCTGCTAATATTATTTTCAAAGCAAGCTACGATCAGATGTTGGAGGTCAAAATCCTCTTCATGATTTCTGATGCGTCGAACTCCAATCATGTTATGATGGACGACCGTGCACACATCGGATGAAAGCTACCCCTGCACGTTCAGCCAGTGTATCAAATACCTAGTGGGAAATATTGTTGGAAGTGTCAAAAGAATCCAAAAAACCGCCCGGACACGCTAGTCTGTAGCAGCCGACCCCAGCGAACCGATGCGATAGTAATTAGCAGGTAAGGGGGAGTTGAACGAGCAAAACAATATTTCTCCCTTGCCCGATGGAATGGATGATCCTAGAGAAAGTTCACAACATGATGATAGCCAATAGGGTTCCTCGAATGAGTTGGTAGTAGATGGGCGTACATTGTGCATTGGTACGAGTTTAATTTCAATTCTAAAACTTCTTTAATTATTTTATTTAAATGAAACTTGGATATTTTTGCATGGACTGCTAACGATATAACGAGAGTTGATCCTTCGATAATATGCCACGAATTTGCAACTGATAGATACGTCAATCCTGTTAGGAAAAAGAAATAAATGAGGAAGTAGCTAAGCTTTCCAGTCTTGGGAACTTTCGCCGCATTTAGTTACTGGTAGGTGTTGCGAACCCAGTGCTAGTTAAAAATAGGGAGGGCAATGGCTCATGTGCATTGATTTTACTAATTTGGACCAAGCTTTCCCTAATGATGCATTCCCCTTACCTCATATCGACCAACTTGTGGATTCTTCCTCGGGATGTGAATATTTATCCTTCATGGATGCGTATTCCCGGTATAACCATATTCAAATGCATCAATACGGTGAGGATCACACCGCTGTTTAAACAGAATGAGGGCTATTTTACTATACCAGCATGTCTTTCATCTTAAAAAATGCAAATTCTACCTATCAACATATGATCAACCATACATTTAAGGACTAGTTAGGTCACAATATTAAAGCTTACATCAACGACATGATCTTCAAAACCAACTCCGCAGAGCAGTAGCTAGAAGTGTTGAACAACGTCTTGAAAACTTTATGTAAGTACAACTTAAAACTAAACCCGTTAAAATGTTACTTTGGAGTCAGAATAGGAAAAGTTTCATGATACCTTTTTAGTAAGAGGGGATTGAGCCAGATCCAGTGCACTTACGAGCAGTTATGCAAATGGAGCCCCCCCAAAACATGAAGGAAATCTATTGCCTAACCGGACACCTCACAGCCCTTACCCGCCTCATCTCTATGGAATCTGATAAAATCCATCCATTTTTTGAGATACTACGGGGAGCCAAAAAGTTTGATCAAA
The DNA here is from genome assembly GCA_036936605.1 of Limnanthes douglasii subsp. nivea. Lineage (NCBI taxonomy): Eukaryota > Viridiplantae > Streptophyta > Magnoliopsida > Brassicales > Limnanthaceae > Limnanthes > Limnanthes douglasii. The sequence goes on from JAUPFV010000002.1 coordinate 151,652,790, forward strand.
ATAAATACTGTGACGTCGCCTTCATCACCTTAAAAACTTACCCCACATCACTTGAAATCCTATCGGAACCAGTAGTAGGTGAACTATTGTACCTTTACTTGTCGGTATCACCTTCTGTTATCAATGTTGTCCTTGTTCTAAAAACAGAGGGCATAAAATGCCTAGTCTATTATACCAGGGCCGCATAATCATAGTTTGAAACTCTTCCCCCCTGTGCAACATACTAGAAAATCCAGATGTATCGGGATGCCTCACCAAATGGTCTATAAAACTGAGATAATATGACATGAAATTCGAACCGCATACCACAACCAAAGGAAAAGCTATCTCTGACTTCTTAACATAATTCTCTGAACCTCGCCCAGACAAGAGAGAAATCGACACTTCGCACTCAGAGCTCGATATGGAATAGGTTTTGGAACTAGATGGGGCCTCAAGTATATTTGGGGGAGGAGTCGGGATTGTAATAAAATTACCAACCGGGAAGAAATTAGGAAAACTACATGTATTGGCTTCCCAGTCACTAACAACGTGGATGAGTACAAACCAGTCATTAAAGAAATGTGCCTAACTCATATATGTGGAGCCAAACTACTTACATGAATGAGTACAAATAACGTGGATGAGTACGAACCCAAAACGTGGATGAGTACGAACCAGTCATCGGATTCCCATTTGGTTATCAACCAAGTAACAAGAACTTATGATGCCAAGAATGAGGGTATTCAGAATTACCTGATGATTCAAAAATATTGGGAGGTCGGGTTTCAGGAAGTTCAATACGAGCAGGTACCCTGCCTCGACAAATAGATGCTTTGGCCAAAACGGCAGCCTCAACAGAACACCATTTGGTCATTTTACAGGAACATCCTAGTACTGCAACATATATTCAATCAACCATTGTCTCCTTGGTCATCAGTGCCACTGATTAGAGGGATATCTACTTATTGTACGTCAGTCATGGTATTTTACCATCATACAAAGTGCTCGCTCATGCACTTCAACTGCGCACCGCTAAATGTCGTGCATTAGATAGCATTCTCTATAGAAAACGTGCAACCCGACCACGGAGTTGAGTTCCCCATATTAAGAAGAGAAGTGGCTAGCCGTCTTGATTAGTAATTCTGACTTATCTCAGTTCCTATATGCCGGTTCACAACATGATTTTTCTGGTCGAACCCGCCTAATCCAACTAAGAAGAACCAAACTCGATACACACATCTTTTTATTAGGCCAAGAAAAAGCTACCGCAACTCTTCACGAGTTCTATTCAACCGACACAAGAGCCCACTATGGCCACCGAAACCTCAAACGTCAGTTCTTACTTGGAGGGTACTATTGGACTGAGCTGGCTGTAGATGCTGAGAAAATCATTCAACAGTGTCACGTCTGTCAAGAGTTTGCTAGAACCGTTTATCTCCCACGTGAGCTGATGGTCATGAATCCACTCCCATATCTTTTTGATAAATGGGCATCGATTAGGTTGGGCCCTTACCAATGGCTATGGGCAAACGACAATTTCTGTTGTAGCAGTAGATTATTTCACCAAGCGGGTGGAAGCCAAATCACTTTCAAGAACGAGGGATCATGAGATTTACGGCTTCTTGCATCATCAAATACTAACCCGATTTAGCATTCCACGCGTTCTGTTGACGGACAACGGACTTCAATTCCAGAATTCAGTGGTCTCCATATTTTGTAAGCGTAACTCTATTAATCAGCACTTCTCTATGTCATACTATCGATAGGTGGACGTGCAGGCTGAGGTTACCAATCATACAATCCTCGATGACATCAAAACTTAACTGGAAGGCACAAAAGGAAATGGCCTCACAAACTTTGAGAGGTATTATCGGCTTACCGTACCACCCCACACACAACCACAGGCAAGACACCGTTCGCCCTCTGCTACGGATTGGAAGTTGTAGTTCCCGCAGATATCATCATCCCATGCCATAATATTTCTAACTACGCTAAAGAATCGAATGACAATGATCGAGAAATCAATGTTGATCTCATCAAAGAAAGACAGGATGAGGCACGTATCCAACATGAGCATTACAAAAATATGATGCGGGGGCTTTTAATTCCAAATTGTGATCCCGCACCCTTCATATAGGAGACCTTGTTATGAAAAAGTTATTTCAATGGGCTATGGATAAAGCAGCTGGCAAGTTGGGACCCACTTGGAAAAGACCTTATACTATCATTTCCATTTCCAAAGGACACCATGGAGCCTATCACCTAGCATATCGAAAAGGTTACACCCTCTAGAATCTTTGGAATATTAATCATCTTAAGCTATCCATGTAATGAACTGATGCATTCGTTTTTCTTTATGTTGGCACGAAGGGTTGTTTTAATGAGGCATCCAATTATTTTCTCCATTAATGAAATTTCACCTGGTTTCACCACTTGGATGTGTATGTTTAAGTTTATTCCTTGGAACTACGTGAATGAGTCATTAACAACGCATACGGGCTACGTAATGGGGTCCATACCGAGCAACATTTAGACAAAGTCTAAAAACTAACATGAATGGGCTAATTGGCCACGCCATGTAAGGCTATATAATGGGTCATACTATGCCTAATACCACACTACCGTATTATTATGCAACTCCAAGCCCACTAGGCTACGCAATAGACTCAATTGATCGTTCTCGTGAATTCACCTGAGGTGCAATTAGTTCCTCTCGGGAATGCAATGGGCCATTATGACCTCGATCTTGCAACGGAATGCTAAAAAAACAAACACAAACATAACATACACATAAATTTCATCTCCAAATCAAGTCTAAGTACACAAATAATTTATCCAAAAAATTATATAGTCAAAAGGTGAAGTCACTCCGACATCATCTAAAATAAGGTCTTTAATATATAGAAAATAATGAACTTCTATGCATCAACGTTAGGAGATGAGGACTCCAACACTCCACCTTTTGAAACAAGAGTGGCATCCATAGGGCTATCTGTAGTTTTTTCCACTGTTGTATCAGCTTTGTCCTTAGGTTAATCTGCATCCCTAACCTTCGCTTTCTCCTGCGAATGTAACAACTGTGATATAACACAATCTTTATATTAGGATTCAAAGCCACCAAATCTACCACAAGTTTCTATTGATCCATGTGGATCATTCCCATGGAAACTTCCATGATTTAAGTTCCATGTCCTCCAAATCCACCTGATCTAATAACTTGGAATTTTAAGCTATCATGGTATCATTTTTCTTTACCAGATCGTTATTTTGGGAAGATAACAAGGTTGTGCTGCTTACTACCTCCAAACTATGCTTGCAAATAAAATATTGTTCATCACAAGCCCCGATAAGTTGTGTTTGTAAGTCGTCATTTTCTATCAAAGATTTGTCCAAACGTTTCTTGATCGACCCATAGGATGCTTTAAATCGTGCCAGCTCTGTAGTCAAACGATGAAAAGAGCCAAAGAACCACAGGTCTGGCCTCCACTTCTCCATTATCAAACAATCCACCGGTGACATCCGATGATAGGACATATACTTAGTCACAAAATTTGGAATTAATACTCACAGTCTATACACATACATACCTCAATTTCCAATTGCCGCTGCAATATCCCGTTTATCGGCATCGTATCGTAGAAAGTTAAAACAGGGCAGTGTAGAAGTTGGTCGATCATTAGCTCTAACGGTCTAGGCATCGCCAACATCAAAGGAGGAAGCTTTTCTTCCACTTTAGCCCCTCCATCAGCACCACTACTTTTTCTCTTCTGAGACATGTTTTCACGTAAAATAATATTTACAAAAGATGAACCCGACCCAACACCATTCATAAAATCTTTCATGCACTGGGCAAGTCCCTCATGAACCACTTTCGTCTTCCCCTTCACCTCTTCAACGGTGCTGGGTCTCTTTACTTCTTCTCTATTCTAGGCCTCGTCGAGCATCGCGACTTCAGGATTTTCACCTAAAGGCCTAACCTGATCCGGAACTGAGGGCCTTCCATCACACCCATCTCACACGCTTCTATCCACCTCCTCTTCGTCCACTAACATCATTTTTCGTTACGATAATGGCACAATATTCACAATAACTCTGCTTCTATTTATCAAATGATAATCATCTTCAGTGTCTTCATCTTCTTCTCGAGGATGTATAACCATATCTTTCTGGACCTTTTCTCTACCGGTCGACTCGTCACCTCCAATGATTCATGAGCTACCATCTATTTTTCAATCCATTCATCTTGATGCGAAACGGACGAGTCGGTCATGTTTTGTGCATTCTGACCCTAAGGTACAAAAACCAGGATACCTGCATTATTCTACTCTTCAAACCTCCTTTCCATCAAGGCTCGCAACCTTTCTATCATTGTTGCTTCTGCACTCCCATCCAGTACAACTCGACCATCTCCCAAGATCTCCAACACATGCAGCCGCCACAGATAAGATTTCAAGAATCTTAAGAATCTACAGAAGCTAAAAGGTTCGCATAACATACATATATAAATTTAGTACTTTGGATCTCTACACTATACTTAGCAAAGTCCTCCACCCGTTGGCAGTTAACTGAGTAAGGAAAATCCTAATGAAAATGAAAAAATCACGAATCAATGGAGGGAGGGGGAGGCACAGACCCCAATTGAATATTGTTATATAAAGGCACGTCTCGCCTTCCTTGGTATCATAAGGCTGATCTCCAGCATTAGGAACCCTAATTATCACATCATCAGGAACCCCATACCTAATATTATATTCCTCCAACGAATCCTCATTAAGATATGCATATTTGGAAGATATTTTAGTGAAATACTACTCAAGAAAAAAATCACTCTCAAATTCTGACTCTTCGTTTTTGACAGCCTTCTCTTTCTTCTTCATATATTTATTTTACACCATCGTTAGACTGACTGTAATGATCCAACGTCATCACCATATACATCTTACTATTCACATCTTTTCAACTCAATAGCCATTATTCCATTCAGCACCTACTGCCAAGTTTCTCAATGGACTAGCGGGGGAGCCCTGATGAGGTTGGTGATATCAGTATTCATATTATTGGGAAATATTGCATAAGATACATAGGTAAAGGAAAGAGGCATAGGTGAAATCGAGGGGACTATCCCAACCTAGCCGAGCATAAGCTATTATATAATCTCTACCAATCAATCTGCATATAGTAAATCGGGCCGACATGAATTGGAGAATATAAAAGAGCTCTATAGAAGCTCAGGCTCGAGCCCAAGCAAACCGAGCATATGGACTAAGCCCATAGAAGCTCAGGCTCGAGGTCGGCAGCGCATAGTAAATAAACAAAGAAAAGGCTTCAAGTGAAGTTAAAGCTATTTATTAATAGACCCACGTAACACCCTAAGCCCATAAATATTGTCATAATTCTAGGGCGATCATATTGATAATGGTCTACGTACGTATGTAATCAATCCACGCAATCAATGGAAAAAGTTTAATTGTTATATTATAGTATATATAAATGGCTATTGTATGTAAAAAAAATTATCTTCTCGAATCAATAAAAAGTTACTACTTTGGCAAATATTTGTTAGATTTCCCTTTACGTTTATAAACTACTTCATTCATGGAATAAATAAATAAATAAAAACTTTACAAACACAAGAAACAATAACAAAGGAGATAAACCTTGGTCGTCTTTGCAACCCTCAAGTGGTTAAATATCTACCCTCTATAAATTCATTAGATAATCCATCTTCACCAAAGGCTATCAACATGAACGATATTTGTTACGGGAAATAACAAAGAATTTTGCCAAGTAGTCACTTTTATTATCAGAGAAGAGAAGTTACATTTATTTAGGATTTTATCCTTTATTTATATCTTTTTGTCACCGTTTATTGGCGATTATTACATTTATTCCTACTAACTACATGTGCCACTATATATACATCGTGGGACCTATATTTACGAGCAATGTGTTTTTGGTGTGACTATTTTTGTTCAAGTAGTATTAAACCGTTTCCTTGGTCTTTTCTCTTGTCAATTGGGTTAGTTCGGCTTCGTCTGTGTGCCCGACCGAGTGTGATCCAAATGATTGCTTCGTTCATGTGCTCATGAGCGTGACCAAATGATCACCTTTTGCTCGTCTAGGTGCCTCGCTTGGTTCACTCTTTCGGTCAACTAATGCTTCTAGTCCTTGACTTGGTCAAATACTTAAATGGTTCGAGTGCCATCAATATTTTTATCTTAATTAGGGGGCATGATTTCTCGTGTAGTTCGTATTTTAAGTTTGGTATCCTTTTCCTCTTTTCCTGCAGCTTGGAGTTACACCGTACTCAGTTGTTTCATATGTTTCGAGTAGTTTCGTCTACTCAGATACCTTCTTTGCTACCAGCCTGAGGATACCCCCTCATTAGTGTACCCCCATAGTTCATGGATTGTGCATGACGAGTGAAGAATAGATGCATTAAATTTAACAATACGAGTAGACGAATCGACCTTGTAGAAGATCCAAGTCTAAGGGCAGATTCATAACGCTAGTAGTTCTTTTGAGTTTAGTTACCGTTAACAACATCTCGTTGGTTACAAATTCACGCGTGAGATTTGATGGTTCTGACACCCAGTCTTTTTGTGAAAATGGTGTTTGGGTTTCAATGATACGTGTTTAAGGCTTAATGTCTCTGACACTTGCATATTCACACGTGGGTATAAGGTAGATCACGAATTTTCCACTTGCTTTTTCATTATTTGTAATCTTACTCCACTTGATTCTTTCTTTTTCATTATTTGTTGCGGCTTCAAGACTACTTTTCTAGAGATTTTTCTCATCTTCAAACTCCAATATAGGTATATCAATTTTATTCATCTATTGTTGTCGCTTATTTTGGGGAAAAGCACATGGCTTTCGGATGAGTAATGAATCTTGTTGATACCAAATTGAAAACCGTATGCAATTGGTGTGATATCCTTCTTAAGTCGCCTCCTCTTGTAATTGTTTGTATTCATCGTATTAGCTCATTGCAGTCAGCAAGTAGATATAATGGCACCAAAAAGGAAATGAAGAAGATATTTGTGAAACTAGAGGGTCAAAATTGAAGACCCAACCTTCTTAGAAAGCTATTTCTCTTTGTATTCTCATAAATATTGATATCTTGGTGATAACGGGTTACTATTTAGGTCCAGGTATGGAATACCCGAAGATATTATAGTGAGGGTGCCATCAGTTGGTGAACATCCTTATAAGGCATAAAGATCATGAAACCTGGCTATTCACAAATGTCTTTGATTGCGGGCTTCGATTGCCCTTGTCTTCGTTAATTCGAGATTATTTTAGTGTAATAGGGATTAAGGTCTGTTTGGTCGATTTTCTCTTAGCAGTTGACGTACCGAAACTTGTCATGTCTCTTTGCGTCTATACCAGTTGACCGGGATGATGAAGGTTGTCAACTCCCCTTATCAGATAAAAACTAGAGCACTCATTGTGTTTCTGTCGGGAAATTGGGAGCATGAGAAACCAAAAATGAATCTTCATTTAGAGAGAAAGTAGAAATTAAAGTGTAAGAATCGTTAATAAATTTTATCTGATTAGCTGGTCGATCTCGGTGTTAATTATCCTCGACTTGTTTGTGCATGTGAAGGGACTCATCAGAATTGGTGTAAAGAAGGCCTGTCGGAGGGATACAAGAACCTTTTCGTTCATGTTGGCAACCTTGTGATCTCGACTTGGTTTCAAGAACCAACTCTGCTATTTATGCAGGTGAACTATCTGAAAGCTGATTTGTGGCCAGTGCCAAAGCTGAAAATTTCAAACGACGGGAAAATGACTATTACAGATGATGGTGAAGTGGCATCGGTGGAGCGCATAAGGGCACTTATGGAAAAAAGATACCATTAAAGGAATAGTACGAGGGTTTGGCTAACAGTTTCTCATAACCAAAGATCAAAAGAGGAAAAATTCTATACATCAATGCCTGAATAGAGGAATGTATTGGAAATTCGAGGGGCTGACAAAGTAGACCAGCAGAAAGATGATGTTGCCCCTGTTGGAATCGATGTAGTGGAAAACTGAATGCGGCGTGTCCATGAAGATGAAGAAAAATTGGATGATTTAGTGATACCACTACATAAAAAATTGGGGTGATAATTGACATTGTTCATGCTGCAACAAGGAAGTTGCAGTTGGTGGACGAGGGCACTGGAGATGATGTTGTAGAGCCACAGAAGTCGGCTGACCAAGTTGTGCATCCAACAACTAACCAAGATTGGGAGAAAGCTCATGAGGCAATTTTTCTGGATAGATACCATGCAGATGACCAGAAGGGTTGGGTAGAGGATAGTGATAATGTATCAAATAAACGAAAGAAGCAAATTCCCGAGGACATAGCGCAAAGAATGTAGGATTAAGTGAACTCGTCAGATGTAAATCCTTCAGCCTCGTTAGTGCATCGGGTAGGCAATGTCAAGTAGAGCTGGCAATTAAGGTAAGACATCATATATTTAAATATAAAATTGATACATTAATCAGGAACTAAACTGATGTGGCCTACAGATACATTACAATTCGTTCGTGATATCCTATCGTCGGATGTCCAATGCTGACTTAAAGGTCATAAGAACTGGAAACCAGAGCCTATGTTATTCAAGTCGATTAAGAATTTGACTGTCGAGCTCGTTCAATTTAAGCATACCTACGGATCTACCAAGGCATCGAATGACAAGGAGAATGAAGTAAGTGAAGGGCTTTCAGTGGAGATTACTATTTTGAAAGGTTCACTAGCATCGAGTGAAGACAAATGTAAGTAATTATCATCCAATAACTCCGCTCTTCTTTCCCAAAATAACGAGCTGATCAAATGAAACAATGATCTGATGTCACAAAGGGTCGCTCTACTAGCACAAAACATGGCATGGGCTCAAAGAGTGGAAGATCAAGCTGAGCGTCTGGTTGCACTGATTTGTGAGAATGAGAGCCTGAAGATTAAGGCATAGAATGTAAAGAAGGATAGAGATATTGAGCGTTGTCTTTGGAAGAAGGAGCTATGGGCTGCTTTGGATGAGTGAGAGAGAGACGCGAGCGATAGGGGTTGCTATGGATATGATGGCAATGAACCAGATGAAGACCTTGGCAGAGTTGTTGTCGTTGAACCCATTAATAAAGCTAGGATCACTGAGTCGTCTGGTAAAAGTGCCCGCCCTTCCAAGCACGGTTAACGCTCTAAATAATGACTCAGTAATGGGACAAGGAGCCTGTAAAATATCGGTGGTAGAAGCTAAGTAGGCTGGGATACAACCGTCCGATGCGGTTCCTCCCGAGACCATTCCTGGTGACCCACCCGTTGCCACCGAAACTTCAATTATTAAATCCACTAAATATTCTTGCTTTGTGAAGCTTAAGTTGTAGACTCGAGTTTGTATGTTTTCCTACACTTATTTTTTATACAGTTTTATGATTGGTATGGTATACTATAAATATAACGGTTTGTATTGAATGGACATATGTTGTTCAACATTATGGTTATGTAGCTTCCTTTGTGTTATTTGTATATGTGTTTATTACTTACCTTAGCTATTTGAGCTAATCCTTACAAGGTCGATCTTAGTAGGGCTCATTGCGTAGCTTAGGAAGTTACTTATCATTTTAATTGGGTCGCGGCGAGGTTAATATACCCTATTGTGTGGCCTGCTATAGACTTGGTATATTACCACTTTTGTTATATACCATGTGCGAGGTATCAGTCACAGCGAGGCCTTTACGTAGCCCGTAGGCGTGGCCAATTAGCTCGCTCGTGCTTGTAAACACTTGGTCTGGACTCAGTCTCGTCCATTGTGTAGCCCCTAGACGTGGTCATTGACTCGGTCGCTATTGTAAATATGGATGAAATTTAATAAAAATATGGAATGACAAAAGCGATCAAAGATATTAATAAGATGAACAAGATTTTTGATGCCTCATTAAAAACCCCTCCCGCGCCATCAAGGAGGAAAAAGAGCGCATCTTCATAATTATAAAGACTGGCGGTAAAGCTTTAAATCATTTATATTCCACGGGTGCTTCAAGGTGCAACCCTATACGTTTGCCAACCGATAAGCTCCATTATGGCCTTTAGAGATAATGGTATAAGGTCTGTCCCAGTTAGGACCTATTTGCCAGCTGATATGTTGCCTTCTCCCTTAAATGTCTTATTCACATGTCGCCAACCTAGAAATTGCGTGGCTTTAGCCGAGTGTTGAACCGTCCTTGCATCAGGCTCCTATGATGTTCTGCTGGAACGCGTACTTTGTCACGACGCCCTTCGATAAGGTCAATGCTCTCTGCCCACCTGATCAAATTGGGTTCTTCTTCATAACTCACGATCAAATGGCTTATCATAATTATTTCTACTCGAACTACTACTTCGCTGCCATAAACGAGGGAAAATGGGGTGTCTTTAGTTGTAGCTTGAGGACTAGTTTGGTATGCCCACATGACATCCGCTAATTTGTTGGGCCATTTGCCTTTGGCTCATTCAAGTTTCTTTTTTATCCCCTCTAAAATTGTTCTGTTGGTGACTTCAACTTGTCCATTTGCTTGAGGGTAATATGGTCTGGAGAAATGTTACTCGATCGCATACGCTTACAAAAGGTCGTTACCATCGAATTTTAAAAGTGAGGGTCGTTATATATCATCAAAACATATGATATGCCAAACTTAGCAACTATCAGGTTGTGGATAAAGGCACATACCTCTTGGGCTCCGGTTCTGAATAGGGCATTAGGCTATACCTATTTCATAAAATAGTGGACTGCAACAATTAGGAATTTCCTTTTGCTGGTTTTCATAGGGAGTGACCCGACGAGGTCGATGCCCTACTTATCAAAAGGACAAGGAACATATACAACTTGCATAGGTCTGCTCGGTAGATGTACAGTATTGGCAAATTGTTGGTATTGATGACATATCTGGATGGATCGTTCCACACCGGCCGCCAACATTGGCCGATCATATCCAGCCAATAGAAACCGTTGAATGAGGCTTCCATACCCACAGTGCGCTTCAACTTCTATTGAGTGTAATTTATGCAACACTAAGGTGGCTTATGCTCGGTCAATGAAGCACAACAAAGGCCGAGTAGCACTTTTTCTATATAAAACATTGTCCAACACACAATATCTGGCCACCCTTTGTTAGAGAGCTCGAGTGACGTTCTTATTAGTTTTCAAAACGGTGGAGCCCAGACATAGTAGGTAGGGTTGTCTCCAATCATTGTAACTGTCACTTTTATAAACAATTCATGTTGATTAGATTTTTTTTTGTAGTTGATGAGTGATGACGAACGAATTATCCCCTAAGGCTTCACTCTTTGCAAGCGCGTCTGCAACAGAGTTTCCCATCCGAAGGACTTGCTCATAAGATACCTTTAAAAACTTAGACTCACACTCTTTCAGTATAGTTAAATAGTTTTGTATTCTTTCTTTTTTGGCAACGTATGTGCCTTTGGTCTAGTTGAATACCAACTGCGAGTCCGAAAGAACTCTTATTATTCAAGATTCACACATAAGAGCCAATTTCATGCTACAAAGAACTTCGTCGTATTTATATATGTTGTTCGTAACAGTAAAATTAAATTTAATAGCCTGTTTGATTTCCTCACCCGTAGGTAACTGAAGTACGACCCCTGCACCACCACCACACGTGATGGAGGTCTCATTGGCTTCAACTATCTATTCGATGTGCTCGGTATCGGAAACCTCCCCTTCATGAGAGGATACTGTTCCAGAAGAGAAGAATTCAGCTACAAAATCCACTATGACTTGTCCTTTTATATTAATTCCTGATTCAAATTGTATGTCATATTCTCCAAGTTCGATGCCCCACTTACTTAATCGTCTTGACCCGTCATATTTTTGTGGCACAACTTTGAGGGGGAAAACTGTATCGATTTGATCGTTTGATACAGGGGGCGTTCATTACCCACAGTGTTTGATACTTCATCCTATCCTTTTTCCGATCGTACACGGCCAATATGGATTCAGTCGGCGGTGCGAATCTTGTAGACAGGTGTTTGTAGTATTCAGGCCTTCGACTAGTGTCCCCTTTTCCGAGCATTCTCCACCCTAATGAACGTGTCTGCACGGGCAAGAAGATCTCACGTCACTTCTATTAGGAATTTGATCAGGTCAGCGTACAGGTCCCATCTTCGTTCGACACCTCGCTTGAGTGAGGCCACCCGATCTATTGTGGGCCTACATTCAGAATTATTTGAGGTGTTTTTTCGGGTCACCCGATCTATTGTGGGCCTCGATCCGGAAGAGGTTGAATTTCCTTTGCAACTGTGCTTCGAGGATCGTTTCTGAAAAGGACGACTCTTTGAGGATGTAGATGGACAATCTGGGTCTCACCGGGTTGTAATAGACATTTTCATCCACCCGGGATTTTTCCGGTGCGGTGGGGCGGCCCTCTGGAGTAAACTTATCATCACGCTTGGAGGATCGATTTGCATGGTTAGCACGACTCGCCTCTGGCCCTAACTAGTGACCAACTAGGTTATCTCCCCGTACCTTGGCCGTGAGCGCATGAAGAGGATCATTCATTCATGCTAAAGTAGCGTGTATGGTCTGTTCTCTCGGGTCTCGTTCACACACCATCCTAAGTTTCTCCCGCTGAAGGTATTGGAGTTGCTGCTCCAGCTGCTGGATATTTGGGATTGTAGTAGGGTCAATTTTTGGCACGTTGATCATGACGAGCGCCACCACAGACTTTTGGGGTACGACTTTTGTTCCGAGCCGTACTACTAGTTGCAACAACTACGATGCTGGTTCTACCGGCATACAGGGGTTGCAGTCACGGCCTCTGAATATGGGTAGTGATAGGGCATGGAACGTCTTGCCTCAATGGTTGATTCACCACCGATCTTTGATTCTTTGTTGTTTCGCTTGACTCTGGGACCTCTCTCTCAATAACTCACCTTCTTTCCTACCAGCCATAGGATACTCTTTCATCAATATTTAATATAAGAATAGTTATCCTAGCAGATTGAAGAACAATAAACTAGTAAAGGATTTGACGGGAAATAATTAAAACCTGACACATGGGAGCAAACCATGTAAGAAGGCTCGATTGCAGACATTGAATGTTGAATTTGAAGGAATTGTGATAAAAGACTCGGATAATATCGATGATTTTGGAGGAAAGTTATTGGAACTTTCATTAAGAAGTGAATCTCTAGGTCAAATCATTGAACAGGTTCTTGATCTCAACACAACGGGGTTTAAAGACATGTTAGATTATTAAAGGCGTATAAAGATCATATAAGGGAAGAACCACATGAATATTAAGAAGAGAAGCTTATTTATGTGCATTCATATAGACAGGGATCTAGCAGCGATTACGGTGGGCACAACGGGAGAGGAAGATGGGGTCGCGACCGTAGTCCCGGTCGTAGAAGAGATAACGACCAAGCCACTGATAAGAAACAACTAAAAGAAAAACAACAAAAAGATCACTGTAAGGTTGTGTATTATCCATGCGATAACAAGGGTATTTTATGAGATTATTATCTGAGAGATTACAAAAATAGGAAACTAATATGATTGAAATACAAGAAGCAGATGGTGCATTGTATGTGCATGAAGTAGTGTTATTGTATGAGGACAAAGCGAAACTGAGTAAGCTTGAACATGTTGTAAGCGATGATGGAAATTGGTACTTCGACAATACAGAAAACAATCATAGGAAGATGGATCATTGCAACGTGTCATAGGAAAAGTGAAATTAGGTGATGGATCGAGTGTAGAATAGGTGGTACAGGAACAATTATGTTTGTTTGTAGGTCTGGTGAGTAAAGGTCATTGAATGACATATATTATATCTTAATTTCAAACACAAAATTTTGAACCTTGGTCAAATGACAGAAAATGGATGTGAAAATGAGAATGAAGAAGGATTATTAGACATTTATCAATCCATATGAAAATGTGTTGGTTCATGTACCGAGAAATTCCAATCGACTTGTATGACTACATTCTACACAGACTGGCGATATAATTTAAGAGTATATACATTACAGGGGTGTTTGAGGGCACAACATTTTCCGTCTTCTAGTCGATAAGCTCTTCTATGCCTGGTAGAAATAACTGTGTACGGCCCCTCCCAGTTAGGGCCTAACTTACGGCTAGCTCTGCTTCCTGATCCTTGGAACGTCTTTTTCATCCCTAGGTCTCCTACGTTGAAAATTTGTGGCTTAACCAAGCATTAAATCCTCCTCTCATCAAACTTCTGTAATTCTCTGCTCTTGACATATGCTTTGTCGCATCGCTCTTCTAAAAGGTCGATGATCGCCGCTTTGGCAGCCAAGTTCGTTTCTTCTTCGTACTTCTCTACACAGTGGCTTGGTATAATGATTTCTGCTGGTATGATGGCTTCGCTGCCATAAACGAGGGGAAAAGGTGTTTTCGGATTGTTGCCCGAAGTGTAATTCTGTATGCCCATAAGACCTCAACTAATTTTTCTAGCCATTTTCCCTTGGCTTCTTAATTCCTTCGAGTATCGTCATGTTAGTTACTTCAACCTGTCCATTGGCTTGGCGGTAATATGGCGTGAAGAAATTTTGTGCAATCTCATATCTTTTGCAGAAGATGGTGAGCACTGAATTCTGGACTTGGGGGCCGTTATCTATCACCACGATTCGTGGTATGCCATACCATGCCAAATTTTAATTATGAAAGAAATCACAGACCTCCTGCGGCCGGGTTCAGAATCAAGCTTTTGCCTTAACCCATTTGGAAAAGCAGTCTACTGCAACAATCAAGAACTTCCTCTTTCCACTTGTCATTGGCAGAGGTCCGACCAGGTTTATCCCCCATTTATCAAAAGGGCAAGGAACAGGAACAGGTTGCATAGGTGCACTTGGCATATGTTGTGTGTCAGACTATTGCTGACATTGATGAAATTGTTATACTAGATTTTACGCATCGGCTGCTAATTCCGGCCGATAGTATCCGGCCAACCGAAACCTTCTGATTAGACTTCGGTGCCCACAGTGAGCGCCTGCTTTTCCTGAATGCGAATTGTGTAGGATTGAACTTGCTTATGCCCGATCAAGGCATCGAGTTCGGTTTCGATGGCACTTTTCCTGTAGAGAATATTTTCTAACATAGTATTTTTATGCCTCAAATTGAAGGGCTCTAGCGTCACCCGTATTAACGGGCAATACAACTAAGGTCAAATATTGTAAATAAGGTTGTCTCCAATCGGTAGTGTTATGGATTGTGTGGATGGCCTCCTCTTTAGTGATTAGTTCTGTTGTTGGTAACTGTTGAAGAATGACTAAAGGATTCTCCTCCTAGGATGTTGTTTTAGCTAACAGATCTGCTGCAGGATTCTCCAAGCGCGGAACCTGTTCATATGAAACTCGGGCGAACTTGGATCTGTATTCCTTTAGTATGACAAGGTAGCTCAGGATTCCTTCATGTTTAGCATCATAGTTTCCTACAGCTTGGTTAACAACTAACCGTGAATTCGATTTAATCATAATACTGCGCATCCCATATATCAAGGTAACTTCATTCCACACAGAATGGCCTCGTACTCTGCAATGACTGAGAAATTAAACCTGATCGCTTGCTTAATCTCATCTCCATTTGGCAAGCGCAACACAACTCCAGCCCCTCCGCCTGATGTGATAGATGCGCCATTGACCTCAATAACTCATTCACTGTTGTATGTCGCGATAGGTTGTTCCTCTTCGTTTGGTACCTGCCAAGAGGACGAGAATTCAACTAGGAAATCAACTATCACTTGACCTTTAACAGCTGTCCGCGACTCGAAGCCTATGTCATACTCACCAAGCTCGATACTCCACTTAGTTAGGCACCCTAAGGCATCAGGCTTTTGTAACACCGCTCGTAATTAAAAACTCGTTCACACACTTATTACATGCCCTTTGAAATATGTGCACATTCTTCGCGTAGTATTGACCAATCCCAAGACGTGTTTTTCGAGGTTCACGTATCTAGTTTCGGCATCTACTAACGTTTTAGTGGTATAATACACTGGCCTTTGTACTCCGTTGGGCTCGGATAAAAACTAAACTGACAGAGAATAGGGATACTGATAGGTATAAAAACAATGGCTTCTTCGGATGAAGTGAGATATAGCTTGAGTTCGGCAAAGGCCTTGTCAGAGTCCTCCCTCCAAGTGAACTTCTTTGCTCCTCTTAAGACTTCAAAAAAGGGATGACTTTTATCTGATGCCCGAGAAATGAATAGTGATAGCGCTGCGAGGGGCCCCATAAGGCACTGTACCTCTTTGATGGTCTTTGGTGGTTCCATTTGTAAAATCTCATTTAACTGGACAGGGTCATCCTCTATGCCATGTTACTCACCAGATAACTAAGAAATGTACCACTAGAGACACCAAAGGAACATTTAACCAGGTTAAGCTTAAGGTTGAACTAATAGAGTAAGTCGAATACGATCTGTAACGTTTCTAAGTGTTTCTCTTTAGTATGGGTTTTGATATATATGCCTCTAAATGCTTTCCCAAATGATCCTGTAAAATATGGTTTATCAACCGCTGGTACGTGGACCCTGCACTTTTCAAACCAAAAGGCATGGTCGTGTAACAGTATAAGCCTCTCTTAGTTTGAAAACCGATGTGCTCTTGATATGACGAGTTCAGCCGGATTTGATTGTACCCCAAATAGGCATCCAAGAACGACAGGTAGTTACATCCAGATGCTGAATCGACCAGTACATGCAAGGGTGGTTCCATGATTCCCGCTCCGGGTCCATTATAACCGCGTAGTAAGTTCTCGCTGTTCGTTGGCTCCCTCAAATTATACCGAAGAAGCTTCCCACCGGATACTTCACGCACTACCTGAACATACACGGTGTTGCCTCCATTCTGTGCAACCACGGTCTCCCAATAATTGCATGGTATGGGCTCGGCGCATCGGAAATTATGAACAACGTTTTGAGCTCTTTCTGGGTTGCTTCGTGCCCAAGTTTTACTAATAGTTCTACTTTGCCCACACATTACGAAGTTATTCCCTCATAGCTGACCAATGTGTGTTGAGTGGGATTTTATGTTGGCATATTTCACATGCGGTCGAAACTATGTGTAAAAATTATATTAGATAAACTGCCCCCCATCTATTAAGACGCGGGTTACCATAACACCCCTGATATCCATATGAATGGTCAATGCATCCTCATGGGGCATACTAACACCTCTGAGGATCCTGTAACTGTGGTAGGAATTGGCGTCAATTTTATATACATCAAACTCGGTTCTTCACCGCTTGTTAGAGATGGTTCCTTAGAACGCCGCAGGATTTCCTCCAGCTATGGTAAAAAGGGATGGGGCGGTACCGTGATTACTATGAAGTTATCAACGACCTCTGACTCCTTGCTATTAACGTTGTTATGCGGTATCGTCTCTGTTTTATCCAACACTCTTGAATGTCCTCCTATAATTGTAAGGAGCCATTGTTGTTTAGTTGCATCTCCCTCTCCTTATTCATAGGCTTTTCGTCAATGGGTGAACAAGCATCTTCTCGGAGATCATGATGCGAGCGTTGCTCGTGTTGCTTGATGAACTTCACTAGCTCCCCGTTGTCAATGAGTCTTTGGATTTCTTCCCGAAGTTTCCAACACGCATCCATTGTATGTCCATGATCGTTATGGTAAGTGCAAAAATACCGGTTAGATCGCTTGAACCCAAGGGCACTCATCACACACGACGTTTGATACTTATTTCTCCCCCTCGTTCGATCATATATAACGGAAATGGGCTTGGTTAAAAGAGTGAACCGTCAAGAAGGATTTTCGAAGTGCTGGGGACGTCGGCTGGTTTCTCTCGGGGGCTATTCTTCAACCCTCTTCCGTTCTTATCCCCCTTCTTTGAAATATAACTTTTGCCTGGCCGGTGAGCCACCTCTTCGGGCATCATCAAGTCTGATGAAACTATTCGCTCGGGCCAGTAGGTCCCTCATGTGTTTCCGTTGGGAATTTGGTGAGATCCGCGTAGAGATCCCCCTTTTGGTCAAGCCTCCACTTGAGCGAGGCCGCCGCCATGTTTTCCGTTAAATGTGGCAAGGCATTCATAGCATGAACAAAATCTCTAACATAACTTATAAGGGACTCACCTCGTCGTTGGTAAAGATCCATGATCGAATCCCGTTCATGCTTCAGCTCTTTGTTTCCAACGAACATTTCCCTGAATGTTATCTAGAGACCAACGAAATCGTGGATGGATGCTTTTGGTAGGTTGCTGAACCAATCCATTTTGTTGCCTTTGATGGTCATAGATAGTGCTCGGCACATCATCGCATCGTCCGGCTTGAATGCCATCATCATGTTGAGGAATTGTTCAAGATTTCTCTCTAGATCTCTTGTTCCATCGTAGGCCTCCATTCAAAACGGTTCAAACTTCCTTGGCAGTTGCGCTTCGAGAAAATTTTCAGAGAATGGCTATTCTATTATAATGAAGGTCGATAGCCTCGGTCGCACTTGATTGTAGCATAGGTCCTCATCCTTTATTTCTCTCTTGAAAGATGTAGGGTCGACATCCTTTCTAGGCTCCATTTTTTTGGATCGATGTTTCCCTTTGATCTCCCCTTCGCCTTCTTGCTTGTCATCACACTTAGATGACCGTTCCACCATGTTAGCTTTGCTAGCCTCCGGACCGGATTGATGATTTGCTCGACTCATTCCCATGACCTTAGCGGTTAGAGCGTGGAGAGCGTCGTTTTTTCCATCATGGTCGTATGCACGGATTGTTCCCTAGCATCGCGTTCGCATGTTACTCTTAGTTGCTCCTGCTGAATCTGCTACTCCAACTTTTAGAATGTCGGGTTAATTATTAGTTAGCTTCCATCGCATCACGAGTCATGGGAGCATCTACGAGCCGGTGAGATTGGACATCAACCTTGTTAACGGCTGCAAGCGGTAACGACTGACTCACTGGCTCTCCCGGCCCGACGGGTGCCACAATCTCAGCCTCCTGGGTAGCAATCGGGACGACATACAAATTACCCTACCTGAGCGACGGGTTTGTTATTATTATCTTGCTACCTACTGCATCACTTGATTCCTGACCTAGTAACTACGATGATTTAAGTGACTTATAACTTTTTTTCCACAGACGGCGTCAAATTTGTTAAAGAAAATAACAAAGAATTTACCAAAATAGAAAAACTAATATTGTGAGAAAAGAGAAGTTACATTCATTTAGGGTATTTCTCCTATTTATATCTCTCTCCCGTTTATGGGCGGTTACAAAGACTTTTATTCCCACTTACTACATTCATGACTCCACTTACATATTAAAGTCTATATTTATAGGTGAAATTTCTAATTGGTTTGACTAAGACTTATAGTGTCATAAAGTCATAGTTCAAACCGTTTCTCTTTTAGACCGTGCTAAGTTGGCTACAGACGCGTGCTTGTCCGGACAGGAAATAATAACTTATTCGCTCAGTTTTACCGTTCGGTTTGGAAAACGGAGTGGCGCCAACGGTACTTGCTTGTTTAACTTTGTTCAGCTCTCCCTCAACTCGTTCGGTCTTCAGCTCTTCCTCAACTCGTTCGGTCTGCCAACATGTCCATCCGATTTTTTCGCTCGTTCTTTAGCTCTATTCTTTACTCCGCTCGTCTGCTTCCTCATTGTATATTTGTCTAATTCAGTCTCGTATTTTCTTCTCTCGCCATATTTATCTGCTCGGCATTTTGGGTTTGCTTGACTGGAAAACACCCTGACAGTAAGTAAAAATAAGTTGCCCAACACTGAATGTACTGAAAGCCGAACTTGTGATTTGAGCACACTCATAAAAAACACTCGCTCACCACTAAAGCATTCTTCTGGTATCTCCCCCGATGGGACACCGGGTATCTACGTATTTTGAAATTTTATACTCAATGCAAAACATCTCAGGAATCTCCTTATTGCTCCCACGACATGACTAGTCACTCCTAGCTATCTTTTAATCGCGGAGAACTTTGAATCAGATCACGCCGCTTTCCTCCATGACATCTTCCAAAAATTGAATGCGACGAAATGTTTTCTTACCTATGGAAACTGATGAATCAATTGTAATATACATAAAAAAAAAATGAAGTAAAATAAAATATGTTCTGTGAAGCTCTATTTCATTCTGTAGAGGTGTATTATATATCTCGAATGTTCAGGCCGGACTAAATCAAAAGGTTAGACAAACCCACCTCAAGCAATTGGTTATGCAACCCAAAAACCAATAACACAATGGTGCCACGCGTCCAACACTTCTTGTTTGAACGTCATTCAAACTGAAATGATACTCTCTTTTCTAGATAATTCACTTTCTACGAAATGATACTTCGATTTCCTCGTGACTATCGCCTACGGGCTTCGGGAGATTCCTAACAGGCTGGTACGGTCATATTTTAATTGTCAACTACCATTTTGATTAATACTACTCGTGATGTCGTTATATCGAAGTACCAGAAAATCTACCACCTAGTCAAAATTAACAAAGTTTTTTCAATTAAGAAAAAGTGTACTAAAAACTTTAGTAAAAACTTTAGTATCCTGTTTGTTATTTCCAAACGAATTCTTTCAACCAGATTGACCTTTTTTTCTTCACATGCAGAGACAAATTATTAACGAAGTACATCCAAAACCATTCCCGAAGTTAAGGCAATTCCCTATAAACAAGACCAGAATCAAACCAATAAAAATCGAATTGAGAACCAATAAAAATTGGATTGAGAACCGGCTCGATAAAAACCGAATCACAAATTAAATGGACCGTAATAATTCGGTTCATGATTCTATTTTAAAGTCAAACCGATAAGGAAAAAAAAAATAGTAGAGAGGGGAAAGAACCAAATTCATACGATAGAAAGTATTAATACGATAAAGCTGATAAAAGAACAGTATATATATATTGAATAGACAATCAAGTTTATTAAAACTTATATTTTCTTAGTTTTCTTTTTCTAAAATAGACAATATATTTAACCTATTACAACGTCTTACTTGTTCCTAAGAAGAAATTGTTACAAACACATATATTAATAGACAATACAGTTTATTAAAAAATTAATTATTATTTTAGTTTTTTTGGCTAAAAATAATCCTTAAAATGTATATGTATTTATAATGAGTAAAAAATTTAATACCACTACACGTACGTCAATCATTCGTCCTAACAATAGAAACGAGGGAGACATTGATTTATTAAATCTTAAAAAGTTAAATAAGAAAAGAAATTATATAACTTAGCTCTAAGAAGAGTTAATATTTTCCTTTGTAATAAATAACATAATATCGATTATTTTATTATAACTTTATACTAATATACTACTATTTATTTCGTTAAACAAAATTAAATACTATATGTTTGACCAAAAAAAGGTACAGCTGTCATGGTATATGTATAAGAATTCTTTGGAAGTTTTATTCTAACAAGTTGTTATCCATCCGGTTCGGTCCGGGTTTTGAAGACCGCTAAGTTTATCAGTTTGGACCGAACTGGATCATTAAGTTTTTGGTTCTAATTTTTGAATCGGACCGAACTGTTAAATTTTCGATTCGGTCCGGTCTGAATTCGGTCCGGTTTTATTTTTATCCACTTAAAAAGAATTAATCCAATTATAATTAAGATTTTTAATTTTTTTATTAAAATAAATGATATAAAAAATAAAATTTATAAATTAATCTTTAATTTTTTTTAAAATATTGGTAATTAACTATTAATTTTGGTATTATAATTTATAAAAGAATATATAGTAATAATAAATAATCGGTTCTAACGGTTTTATTGGTCTGATATCGGTTCTACCGGTTTATCGGTTTCATCGTTTCTATCGGTTTTATCGGTTCGGATCCTAACCAGTTTTTTGTTTCGATTCCTTAACGGTTTTCGGTTTTTAGAATGGAACCGCGAACCGGACCATTAAGGTTCGATCCAGTTCTCGGTCCGGTCCTTATCGGTTCGATCCCGGTCCGGTTCCCGATTCCGGAGAACCATCAACCGCCCTACTCACACCCTATAAAATCCAAAATCCGACTACCTACCTACTTGTTGTTTAATAATGGGTTTACTTAGAATGCATTTTACTGGAGGGAGTCATTTCTTTTGTCAATCGTAACTGGGTTATAATAATAATAGGTAACCAAAATCAAGGAAGGTGGTGAAAAGCGGAGAAGAGCGTTCAGCGAAGAAGAGCTGGTGACCGCTGAGGTTGAGGTTGAAAGGGGCTAGGGTTTATGTCAATAGAAGATTAGAAATAGATTGATGAGTGGAGGTTCTATATGTCGGGATTTTGTAGGGTCTCAGTCCGAGAAACCTTTGCTGAGTTTTCTACTTAATCATTAGTAGTGGATCAACTTTTAATACAGGCCTAAATTACATACCGAAATTAAATGAATAATTATGTGTAACTATACTAACAATAAATTGTTACGTGCAACGAACATCTGAATTGTATATAAATATTTGTAACACTATTACATTGAAAAATAATAACCTGGTATCAGCAGTAGTCTTTTAATGGCTGAAACCCACTATTCATTTTTCAGTTCAAGATCAGCTGATCAAGCTTCTACTTCAATAGATAACCTACTAGCAAAAAAGAATACACAGATAAATCAGATAAGTACCTTTAATAGTCTAATATTAGACATAAACAACTTCCTCTTATGGAAGACTATGATGTTACCTATCATAAAGGATAACAAGCAGAAAGGATTCTTCATTGGTGATAAACCATGTCCTCCCAAGTTGATAAGTGATTTTGATGGATCAGTGACTCAGAACACTGAATATGATAATTGGATAGCAAATGTTCAGTTGCTTTTCGGATGGCTCTATAGTACCATGAGTCATGAGGTAGCATCCCAAGTAATGGATGAAAAAACCTCCAAATGACTTTGGGATGCCATAGTCCGGTAATCTCTCCCAAACAAAGTCTCAAGTGACCTTATTTAAGGAAGAATTCCAAAGGACTAGGAAATTAAACTCCTTAATGGAGGACTACCAAACCAAAATGAAGCCTATTGCTGGCAGTCTAACTCTAGCAGGATTTCCTGTTACGTTAGATGATTTAGTGTCTCATGTATGAGCTGACTTGGACACCGAATACACTCATATTGCGGTTCATCTAGCCGATAAGAAAGTGAAAACTCTCTAGACTTTCAAGCCACCTTGTTGACGTATAAGAACCGACTAGATTAATTAGGCAAAATACAATTTGTTTGTGGCTAAATGAATCTGATTTCAGTGAATAAGTCAGACTCTAGGTCTCTTGGAAATAACAATTACAATTCAAACTCAATAATTCAAGCAAATGATAAGGTGGATATACTTTTAGAAGAATGTTCTCATGTAATTACTCTAATAACTACAGGAGAAGAGGCTCTCACAGAGGAAAATATAGCAGGTTCAACTCTAATAACAAACCTATATGTCAGATCTGTGGAAAGTATGGATGTGGGGGTGTTTATTGTTAGTTTAGGGATGATCCAAGTGTGATGGGTCAGTTATCAACTGATCAGAACAGGAATGCTCAAGATCAAAATGTGATGACTATGTCACAAAACTCTAAAGGTGCAGATGAAAGCTGGTATATAGATAGTGGCACTAGTCACCATCTCTCAAATTTAGCCAAGATAATCAATCAGAAATCAGAGTATTCAACTAATAAGTTTGTGGCAATAGGTAATGGTAATTGATAAAAGGAGAAATATATAGGTGATCACTAGGTAAATTGTGTCAAGAAAAATGCCTAGGTTTGTATGTTTAGTCATTAAGGATCAAAGTAAAGCTAACATAAGAAGTAAAGGTGTTAAATGATATGCTCCAAGAACTTATCATTAAATAGTAAAAGAGTGGGGTGAGAAATCCACTTTAATGGTGCTAATTATGTAATTTTACTACCCACCTCATGTACTATATAAAAAATATTCCCTTTTTGAGTAAATGACCAATTATTAGTCAATTATTGCTACATTTATTCTTTTTTGTGTTTTTCTCTACAAAACACTCATTTAGTTATTTATTGTAACTTCATACGAACATTTCCTAGTCTGATTCTCTCCTATGAACATTTCCGCTTCTAAACTTCCCTAAGGATTTTCTGAGTTCATCAGTAATAAACTAAGTATTAAACACCTAGGGAAGACTTTTCTACCTACCAAAACTAACCAAAATGTTTAGTTAAATACTATTCTACGTGTACCACAAATTAATAAAAACCTCATATTTGTTTTTCAACTAACCTTATATAAAAATATCTTTCTTGAATATCATAATCCTAGGTGTTTTTGTGAAGGACAAGACAACACGGAGGATTCTACTTACAGGGAGAGTTTATAATGGCTTATATAGATTGGAAGGCTCATTTGGTTCCAATCCTTCTAATGCAGAAGTCTTAAACTGTCATCATTGAGTTTCTAATGTTTATTTTCTATCTAGTACTTCTAATTTCCTAAAAAATAATTAGCATAGGAAGAGTGTTGTCTATTGTTTTGAAAAAGTGTAATCTCTCTACTGTTTCTACTAATGAAAAATTATTTTGGGATGATTGTGAATTAGATAAATCACACTATCTTCCCTATTCTAACTCATCTTCTCAATCTATAAATGTCTTAGATCTAATACATTCTGACTTGTGGTGGCCTACTCTCGTAGACTCTAAGGCTGGGTACAGTTCTATATACAATTTATGGATGATTACACTAGTTTACATGATTGTATTGACTAAGGCACAAAAGTGAGGCTTTACAGTCTCTTTAAAGAGTTTAAAATTCTAGTGGAAAACTAGTTTGATATGAATATAATGAAATTTCAATCTCACTGGAGGGTGAGTTTAGACATTTTCTCTCTTTGGCAAAAGATTTAGGAATTCAGCTCTCGAATCTTGTCCTTACACTTCCGTTCAGAATGGATGAGGAGAAAGAAATCACAAACATTTCACTGAGACTGGTCTGACTCTTTTGGCTCAATCTAATCTTTCTTACAACTACTGGTTAGAGGATTTTCACATAGTAGTATATCTAACTAACAGACTTCCTACTACTGTTCTACAAGATAAATATCATTTTGAGAAGATGTTTGGTCTTCAACCTGATTATGGGTTTCTAAGAAGTTTTGGGTGTGTCTGTTTCACTTATTTAAGCCCTTATCAAAAACAAAATTCCATTTTCTCTCTGTCAAATGTGTCTTCCTAGGGTATAGTGATGTGCATAAGGGTAATAAATGTCTTAGTTCTAATGGGAGAGTCTATGTTTCCAGGAATGTCATCTTTAATGAAGAAGAATTTCTTTGTTTTTCTTGGTTTCTAGGTTCACAAGCTTCTCTTCCTAAGTTTAGTTCTCTATCGTTACCTAAATTTCATAGTGTAAGGTCCTCAGATGAGACTTCTAATATACAAGATACATTTTTTAACTCATCACATAGTCACCCTTTTGATTGTGTCAACAACAACTTCTCAACCAATTCAAACCAGTAAGCACTTAGAACACATCACAACAAAAATCACCTTTAACCATAGCTCCTTACAGCACGATCAAGCCAATTTTCAATATCCTCCTGCTAAAAATACCTCTTTGCTGAACAAAATACCTATCACACAACCAATACAAGAGACTCAGTTAGTGATTGATCTACCTTTTGAAAATATTAGTATTAAACCTCAAATACAAAATGTATCTAATACCCACTCTATGATCACTAGAGCCAAAGCTGGCATTTCTAAACCTAAGGTTGTTTATTCTAGTATTACAATTATGCCTACTAGTGCTAACAAGGAACATACTAAGTTCTTTGAGGCTATCAATACTCCTCAGTGGTCTCAAGCTATAAAAACTAAGTATGATGCTCTAATGGCAAATCATAATTGGTCATTGATCCCATACATAAATAATATGAGTTTGGTAGGCTACAAATGCGTGAATAAATTGAATTATAATCCTAACGAGTCTGTTCAACAGTGTAAGGCCATGCTTATGGCTAAGGGGTTTCATCAGCAACCTGTTATTGATTTTACAGAAACCTTTAGCTTTGTTATCAAGGCTTCCAACATAAGGTTTGTGTTAACGCTAGCTGTATCTATGGACTGGACTATAATAAAGTTGGATATCAACAACTCATTCTTTAATGGTAACCTAAAAAAGCAAGTTTTCATGGTGCAACCTCAAGGTTTTGTGGATTCTAAGTGGCCTAATCATGTGTGTATGGCTTAAAGTAAGCTCTATGTGCTTGGTACTCTAAGCTAAATGATACATTGCTTTTGTGACGCTTTCAACATTTGAGATCAGACTGTTCAATGTTCTTTCTAATGACTAGGGATGTCTCAATTATTCTACTAGTCTATGTTGACGATATTATAGTCACAACGAACATGTCTACCTATTTGACCAAGTTCATCCAAAAACCTAACTCTGAATTTTCTTTCAATAACATAAGGTGTCTCAAATTATTTTTGGGAATTGAAGTCTACAAGGATGACCTTGTCTGTATTTGACTTAAACAAAAAAAATTAAAGAATTATTTGCTAATAATAGGCTTTCCACCGCTAATTCTTTCTCCACTTCTATGCGTGTTAGCCTTTGTGTATCCAAATCATACGGTGAAAGTCTTCTTTGTCCTACAAGATATAACAACGTGTTATGATATGTGCATAGCTTATTTCACACTCGTCCTAATATTGCTTTTGCTGTCAACAAGATGAGTCAGTTTCAGCAATGCCCGACTAATATAGAGTCATAGTTTGTTTGAAGAATTCTGATATACTTATTTAGGATAGGGCTTCACATTAACCAATGGGTTGTATCTCGATCAAGCATTGAGTTTGAGTCTCAATCTCTTGTCAATCTCTCATCAGAACTTATATGGTTGCACTCAGTTCTTGGGAAAAGATATAGCTTCTTCATCGATCTCTGGTTATCTGGTGTGATAACGTTGTAGCGAGTTATATGGCGTCCAATCCCGTCTTTCATGCTTGGACTAAACACGTTGAGCTAGATCTTCAATTTGTTCGCGATCAAGTGGTTCAAGAATCCTTGGACATTCGTTATGTCCCCTCACAAAACCAGGTCACTGACCTTCTCACCAAACCCTTGTATCAGACTCGATTTGTGTTCTTGAGGGACAAAATTGGCCTTTGTGTTCCTCCGCTTCATTTCAGGGGGAAGTCAAGAAAGGTGGTGAAGGTTTGGTAAAGTTCAAGGATGAAGAAGAGTTGGTTGCTGTTGAGGTCGAGAAGGGCTAGGGTTTCTGTCTAGAGAATATTGGGAAAAAGATTGATGAGTGAATATTTTATATGTTGGATCCCGTATTGGATCGGGTCGACATATAATACAGGTCTCAACTCAAGAGATCTATTTTGGGTTCTATACTTAATCACCAGTAGTGGTTCAACTCTTAATACAGGTCCAAGTTACATAATGAAATGAAATTAATAAACATATGTAACTATACTGACAATAAATGTAACAATAAGTTGTTACGTGCAACAAACATCTCAATTGTATATAAATACTTCCGATAGTATTATATTAAATAATAAGAAAAATAATATTCTCTTCATCTTCTTGTTGAACTTAACTATAAATGATCGTAAATGAAAAAATCTGAGAGCCTAGAGAGATACAAAGCAAAAGAGAAAGAAAACTCGTTTCATTTCACCCCTTTCTCTCTCAACATTGAGATAGTTGAACAACACATAAAAAGAATTTACACATTAGAAAAATTGTATTGTAAAATTATACCCCACATCACTTTTAGTTACAATATGAGACAAAATATTGATCTTATAAAAAGCCACACAATCTACCAAGTTACTTTCCAAGACTAGTTAAAACCTGGTGGCCTATAAACATTTGTGATATATTTTTGTTTCCAAAAGAATAACCTTTATTGATTCAAATAGAGATTATAACAAGATTCTCCAGAATTCAAAAAATTATATTAAGAAAATTAAAACAAAAATGTGAGAATTGAGACAAAGAAACAACATCAATTAAGTATCATCAAGCAATTTTTAATTTTCAACAACTTCCAAAATCAAACACGAGCAGCACGGAACCTTGAATTTGTCTTGAAACCCTTTCATTTAAAACAAGCGATCAAATACGTGCCAATTAAGAATAACATATGATTAAAGATGATTTATAACTCATTTATTTGGATTAATGTAAGCAGACCTAGACTTTCTAAAAAGACAATAGCTTTTATAGGGTTTAAGGTCTTAATGTAGTCATGATCAAGTTTGATTTTACATTTGAGTCCAACGGACAAGCCAGTCAGCTGTCTGATTTTGGACTCTTTAAATGTGTTTGATGTTCATAGAAGGATAAATTAGGGTTTTATTAACAGTTAATTATACTTTCAAGAAACCAGGGAGAAACTCCCTTTGATAACATATCAATAATTAAATTTAAACGAGATTCAACATCTATATTTTTGTAACCAATCTATTACAAAGAGTTTGAACACGACAAGAATTCAGTAATCAAAAGATTAACTTTGCTATAAATTCTACCATAATAAAGAAGCATGGTGTCATTTTTATCTAAATTAAACGATTACCACTGGACTCACCATTCCTCAACTAGAACGATCAAAATTAAGGTTTAACCTATTTACATTAGGAGGTTTCCATTTAACTATATGAATTATCTGAATCTTATTAAACTCAAGAAAATCCATGATAAATGAGTTGAATTCTTTATTTTAAAATTGGATTCAACTAAACCGGTTTTTATGAATTTCGATCCCATTCTATTTTATAAATCGAAATATGTTTGTTTGATCCAATCCAAAACGATAACTTCAATAATTTTATCTGATTATGTCAAAACCGAACCGGACAAAAAAAATCTACCCGATCATATAATTGAGACCACAAAGTATACAACCACTTAAATCGACGAATATATTAATTGATTAGTCAACTTCAGAGAATAACTCAAAACAACCATTTCTGGGCCAAAGTCACGGGGATAGAGCCAGCTGTGAAATGTAAAACCTACGTGTTTGGTCAAACGCTAATCTAATCTGGACAGTGGATATGGTACCAATATCATCAAGGATTCTCGGTTTGGGAAAAACCTTAAGGTATCGGATATCATTCTCGATGGTCATTGGAATTGGCCTCCAAACATCAGATCGGCAAGAGCTAGAAGTCGTTCGAATCTTATGGAGATCAAAAACCTCATCCTCACATTGCCCCCTCCTAACATCAACTCTTCTCATGTTCCTTTTTTGATTGCGAAGGCTGGCTGCAACAACTTCACAATTAAGGATACATATAATGCTATTCGTATGGATGCCCCTGTTGTGGGGTGGGCCGGGTTAGTATGGAATAAATTTAATATTCCTCGTCACTCATTTATCTTATGGCTCGCTATATTGGGCAAACTTTCTACGAGAGATAAGCTTCTCAATTAGGGTTTCAATACCTCACCCGATTGTGTCTTATGCAACTCTGCTTCTGAAACTATTGTTCATCTCCTCTTTGACTGTAGTTTCACTCAGAGTATTAGGACCTTTGCTAGTTCAAAACTAGGTTTCTCTTTTTCTGCTTCGTGTTGGCAGTCTTGGGTTTGTGAGGCGTCAAATTGGTCTATCTCTCGAAACCACCACATTTAGCGCTCTTGCTTTGGCGCGGTTATTTATCACGTCTAGAAGGAGAGAAACTTGAGAATTTTTTGTTCCCCTCCATCCAATGCCTCTCTGGTTTCTCACCGAATCGTCTCTGATCTTTGGTTCAGATTTCACAACACCAAGATTTGCTGGACTATGTAAATTTAGATAGGACTCAGGTTTATTTTAAGGAACTATGCCAAATTTATATATTTTTGAAAATTTTGTTTTTTTCCCACATACGAGTTTTTTTAAGCAAATAAACGATCTATTACTAAATCAAAAGGTTTTACGAATTGAAGGACTAAATTGGGTCAAAGATTAAAACTAAGCCTGAGAAAAGAAAATATACACTTTCCCAAAATAAAACCCTAAATCAGACCACACACTTCAGCTTCACTGATATTCTTTTCGACTTCCTCCATGCAACACAGACTTTTGAAATACCAAATCAAAGAAACTCTCTTCAACTTCACAGGCGGCCAAACTACAGCCTCTATGCCACACCATAGCCATACCCAGAAACAAACACAAACCTTCAATGAAATCAACTGATTCAAGGTCGACGCTTACTTACATGACCCTTTCTCTACAGTCTTGGAGAGATCGGTTAAGAATTGGGTAATGTGCACCATGGAATCAGTCGATTCGAACCCAAACAGCCCTCCACCAAGCCTCTAAACCAAAATCAGCGTTGCTTCAACATCGAACCCGAAAAACCCTTGATCTAGCCTGGGTTAATGTAGCCAACCCCAAGACTCTCTAGAGTAACGATAGCTAACAACGGAGTAGGGGCGTCAATGCTGGTGAAAGATCGGTTCGAGCGCTCCAAGAGAATCCATTTAGAGATCCAGTCAGCGACGACATTCTGGGAGCGAGAAACGTGACGAAGACACATTGTTGGGTGAATCAGACGCCTGAAAATAGCAACCATCGAGTTACCAGCAGAAGCACCAGTATCCATGCTGTTGACAAGAGTCAAGAAATCTCACTCTATGTCAACAGCATGCCATCCCCTCCTTCTACAAAGAATCAACGCCTCGAGAAGAGCTTTCGTCTCCGCTTGAAGAGGATTAAGCTTCCCGAACAAGAACCCAACACCAACAACTATGTTACCCAGCTCATCTCTAACGAGCAAACCACCAGAAGCCTCACCAACGAAGTTGCTGGCTCCATCCATATTAAGCTTGAGTCTTCCAGCAACAGGAGCACACCATACAAGGTACTTTGCTTTAAATCTATTAATAGATAGGCATCCAATAGTTGTACCTGCGTCTACCACACCAGACCAATGCTTAGACTTTAGGTAATTCTTAGAATCAATAGCTAAAAGAACCTTGTTAATACGGTAAACAACATTAGAGAAAGTATCAATAGTATTTTTAAACTTGCTGTGATTTCTATTTA
This sequence comes from Limnanthes douglasii subsp. nivea, assembly GCA_036936605.1. Classification (NCBI taxonomy): domain Eukaryota; kingdom Viridiplantae; phylum Streptophyta; class Magnoliopsida; order Brassicales; family Limnanthaceae; genus Limnanthes; species Limnanthes douglasii. The sequence continues at coordinate 151,683,757 of JAUPFV010000002.1, forward strand.
ACCACACTGCCCAACAAATTATCTGAGGGACAATGTGAGTTATGTGGAAATTACAGCCAGAGGACCAAAACCAGCAATAGATCATGTGACTCAAAGACATATATCGTCTCACAAAGATTCTAAACATCAGACCATAAGAATTCCACAGAGACCAAGCAAACCTACAGTTTACAAACAAATGATTTTTGTCTTCACAATTGAGGCAAAACTGACATTTTGAGACCAGAACAAAATTCCTTTTAGAGAGAATATGATCAATACGAGCAAAATTCTTTAATAATTTCCATGTTAAAAAATAAAACTTAGAAGGGATGAAGCTATGCCAAATTTTATTGAAAATTGAAAGTTTAGTGTTTTTTAATCTAATGTTATCCCAAGTAGTTTTAGTATGGAAATTATTGTTTTTAGAAAACCTCCACTCAATTTTATCATCCTTACTTTGATTTAGGTTAACACAAGAAATACGAGCAATTCTATCATGAGAAAGAAAAGCAGACATAGAGTCAGTATCCCAGGTGTTGATTTTCCAAAACGATTTTACCTTAGCAGGCAAAAACCAACTATGAGAGTTAGAATCATTAGCAATAGGACCCATCCCATGCCAAGAGTCTCTCCAAAAGTCGATTTCACCCTTACCTAAAGTCCAACTAATATACTGATCAGCATGATCTTTCACAGAGAATAACCTTTTCCAAACAATGGAATCAGTAACCTTGCACTTAGATATTATAGGATGAGTATTAGCACAGTAGCTCCTAAGCATAAGATCAGACCAAAGAGATTCGCCTTTTCTTAAGAGAAACCATAATTTATTAGAAAAGGTGAGTTGAATGTCAAGCAAATGCTTGATGTTTAACCCACCCTCATCATAAGGCTTACACAGACAGCTCTAAACAAACCAATGAATAGCAGGCTCATAAAATTTAGTTCTCCAAAGGAATTTATTATAACAAAGCTCAAGTTTATTAATAATATTTTTGGGGATCAGGATGTTCTGCATCCAAAAGTAAATGATAGGATAAAGGACATTTTTTATGAGAGACAACCTGCCCCCAAAAGACAGATTCTTGAGATCCCAATCATGAATCTTATTATAAATTTTGGTTAGAAGAGGGAGATAATTCTTTCCTTTATTGTTTGCAGAAATAGTGACACCCAGGTATGTGAAAGGGGCAAGCTCCATATTGAATCCAGAGGCTGACTTGATTCTTGTGACAGTAGCAGGAGAGCAACTCAAAGAGGTAATAATCTTTGTCTTAGTTTTGTTAATTAACCGACCAGACTCATTCTGGTATTTGTCAAGCAGGTGGCCCAGACAGCTGATAGAAGATGGAGAACTATTGGAAAAAATAACAATATCGTCAGCAAACGCTAAACAAGGTAATATAAAACCTGACTTCAAGTAATATCACATGTTTTTATTAGAGTTATATAGATTAGACAGACCCCTAAGGAGAGCTTCCTCAGCTAAAATGAACAGACAAGGAGACAGAGGATCTCCTTGTCTTAACCCACACTTTTGGGAGAAGTAACCTGCACTAACCCCATTTATCAAGACAGAGACCATGACCTTAGAAACCAATCTATGAATAAGAGCCAAAATATTATCAGAGAAGCCAAAACATCTCAGAGTGTTCAAAAACACATACGATTTTGTTGAGGAGAAAATGGATGAAAAGGTGGATTCTCCTCATAACAAGATTCGCCCTTAGTAAAATAGTTATTGACAATTTCATATTATTTTTCTATACGATCCCTCCTTATTTATTTAAGTAATTTTCTTTAGTTTTATTTTTATTATTTTTTGAAATGTTAGTGGTCAAACGAATTTGTTAAATAGAAATACATATTTTTTTTTTATTATTAGTAATAATATTTATTTTATGATCATTAACGAAACTAAAGTTCCGACAAGGTGAACTCTTTTATCATAACTATAATCTCTTTTAGTATTAGGTTAAACCATACGAGTCCACTCTTTTTATATGGTTTGGATAATATGAAATTCTAGTGTAATCAATATTTTCATAATATCATCTACCTGAAAATATATTCACAGTAAAGTGAGAAGTTTTAATTGTTCTATTTATATTGCTTCGCAACTATTTATGTTTTTAATAACGGTACAGATCGCATCCTCTTCTAGAATTACATTGAGGCAATACAATACTGGTTCGATATTAGGGTATCCATTCGGCTAACCTTGTAGATTTCAACGTCATTCGTAATCCGGAAAAGTGTATCGACCTCTCAGATAATTGCTATCCACCACAATAATTGTTGATACTAGTGTGAGCTTATCGATCTTCGTTTCATTGGCTTCTATATTATTTGACTCACCTAAAGTCTTACAGACCCAATCTTTTATAAGATGGACCGTGTCCTAGTCAACAATGATCTTTAGATCACAACACAGTCATTCTTATCTTAAGCACCCCTTGTCTGCATATGAAAAAACTTTTCGATTTTTTTAGCATGTGGCAATATTATTCTCAATTCAAAAAAGTTATTTCCAATAACTCGAACCTTCATATCCTCGCATAGAGTATGAACTTGGTCTCCTGAAAACTCATTTAATTACAATTTACTCTCATAGAACTAAATTGCAAATAATAATATATTGAAAATAACACTTGTGTTTCGAATTTAAAAAATAACATTTTCCAAGCTTAGTCCCTCTTACTCAAAATCCCACAAACACTACTTTTGTCTCTAAAAAAATTAAGGCTTCCTCTAATTTTATGTTCCTCAGCTGAGCTGAAGAATCATTTATTAAGTAAAAATACATAGAGAACTGGCTCAAACTTGGTGAAATGATTACCAAATTCTTTCACAGCAGTATCAAAAGTAATATCTTATGTAATAAAATTACATCGATTCGACACAATTTAACTACCAATTCTTCTGGTGTTGCCAACATTCTAGTTAGCCACTTCAAAGATCTCTTTGATACTAGACACCTTCCTAGTTACCGAGCCTAGACAGATTTTCGGCCCACATTAGTTCTAGTGTCAACTCGTTGGATAAGACTTATATGATTCACACGGTAATACGCGATGATATTAAAAATGTTTTATTCATTATCTTTAGCAATAAACCCTCTAGCCTTAATGAATTCAACTAAGTTTCTTTTAGAATTGTTTAAACATTGTGAATAAGGATATCTGCAATGGGGTCCCCGAGTTCTTCATCTCTGGTTCTCTATAGCCATCTTGTCATTTTATTTTCCTTGCCTTAATACCTAAAAAGGACACCCCTATTTATGTCACCCATTTAAGACATATTGTGTGTTAAGAATATAAAGCCCATATAAAGCCCAAGCCCAAGCCCTTTCTTTTATTATAAATAAGAGCGTATACTGTACTAATTGCAATACTTCTGAATAATACAAAACCCTAGCCGTCTAGCGGTTTGTTCCTTTTTCTACTTCTCTCGTTTCTCTCTTTATTTCTTAACATGGTATCAGAGCCAGGTTTGTGTGTTTGAGAGGTATGCGTACCAAGTTTGTGTGTTTGAGAGGTATGCGTGTTTTAGAGGTATGTGTGTTTGAGGTATGTGTGTTTGAGAGGTATGTGTGTTTGAATAAAACAATTTGAGTGAGAGGTATGTGTATCTGAGTAAAATAATCTGAGTGAGAGGTATGTGTGTTTGAGTAAAACAATTTGAGTGAGAGTGCGGTATGTGTCTTAGTGAAACACAAAAAAAAAAGAGTGAGGTATGTGTGTCGGAGTGAAACACAAAAAGAGTGAGGTATGTGTGTCTGAGTGAAACACAAAAAGAGTGAGGTATCTGAGTAAAACAAGAGTTTTAAGTAAAAAAAAAAAAAAAAAACAAAGAGTGAAGAAAGTGCAACTGGTACAGTGGAGATTGTGGATCTTATTGCGAACATGATAGGAAAAGATGATAAGAAGAACTTTGTTACATCTGCATACCATTCGGGTATGTCTTCGTCTTCCACTTCAGGTATTGATTCATCATTGTGGATTTTGGATTCGGGTGCGTCTCATCATATGTCACCTCACATGTCGAACTTTGTTTCGTTGTCTCATGTTTCACCCACATCTGTTTTGTCTGCTAGTGCTACACCAATGTCAGTAGAGGGTATTGGCTCTGTTTGTACCCCTCATATATCGTTATCTGATGTTTACTACGTTCCAACCCTTGCTTTGAATCTAGTTTCGGTTAGTCAATTGTGTAAATCTGGTTATTGTGTCTTATTTTCCGACTCTGTTTGTGCTATACAAAATCAACAGACCCAAAGAGTGATTGGGACAGGTCGTAAAATAAGGGAACTTTATGTTTTGGAGAAACTCGAAGTAACAGATATGGATGTCTATGGCGTTGATAGTGAAAAAACATATTTGACTGATATTGCTGCCTCGGGTGTTGATTTGTCTTCGTTTCGTTTGAATCCTTCATCGTCTAAGTTTTATCTTTGGCATTCTCGTCTTGGACATGTATCCACATCGCGTTTAAAGTTTTTAGTCTCTACAGGTGCTTTAGGTCAGCTAAACACTTGTAATATCTCGGATTGCAGTGGTTGTAAACTTGCAAAATTTTCGGCGTTACCGTTTAATGAAAGTATTTCTTCCTCTATTGCTCCGTTTGATATTATTCATTCTGATGTCTGGGGTCCATCTCCTGTCTTCACAAAGGGTGGTTCATCCTACTATGTATCTTTCATCGATGATTATACTCGATATACTTGGGTTTACCTTATGAAACGGAGATCAGATTTCCTTGGAATTTATAGAGAATTTCGGGCACTTGTTAAGACTCAACATTCTGCTGTAATAAAATGTTTCAGGTGTGACTTGGGGGGTGAATATACATCCAATGATTTTACTCAGTTACTTGCATCTGATGGTACCATACATCAGTCTTCTTGCACTGACACCCCTCAGCAGAATGGTGTTGCAGAAAGAAAACATCGTCACCTTGTTGAGACTGCTCGTTCTTTGCTTTTATCTGCTGAGGTTCCTAAAATTTTTTGGGGAGAAGCAATTCATACTGCTGTATATGTGATTAATCGAATACCCACTGCACATAATTCAGGTCTATCTCCCTTTCAAAAATTATATGGACAACCTCCAGATTATTCTTCTTTGCGAGTGTTTGGATGTACATGTTTTGTCCTTCGTCCTCATGTAGAACGCAATAAATTGGGTCCTAAAACCGCAATATGTGTTTTCTTGGGTTATGGTGTTAGACAGAAAGGTTATCGTTGTTTTGATCCCACCAGTCAGAAACTTTATGTCTCTCGACATGTTACTTTTCTTGAGCATATCCCGTTTTATTCGATTCCAACGAAATCACATGATATAACAAGTACCAAACTTCAGACTATTGATGCCTTTGAAAATAATAGCGACATACCCATTGATATTGATGTGACAGCTCCTGAGACATCAACTACAACTGATACTACTCCTGCTCCATCAAGTCCTGATTCAGCTTCTTCTTTTAGTGAACCACCAGCTCCACCCCTTAGAAGATCTACTCGTACAAGTAAGTCTACCAAACTACCAGATTTTGCGTATTCTTCTTACTCAGCTCCTTTTGCCTCTTTTATAGCCAAAATACATGATTTATATGAACCTCAGTCGTTTAAAGAAGCTGTTTCTGATCCTCGTTGGCAAAATGCAATAGTCGAAGAGCTCACTGCTCTTTACCAAACTCATACATGGGATATAGTTAAGCCTCCATCCGGTAAGCATATAATCGGTTCTCGATGGGTTTTTAAAATTAAAACAAAATCTGATGGATCTGTTGAAAGATATAAGGCTCGTCTTGTAGCAAAAGGGTATTCACAGAAGTATGGTATGGATTATGATGAAACATTTGCCCCAGTAGCAAAAATGACGACTGTTCGTACGCTTATTGCGGTTGCTTCTGTTCGCCAGTGGAAAATCTTCCAACTCGATGTCAAAAATGCATTTTTGAATGGTGATCTTCATGAGGAGGTTTACATGACTCCTCCTCCAGGTGTTGCTCACCAACCAGGTGAAGTTTGTCGACTTAGGAAAGCCTTATATGGACTCAAACAAGCTCCTCGTGCCTGGTTTGAAAAATTCTCTACGGTTATAACTTCACTTGGTTTCCTTGCTAGTAATCACGATTCGGCCTTGTTTATCAAATGTACTAGTGTAGGACGAATTATTTTATCCCTATATGTAGATGATATGATCATTACAGGTGATGATATTGATGGCATTGCAGCACTAAAACGTGATTTGGCTCAGCGTTTTGCAATGAAAGACTTGGGACTATTACGATATTTTTTAGGTATTGAGGTGGCTCACTCTCCAAAAGGTTATATTCTCTCTCAGACAAAATATATATCTGATTTATTCGAACGAGCGCGGCTTTCTGATAACAGAACGGTAGATACTCCTCTTGAAACCAATGCTCGGTATTCTCCGACTGATGGCGTTCCTTTGTCAGATCCAAGTCTATATCGAACTCTTGTAGGGAGCTTGGTCTATCTTACAGTTACTCGGCCAGATATAGCTTATGCTGTTCATGTGGTCAGTCAGTTTGTTACTGCTCCTACATCTGTTCATTGGGGAGCTGTTCTTCGAATATTGAGATATCTTCGTGGCACTCAGTTCCAGAGCCTTTTATTTCCCTCGACCTCTTCACTTGAACTGCGTGCCTATAGCGATGCTGATTGGGATAGTGATCCTCATGATCGAAAATCTACTACCGGTTTCTGTATTTTTCTTGGAGATTCATTGATATCATGGAAAAGCAAGAAACAAGATGTTGTCTCTAGATCGTCTACTGAAGCTGAGTATCGTGCTATGGCTGTCACCACATGTGAGATTGTTTGGTTACGATGGCTTCTTGCAGATATAGGGGTTAATGTTACTAAACCAACTTCCCTACATTGTGATAACAAAAGCGCCATGCAGATAGCAAAGAATTCAGTTTTTCATGAGAGGACGAAGCACATTGAAATAGATTGTCATTTCACTCGACATCATCTTCAGATCGGCACCATCTCGCTTCCGTATGTTCCGTCAGCTTTGCAGATTGCTGATATTTTCACAAAGGCTCAGTCCACAGCGCGGTTTCGTTTTCTTTGTGACAAACTCTCAATGCCTATTACTGTTGCATTGTAAGTTTGAGGGAGGGTGTTAAGAATATAAAGCCCATATAAAGCCCAAGCCCGTTAGCTTTCTTTTATTATAAATAAGAGCGTATACTGTACTAATTGCAATACTTCTGAATAATACAAAACCCTAGCCGTCTAGCGGTTTGTTCCTTTTTCTACTTCTCTCGTTTCTCTCTTTATTTCTTAACATTGTGTTATGAAATGTTGTTTAGAAGATTATTTTTAAGATTCTCGATAACATAATTAATTTTTTTTCTTATTTGTTTGATAAATATCAATCGACTTTTGTGTCCGGAAGAAACATTTCAAATAACATCCTAATTTTCCGAAAACTTGTGAGGAATTGTGATGCAGTCTTAATACAATAAATTAATGGATAATCTAGGATTTCAAGAACACAAAGTTTTGTAAATAAAAAATCTTTTTTTCTTATACATGAGAAATTCATAAACCATAATCAAATATTCTAAAAACTAAATTAAAGATAGTAAAATAAAATCCAATAAATCCAGATAAGAAGCATATTTGATTTTTTAAACAAAATAACTCTATAACAAAACTAAAAATATATAAAAAAAAAAACTAAATAGTAGAATTTATTTATTTAGTCTTTCTCCGCTACATTATCCGTCCCTCTTAAAAAAGAATTCGTCTTCGAATTTACATTATCAGTCGACACATTATAAAAATCCATGTTGCAACAACGATAAAATGGAAATAAGATATCACGGATTAAGCAATAGATTTTAGGATGGTTATAGACCATTCCAAATGATGCATAGACTACTCCACCTTCAATTTTGTGGAGATTAACCTGAGATATATCATGTTACCATTTCAGCAGGAATTTTAGAAAGTCCATCTTGGATATATTTAAAAGTAACATACTCCATCCCAACCCCAAAATCATTAACTTTCAATGTTAGTTCCTTCACGGCATCATGAACTCCATCATAAAATGAAACTTCGCCTTTGCCACAAAATGGTTCAGTAATCTCACCACTTGTCCCAGGATACGGAATAGGACTATGAGTCCCAGTATAGGCGTTACATGTGCACAAAGCGCATCCAAGTTATCACTTGCACGACCATGGAACCCTATAATTTTTGTATAGTTTTTTGTAAGTGTAAACTTTGTTCCTGCCCATCTCACCCCAAGGCACTTTCGTGAATGCTGCAGAAAACTGACAAGTATATACCTTTGATGACCTAAGAAACTAGAATAGATCCCATTTCCAGAAGAAAATGTTTCTACTAGGCAAATACTGTGATGCAAGAAAGTCCATAGGTTCTTCCAATCTTTATGTATTTTGGAATCCAACGGTTATTGCAATTTGTAAGGGTAAGTATCATTAGGATCTAGTTAGTCTCAAGAATATAGATCTTCCCATAAATATGCTTGGACGTGTTGACAATTTTGACTCGCGAAAAACATCTAACGGCATCACACTGCTTGATAAAAGATAAAGTAGCAGGGATAACAACCTAGCTTCCCATAATAGCAATCATAAAGACAGGCCAAGAAACAGAGTTATAAAAACTATACTGAACAGATTGGAGAATGTTGGACAAGAATACAGCTTGACCCAAGTATCTTACTACCGGACATGGGTACACAACAAAAGCAAAGGCAAGCCTAATTGACAAAGCAGTGAAATAGCCGAGTTGTGCGAACATCGCTTCAATACCAGTTACCAAAAGAAGACTTCCCACAAGCTAAATCCAACCTTCTTTGCGAGTAATACTGAAGAACTTTATAATACAATAGGGAGAAATCACACATACAATGTTTGGATTCCAATAAATGATTTTGTACAAACCAATCAAAACAATTAAAACGAGTTAGATAATTGAAAAGAGGCAAATATAAATTGCGACCCAGTGAGCACCGCTGCAAAGCAAATAGGCCCACCAATATGATACAAACAAGTACAAAAATTGCACCCTAATTCTTAGGGTACTCCCAGGGATGGCAACGGGAGCTTAATTTATTTTTTTAATTTTTTTATGATTTGATTTTGAGTTTACTCCCAAAAGACCTTTTGTAAGTTGAGGTTGGTTGACATTTATATACACTTTTTTATATTCAATCTTGGCAATGTAGAATTAGAGTTCCTCTGTAGGATGAAGTTCACTTCCCCTCATTTTTTTTTTCCATATATTCATCATAACATATTAACCAAACTACTTTATTAATTATTATTTTTGGGTGTACCTATTCCTTAATTTTTATTATTATTTTGGAATATGAGTCTCTTGCGGCAGGTATTCTTATTGTTTACTTTTCTGTATAATGGTTCAGATAACCATCTTCATCTTCTGGTTGTGCTTCTGTTATGAAAATTGTTTTAAATGCTTGTTGAGCTCCTGCAGAGCTAGTGCTATAACATTACATAAGTCATGTGTATTAATATACTCACTTAGTTTTTCTAAAAAGATTAATAATTTTAGTGAAGTGATCCATGTCACCGTAGAATTTATAGTATTTAATTTTGGTTTTGTTTACCTTTGGTTCGAACAATTTTTCAAATGTATTGTACTTGAGGTTTTTTTTTTGTTTTTCATATATTATTTTCGGTGACCACATTCTATGAATGGTCTCGTTAGTGATCGATTTACTCATCTATCACTTCCGAAACTATAAGGTTTTACTTTTTGAAATTAATTTGACTTTAGTTTGACTCATTAGTTTTCACAATAGAAAGAGGAAACTCTAAACTTATTAGGTTAAGTTTGCTTCAAAACGCATTTGGGTAGATCTATGTAAGATGATTGTAAAAGCTCGATCAAGAAATTATGTTGCCACATCCCTTTTAGAAAATCTGCATGAACAGTTGGATTCCACATACTTGCTACTATGCTAAAGAAATTTGACGCTGTGTGTAAATTTCGGTAGTTTGATTTCGATAATTGTAAATCTGTTTTCATTTTGTTTGCTCACAAAGTTGTTATGGAACGTGTTTTAGACTAGTATTGGAAATCCGCGAACTTCACCATGCGATTAATTTTGATTTTATTTGGTATAATATTCACATACCACAATGGCTATAAATTATGATTTCCAATGATGAAACTTATTTTTTTTTTTTCATAGGGATGAATATGGGGAAACAAATTAATGACGTGATTGATAAAGTATAAAATGATAAATACAAAGATTAAATTGCATGATTGTGAATATGGTGAATCAAGTGGTATTAATAAGGATTTGTCTCAATGAGTTAAACCCCGCTTGTTGTCACCACCGGTAGTATTTTCACAATTTATTCTTCAAAACGTAGTTATCTTCTTTGAGATTTTTTTTGTAATGTATTTTAGACAATATTTTTTTTACTGTTGTTAATACATCAATATATGTTGTGTAAGACTCTTGTTGTCTATGGCCCATATTACATACTCTATTTTTTTTGCTAACCAATGAGGTACAACAAGCTAGAAATTATTTTATTAAAATAACATGGTTCTTTACTTGGATTGTCCTAAAACTTCCCAAGTATGTTGAGGGTGCATGACTCCTTAGTATGGACTTTTCCTTCTTTTTGTAGATTAACTCTTAGTTATCCATCTCTTTTGTTATGATCAATAACGCTTAGCATTTTTTTTATTTTCCATGTTGGGATTGATGATTTTTTTATCATCCGAAGAATATTTATTTATCTAATTGAATTTTGATTGTTCCTTTAATTTTTTTTATTTCTTTTGATATTTTCTTATAAAAGGAAATTATTTTATAATTTTTATTTTATTTTATTTACTTTGCGGTATATTTTTCTATTGGTATATTCTTCGGAATTCATAATTTAATGTATTTTTGGTTTTATATATTTTGTTTTGGAATATAGGACATAATTTAATGAGGCTTATCAAATGGAAACCTTATTTTAATCATAGAGATGAATCTCCAATACTTTTGTTTGGATTACTTTTTCTAACCTGTCAGAGTACATTTACAATGTAGATACAATTAGTATTATAGCTAGAACAATAGGAAACCCTTTATCAATCTGGGTTCTTTCCAAAAAGAGCAAAATTCAACTACTGTAAAGTAGGGATAGAGCTAAATGTATCAAAAAAACCTTATACCTAAAGCTTGGATCGGTTTTGGGGAAATTCTAAATTTTTACAAGAAACATTATATGGAGAAATTCCTTTTTATTGCTCAACATTCCATCATCTTGGTCCTAAAGCCATAAATTTTAAAAACCTACAACCAAATAAAGAAAGAAATTTTACAAAGAATATAAAGTCATAAACTAATGACAAGCCCACTCAGAATCCTAATCAACAATCTAAAAATAGGATCCCTAAGATCAAATCAATTATCATTAAGGATCTAGCTAAAGAAAGTACAATTAGAAAACAAGGGGAATCAACTCTTTAAAGCATATATGGAAAACTGTTTGACCAATAGTTTCAATCAACGGAGAAAGTGACACCAACTAAGGAAATACCTCTCACTACTCAAATTGTTCTTTCCAATAAGAAATAATGTCAGAGATTTTTACAAAAACACAACTGAAAATAAAAATGAATAAGATAGAGAATCATTAGTCAATAATAGAGAATGATACAAAATTACATGAGACTAGCAATAAAATAATTGAAGCTCTTTACTCATTATAAACTAGTGCTACTTCTCAACATCTAATATTCTTGATAATTCGGATTCTGAGATTAAATCACACAAATAATTAACCATATGTAGCCTACCATCCTCTTATATGCTTAGAAAGATTGAGCAAAGATTTTAAGAAAGTGTTAATTAAGAAATTTAAAAACGCAAAAGCAAAACCACTGAAAAGGATTTTTGAATTAGAAAGTTGTACATGTTAAGGGGTCTGCTAGACCCTTCAATAGATCATGTAAATGACTATTATAATACTTGATTGGAATGCTAGGATATTAGAAACAAAGTTGATAAATTAGAAAATGTTACAATGAATATTTGATTTTTCAATTTGAAGCAACAAATATGATTAAAAAAATACGGATCTTGTGGAATGAGGATTTTATTGTTAATATAGTGGATAATAAATATAAACTTTTGCATCTCAAATGAGCAAAAATGTTCAGTGAATTAAATATCAAAATGGAAATTTAAATTATCAGCCATCACTTTTCTAGAAATTGTAGAAGTAGACTATCTAAGAATTGATAAATGATGATCACTTTTATTATATCTAAACATTTGACATTGTAAAATAAGTTTTGAACAATCATATAGAAGTCATTATTAAGTGTATATAATTTTTTACCTTGTTATACGATATGAAGAAAACATTTCTCTGCATTCCACTAGCTTTCTTATTAATTACTCCAACAGATTCCAGGTCTAAAACATACAGATATAATATGAGTTTTATTTTATGTAACCAACTATATTTTGATTTGAAGTTACTAACATACTTTATAAGCATGTTTCATATCTGATTTTCTCGATCATAGAACTTGAATCATTGCAGTTCACGAATAGTATTCCAAATGAGCTTATATTAAGTTGCTAGAATAGATGGAATTCGAGCTCAATCAAAGCCATTTATGCTTAATATGATCAGACCAAAAGAGTTTCATCAAATTGAGTTGATTCATGTTGTATTCTAATAAAAAAAAGAAATAATACATTAATTGATAGTGATTTCTAATAGAAAAGAACATAAGAAATTGGAGCTCATAATCAATTTTGGAGGATGTATAAATTGAATCATCTAGTACCTATCAATAAATATAAATGAAGAAGATGAAAAACAAACTCTTATTAGTTAAGTTAATGAAGCTTCACTATCTTCAATGTCATCTGGACAAAATGGAAGTCTTAAGTTTTTGTACATGAAAAGGCTTACAAAGGTATTACATACGGATCGCTATCATGACTCTCAGGTTAGGGCAGAAGATCTACTGTGGTAATCAACCTCCACTATTAATGACTAACTCGTCAGAGTAACCATCATGGAAGCAAGGAACCTCATTGAGACTCTGATCCATCTCACGAAAGACAGTAATTAGGTTGGAGATGGATACTTTTAGATTACTCCGTACAAGGCTCTGCACAACACCAACTAATTCCGAGAATCGTATTATATGTGACACAACCAAATTGGACAAGTTTAAATCACTCAATAGGACATATATTTTGGATAAGACAATTTCCACATTTATAAAACAAAACCTTCTATTCGTGGGAAAAAAGACATTGGAAGCCACCACCAATGAACATGAACAATATCGTGTGAAAAAAAGCCTAAAATTACTACCGAAAAAACTTAGACCCTAACGATTCAGTTATAATCAATTAAATGCTTTAATTAGATTTTTCATGAGATAAACTCCAACTATTATACACGGACAGCCGTCCAAAACTATATATAAAATAACTTCTATGACACTTTTAATACTAAATTTACAAATAAAATAAACATAAAAACTAATGACACATATCTAGTTTTAACCTTTTAAAATATGTGTTTTATATTATTTTTAATAAATACTATTAAAATATATTTAAAAAAATAAAATAATATTTTAAATCTATTATAAATATCAAGCTACAACATATTATCAAATAAACAAAAATTGTTAACAAACCGAAGAAAGTATCATCTAAAAAAGAAAATGGTGTCTCGTATCATACTCATGTTATTTTTTACATTTATTTTTCAAGCAATTTTGTTTACCATCCCCGAAGGTTGGACAAAAAGTTTTTTTATATATTTATATGTTTTAAATATATAATTTAATTGATATAAAAACTTAGGTCTAATATTTAATTAAAGTGTATATATATTAATTTAAATTAATATAATTTTAAATTAATTTTAAATAGTTTTATCTAGATTAAGTTATCTTGATATATTCATTTTTTATTTGTTATTTTTCAATGTAACAGTTGAGAATATTTTGGCAACAAACGTGATTGATAATGGCTTTACCTTTAATTTTGTAGTAGAAGATCTGAAAGTGGAAGTTTTCAATGGGTGGTTGGGGAAAAAGAGCCACAGTGGCGAAGGTGACAAAGGTATTTTAATCTGTATCAAAATCTTAACGAATTCTTTTAACAAAATTAATATTTTTAAAAGGAGTACAAGATTGTGATAGTGCCATTTTAATTTTATTATTAATTTATTTAAAATTTATACAAATTAAATTTGTTCTTTTATTAAAATTAAAGTGACCTGAATAACGTGTTTGGCGTATAATACTCAAATCATGTTAATGCGTTTCCTACTCATTTAAGATTGTTTATTTTACTTTACCATACTTGATGTTCAACAAACTTTCGAATTTAGTTAATTTTTAAAATATGAGTTGTACGAATTATATAAAACCGTTACAAAATTATCGTAAATGTAAATATAATAATTTATAACTTCACTACAATTGTTGTTACTAACCCAGTAAATTGGATCCATATAATGAAATAGAAAATTACTAAAAAAAATGCTAAAACTATTACTTACGTAAAATGATACTTTTATATTTTTTAATATTTATAAAAAACTTATTTTGTAAAAAAAAAATTCAATTTTTCAGAATTCAATTTATTTATGTTTTATACAAAATTAATATTTATTACAATTTCTTTTAAATCCTTAAAATTTTTATTTAGTTATATTTTATTCCACCCAACATAATATTTTTAACCATTTTTTAGCAATTTCGAATAAAATATTAAATTATTGATACTATAAAATAGACATCAAAATAATTATATAAGTAATTATATATATATATATATTATAAGAAGTCATGTTGATATATTAAAAAGAAATATAATGTAAAAATTTATAAAATCACAATCCAAACGAAAACTAAATATTTCCAAAACTATGGGATGTATTTTTAAGCCTAAAATTAACATTTAATTCAATTCGGTTATAAAATTGTTTATAAATTAAAGTTCCGCATGAAATTGTGTTTTAAATTAGATAATAATTTGACACATAGATATATAAAGATATTTTCAACTAACATATTATTTATACTTATATTATTCTTATTTTTACAGAAAAAGAAAAGGAATGGTGTACACATCAGAAGATTTTCGATGGCGACTGTCCTTCGAACGATGATCACTTAGTGTGTGAGGAGGATTTTCGGAAAGAGTATGGTGTCAAAAGTCAGCCTAAAGATTGCAAATGTATGGCGCATTTTAGCTCCAAACCAAAATCGAGGCGGTTGTGCGGATGTACAATTTTGTGTGACAAATGATCTAAAGGGCTGTGCAATTTTATTATCCAATATTATAATAATATAAAGGCTAAAATACCTTTTAACTTTTCATTTGACTAAATTCTGTGTTTTATTGTTGGATTGTGCTAGGGCACATGCTGCCAAACATTTATTTTTAGTTGAAACTTAACTTTTGTCTAAAAGTAAAACCTGTTCAGAGAGGTTAATTTTAAAAATAGTTACGAAATTCAAGAATGCTCTAATATTTGGAGTTTTATTTTTATTTTATTTTTATTTTTTTCATCACAATCGATGATGGTTGTGGGCTCTTCTTCACATCAGCGAGCTGCTGATTTCCAGGAAAACTTTCCGTCGTTGCGCCCGCAATCGGACCATCAGAATATTAGAGAAAACCCAATCTTTGAGCCTGCCATAAGCAAGACAAATGTGTCAGCAACTAAAAGCTCATACGCTGATTTATTTAAAAACAAGGTTGAGAAGATAGTCCACAAAAAGATTATCAGAAAGCTCGAAAATGATAATGCTGAGATCAGATTTAATCCAGAAGATCTAGAGTTACTGAAACAAAGGTCAAAATTTATGTTGGTTGGTAAGTTCGCTATAGGGAAACCTAGCTATGCAATTGTTATGGCATTCCTAGATATATTTAGATTTCAGGGAGAATGTAATGTCTCAAGCTGTGATTTCAGACATATATTCATTGAACTTACTCTTAAAGAAGACCTCCTAAAACTATGGAAAATAAATATTTGGCAGATGGGGGAGAAAGTGATGCGATCGCTGGATTGGTCTCCCAATTTCAATCCTGCTATTGAAAATCCAGCTACGCCGGTGTACGTGGATCTACCTAACATGTCAGACTTTATGTATTGTGAGGAAACCATAATGGAAATTGCCTAAACATTAGGAAATCCATTAAGTGTTTGGGTTCCATCTAGAAACAGATCCAGGGCTAACTACAACATGATATGGGCAGCTCTGGATGTTTCAAAGGTTCTACCTAAAAGGATAAAAATAAGTTTTGGTTCCTATTCTTACTGGCAAGAATTGGTGTATAACAAGTATCCTAGCTATTGTTCAGAATGTTCTCACCTGGGACATTCTTTGAGTGACTGCAAGAAGATTACCCAAAGGGCGTCTACTAAAAAAATTAAACCCTCAATCACTCAGATTCCTGCTTCTTTTACTCTTCCCTTTCAAGTTGAGGTGAAACATAATAAAATTAAGTCAGTAATAGTTAATGAGAAAGAAGCTACTGAGAAAGATAGTTTGAGTAAAGATGTACCAGAAGATCATCCACCAGCTGGAGTGGAGAGTGATGAAATAATTGGGGCTCTCCATCTAATTGATATTTCCCCAAACATCCAAGGAGAATCCTCTGACAGTTTATCTCTTAACTGTCTATTTGAAAGAAGCTCCCCAACAAAGGATTCTACAAGAAGTCTACCACAATCTCCTGCAAAGAAAAACATGAGTGATAAGAAGGTTGATTTGAAAAAGAATAAGAAATTCAGAATCCTAAACACAAAGGGGATTTTCTCCTCAAAAGCTTTACAGCATAAATATGTTGCAAAGAACCCTAAAATCTCTAAATGACTATCTTCATTCTAAGTTGGAATGCTCGCGGCATTAGCAACAAGGACACTCAAGCAAGATTAATATCAATAAAGAGGGCTAAGAAAATAAGCTTTCTTGCTATTCAAGAACCAATGGTATGTGATTCTAAACTTCCTTCGATCTCTGTCAAGTTGGGTGTTCATAGTTTTACAGGTAACTACAACAACAAGATTTGGGTTTTATGGAGTAATAATTTTGTAGTGGAGGTTCTGGTTAATGAAGATCAATTTGCGCATCTTAAAGTTAAGCATTGTCTTGATGCTAAATATTTTCTAGTTACTGTAATACATGCAAAATGTACAAGAAGTTTAAGGGGTCATCTCTGGAATAGGCTGAGGAACATGGACACTAAAGACATGGACTGGATTACGTTTGGTGATTTCAATACCATTGCTAGACCTGAGGAGTAGATTCATTGTACTACAAGTGCTACTGCCAGTATGGAAGATTTCAACAGTTTTATGTTTGACTGCAACCTAGTTGATATGGGATTCTCTGGTAATAAGTTTACGTGGACTATTGGAAAACAATAACGCAGGCTTGATAGGGTTTCGGCTAATAACAAATGGATCAGCAGCATTGATGACACTACTGTCTTTTACCTTCCTAAAACTTGTTATGGTCATTCTCCGATACTTATCAATATAACTACATCAACAACTAAAAGGAAGTCTAACTTCAAATTTCTCAATATGTGGTGTTTGCATGGTGATTTCTACAAGCTACTGGAGAAGAACTGGGCTGTAGATTACTCTGGATCTCATATGTTTAAATTCTGGTTTAAACTAAAGCACCTAAAGGCTATCCTTAAGGTCTGGAACATAAATGTTTTTGGCAATATATTTGACTCCATTAGGAGTCAGGAGGAGGAAATTAATAATCTTGAAGCCAAGGTTTTTCTGTCTAATTCTATGGAGGACATTGATGCTTTGAAGAAAGCTAAAGAGAACCATCTAATTCTTCTCTAAAGAGAAGAAGAATTTTAAATACAGAAGTCTCACATGAATTGGTCTAAAGACGGGGATAGAAATTCAGTTTTTTTTTCACAACTATGTGAAAAGAAAGCAAAAGAGATCAAGAATATCTCGTATCTCGGCTAATGACAGATAGTTGGAGGGTGTAAATTCTATAGGTGAGTCTGTTGTGTCCCATTTCAAGGAGCTTACCTTTGAGTGTCCTAATCCGTGGTACCCAAAATATCCTTAAAGATTATATCCCTAAGCTGGTAACTAATGAAGATAATGAAATGTTAATGGCCCTTCCAACTGATAATGAAATCTATGAGGTTGTCAAAGGGCTGGATTCTAATGTGGCTGTTGGTCCAGATGGGTTTAATGGCAAGTTCTATAAATAATCCTTGATAATCATTAAAGAATACCTCTATAATGCTATTAGGTAATTCTATTCCGAGGGAAAGTTTCCTATGAGAATCTATACTACGACGCTTTGCTTAAATCCTAAAAGGGATGCTTCTAAAAAGTGGTCTGATTTCAGGCTCATTAGCTTGACTACTATGCTAAGTATAATAATCTCTAAAACTATTAACAATAGGCTCTCTTCTATCCTCCCTAAGATTATTTCAGTGGAGCAAGGGGCGTTTGTCAAGGATAGGAGCATTTATGATAATATTATGATTGCTCAGGAATTGGCTGTGGACTTATCTAACAAGGTCAGGGGAGGTAACATCATGATAAATCTAGATATGGACAAGGCGTTGGATCAGATTGATCATACTTTTATCCTAAGTGTTCTTGCTAAGTTTGGATTCAGTAATGATTTTTTTATTCTTATTGAAAGAAATCTTGTTAACTGTTAATTTTTAGTGGTTGTTAATGGGGTGTCTAAAGGGTTCTTTAGGTCCAATAAAGGCCTTAAACAAGGTGACCCATTGTCACCCAGTCTATTCATAATAGGCCACGAATATCTATTAAGAGGATTGAAGAAGCTATATACTGACTTTCCTATTGTAAACTACAAAGTGAGAGAGGATTTGCACTTATCTAACTTGAGTTTTGCTCATGATATACTGCTATTTTGCAATGGGTCTTCAATTTTTGTAAACAAAATAATGAAGGAGGTTAGTCATTCCGAGGAGGTCTCTGGTCAGATTGTTAACAAAGTGAAATCTACGGTAATTACCTCAGCTAGAAGCTCAACTAACTATGTGAGAAACTTGGAGAACCTCCTGGGATTCAAGCAGAGCAGTCTGCCTTTCAAGTATCTGGGTGCTATCATTGGAAACAAAAATAGTGTTAGAATTTTCAAGATCGTATTGCAAAAACAATCAATAAGATGAATGAATGGGATCATAGAAATCTCTCATTTGGGGCTAGATTGATGCTAACGAGATTAAGCTCAGCTATGTGGAAAAGGGTCTAAAGAGTAAAGGACAGAGCTGGAAAGCATATTTTTTGGCAGATTGATGCTGGAAAGGTTAACTTTATGATTGATAAATGGTGTAATACTGATGCTTTTAAGATTTTTTATGAGTAGGATGACAGAAGTGCATACAATGGTATTATGGTTAAAGACTACTAAGACCCAAATCAGATTCAAAATGTTCTCAAGATGAAAGTTAAGAATGGATGCAATGACTTAATTACTTGGAATCTTAGTGAGGATGGTCTATTAAATAGCAAGAGGACATGACATGAAATTAAAAGTAAAGGTAGAAAGTCGTATATTTACAGCAGACTGTGGAACAACATTACTCCTCGAAAGTACTCGTTCCATCTCTGGAGATCATTAAAGGGTTGGCTTCCTGTTGATACTGCGCTGCAAAAAAGAAACACTCAGTTAGCATCTAAATGCCAGCACTTCTCCAACACTGAAAATATAAATCATGTCTTAATCCAATGTCACAAATCTTGGGAGGTATGGTCTTATTTCTCTGCCTATTTCAACATTCACATATTCATAAACATGACTCTCTCACGTATGGTGAGAAACTGGTTCTGGTCTACAGGTAAAAGAGTTCACATGTGCACCATTATACCCACTGTTATTGCTTGGGTAATATTGAATGCTAAAAACAAAAAAGATGGAGAACAAAGACATTTCTTTTGACAGTATGATTAGCCACATTTTCTTCATACTTTCGAATATGGACAGAGCTAATTTGTTAAAACCTACACCTTGGGATAAGGATAGAGACACTAGTTTGATGTTTGGCTGTTTTAGTCAGTTGGATAGGCCAACCATTCCTGTCTATCTTATCTGGGTGTGTCCTGAGCTGGGTCGATATAAACTTAATTCGAGCGGGGCTTGTGATGAAACATGAAAGTGTTTTGGTGGTGGTTTAGTCAATGATTCCACTGGTGCCGTTCTATTCAGTTATGGCTCAACCTATGGCAAGGGAATTCTGATCATAGCGGAGACCAGAGCAATGCTGGATGGCCTCTTGTTGTTCTATGAAAAGGGGATTAACAACCTAGATATTGAAACAGATTCTAGTACCTTGACTCAAATGCTTCTTACTAATAAAACTCCCTTGTTTTTGAAAGCTTTGATTACTTGTTGTTACAAACTAATCTCATCAAACATGAGGATATTATCCATGTTTTCAGAGAACAGAATGCAGCAGCGGACTGCATGGTGAAGCACACCAAAGAGTTTAATAAGAATTTGCTCCATGAGGGAACTAAAATTCTTAACAAACTCCGTGCTATCACTTTTTTGGAGGGTCTGTGTGTTGGTTATATTCGATTCAATCAAAGTTGAGTTCGAGTGATACCTAGATTTTCGTCGATCGTCTTTTAATTAGCTTCCTGAGGCATGCAGAAGGGATCCTTGGTTTCATGAGTATGATCTGCTACTCAATTTTTGTTTCGACGTTGTTGTGAGGCTGGTTATGAAAATTGGCTGGTTATGAAGATTTGAAGAGAAGGGCTAGGGTTTCACTAGTTTTTGTTTAGTACCCGATCCATAATAAAAGGTCCAAGAGTTATAACTAAAAAAATATTTATGTTTAGTTTTTTCGTCACTAATTAACCTATTTTTATACAGTAGTAATGGTTATATAGACTATAGAATTTCAAGGACAAAATTATAAGTATATTCTACCTTCACCTTTAAATATAAAAATATAGTAATTACTAATTAATATATATTTTTATAATTAATTGTTTAAATCATGGTGATAAAAATATTATATTATTTTTAATCAAAATAATTTAAAACTATTTAATAATATTTATAAATTTCATATTTTAAACCTTACTTACTTTTAAATTCTATATAAAAGTATAAAAACAAGTTTTCAAAATATTTAAAATATCAGTTTTGAAACCAGTATTGATTTTTGAAATATTAAATAAAAACAGTTTTTAAATAATTTTAAAATTTTGTTTCCAAATTAGTTTTTTAAAAAATTAAACATTTTCTAAAAAATCAGTTTTTTAAGCAAATAACCTTTTATTACTTAATAGAAAATTTTACACGCGACAGTCTGAAATTGCGAGAATAGCAACTTTGCAAGGACTGGCTTATAATAAGACAAAAATCGAAAAAACCCCTAATTTAGTAACCCTAAAACTATGACATTTCAGTCATCTTCCACAAACCAAATTCAGCACCTCTATAGCAGCTTCCACCATGAAACAAACTAATCCGGGTCAATGTAACCAACTTCAAGGCTTTCGAGGGTAACTATAGCCAAAAGGGGGTTTGGAGCATTGATGCTATTGAAATCGTAGTCCTGATTGGAGTTCAAGATCCACTTAACAATCCAGTCTGCAGCGTGGTTCTGCGTTCTGGAGATGTGTCTAAGGGACATGGATGAGTAAATGAGGCTTCGACATATAGCAATGGTCGATTGGAGGAGATGGCCAACAACGCCAGTGGTTAGGACGTTGATTAGGGTCAGACAGTCTGATTCGATGTCAACATTTTGCCACTGGTTTCTCTTGCAGATAAAAAGGCCCTCGATTAGCGCTTTACACTTAGCTAAGAAAGGATTTAGCTTTCCAAACAATCTACCAGCTCTAAGGATGATATTGTCGTATTCGTCTCTGACCAGTATGCCTCCACTGGATTCACCGGTGGAGTTGCAGGCTCCATCCACGTTGATCTTGAGCCTTCCATGACTTGGAAACGTCCATTTCTTGTAAGTACTTCTCTTCTTCTTATTGTTTATTGTTCTGCAACCTAAAGTAGCACATGCGTCAATTACATTAGACCAGTGCTTAGCAGTGAGAAGGTTGCTAGAGTCAATTCCTATTATAGTTCTGGTGATTCTATCAATAGCACTCATGTGGTTGTCATGGGTGTTATTGAATTTAGAGCAGTTCTTGTTAAACCATATTGTCCAGCAAATAATCTGTGGGACAAGATGGGTAATATAGAATTTGCTTTTAGAAGACCAGAACCAACAATGGAGAATGTGAATAATAGTCATGCTTCTCTTCAAAGGAATCTTAAATAGATATCCAAAGTAATTCCAAATCTGCCAGGCAAAGTTGCAGTTTACGAAGAGATGGTTCTTCTCTTCACAACTGCAACAAAATTGGTATTTGGAGACAGTAACAAAGTGTTTGTTAATCATGATGCTATCAATGGGAATATAGTTTTTAATTAACTTCTAGCATAAGAAAGAATTTTTTTAGGAACAATGTGGTTCCAAATTGTTTTGTAAAATTTGATTTTGATGTTTTTGTTTCTAATGTTATCCCAAGTGAAAGTCGTGTTGAAGTTACTGTCACTAGACAATTTACATACTATTTCATCTTCCTGCTCAGGATTAATTTATAAGTATTTATTTTGTTAACACGATCTTGAGTCAGGAAGGTCAATAGTGTGGAGTTGTCCCACTTGTTTATTTTCCAAAAGGTATTAACCTTGACAGGCAAAAACCAGTTTTCAGAACTGTTGGTATTAAGAATGGGAGGCATATTATGCCACTCATCCCGCCAAAAATCAATATAGCATTTTCCTAATGGCCACTTAATGTTTTTCTCAGCATCATTTTTAATGTTATGGATCCTTTTCCATACAATAGCGTCAGCTGAGTTTAATTTAGTTTTAGTAGGATGAGTGTTAGAGCAGTATATATGATGCATAATGTCAGACCAAAGACCCTTTTTCCTGCGAAAGATGAACCATAATTTTTTATAGAGGGTGTGCTAAATGTCAACAAGTCTTTTGATGTTCAGTCCACCCTCCTCGAAAGGCTTACACAAATGATTCCAAGATGACCAATGTATGAAATGTTCATTATAGTTAGTCCTCCACAGAAACTTATTGAAACAAATCTCAATTTTATTGATAATGGATTTAGGAATTTCATTGTTATGCATCCAATAATATATTATGGGGTGTAAAACATTAATGATAAGGGACATTCTGCCACCAAATGACAAGTGCTTCATTTCCCATTCATTAATCGTTGTTACAATTTTTTTCAAGTAATAAAGCATAATTCTTCCCTTTGTTGTTTGCAGATATGGTGATGCTAAGGTAATGAAATTCCTAAATCCTTAGTTGTAGGCTTGAAAATGGAAATATTATCACTTTCTGTAACTGCCTTAGTAATGTTGTCAAACAGGAAGTCCTGCATATTTAAGTTTAAGTCATCATGTGTAACATATGAGTCAGGAGATAATATTTTTCTAAAGTAATGTTCAGCAGACTTAGCTATGCATTGTGATTTAGCATCCATATTCCATTCTCTTTAATCCCATTAATTAGATTCTTCTTCCTTTTCTTTGACACATAACTATGATAAAGTTTATAGAGAAAATGATTGACCATACTTCTTCCTTAGTTGTAGGCTTGAGAATGGCAATATTATCACTTTCTGTAACTGCCTTAGTAATGTTGTCAAACAGGAAGTCCTGCATATTTAAGTTTAAGTCATCATGTGTAACATATGAGTCAGGAGATAATATTTTTCTAAAGTAATGTTCAGTAGACTTAGCTATGCATTGTGATTTAGCATCCATATTCCATTCTCTTTAATCCCGTTAATTAGATTCTTCTTCATTTTCTTTGACACATAACTATAATAAAGTTTAGTGTTGCCATCACTATTTTAAAGCCAAGTATTGAAGCATTTTTGCTTCCTATAACATTCCTCATCCTTGAGAGCCTGCATTAGAATACTGTTAGCTTTAGAGAGGTTAGCTTTAGACATGTTGTTGTTCTCTGTTTTGTGGATGGCTTCTTTATTTTTCACATCTTCAGTGGCAGCTTTAACTTTGTTAAATATGTTGCCAAAGTGGTTAGTGTTCCACTCTTTGATAAACTTCTTGAGTCTCTTGAGTTTATACCAAAACAAGTTACTGCTACCATTGCAATAGTTGTTCCAGTTGTGCTTAACTGAGCTAAGAAAAGTAGAATCATTAGTCTAGGTATTTATAAATTTAAAATTGCATTTGTTATATTTTAAAATTTCATTTTGAATATTAGAAAGAGAAATTAGGAGGGGAGCATGGTCAGAACTTGTTCTGACCATGTGAAAAACCTGAATACTGCCCCATAATAGATGACCTTTATTGTTGACTAATACCCTGTCTAAACGTTTCCAGCATTTGTTGTTACTCCACGTGTATCTTGAGCCAATAAAGACAGGATCTTCAAGGCCACAAGCTCTGATGGCTTCATTGAAGTTGTGAGAGCTAATGTTATCAAAAGAGGAGCAACCAAGCTGATCATCAGAATTGATGACAGCATTAAAATCCCCAGCAACCATCCAAGGAGTTTCATCATTGGTAATAGATATCATCTTGTTCCATAGGTCTTTCCTAAGGGATCTCTGATTCTTGGCGCAAACAGAGGTAAAGTAGAAATTTAAGCTATTATGATTAATCTCTAAGTGAAGAAATTGGTCATGATCAATAATGATCTTAATGTTGGTGTCCTCAGACCAGAATACCCAAACCTTGTTACAGCAGTTAGCACCAAAGTTACACATCCCAATTCTTCTAGCAACACTTTCAATCTTGTCCAACTTAGCCATAGGTTCCTGAAGAGAAACCATCTTTAGTTTCTCTGTTTTAATCACAGAGTTAATCCTATCTAAGGTTGAATTGTTGTTAACCCCACAGGCATTCCAGCTAACAATCTTTATCATTATCTGATAAAGATTTGTTATGTTTTCTCTCTCTAGTAAGCAGAGAGTTGATAGAAAGTCTTTTTACACTTTTGTTACTGTATGCAAATTTGATTTTACGACTGATAATTGTGTTAAAATCATGGGCAGAGGAGGTAACATGAGGAGAAACGTTGCATCTTCCAATATTGTCGCGATTGGGAGATAAAGCAGTGTCAAACTGATTCTCAAGACTAATTTGATAATCTTGTTCCAATATTTGGAGGGCACCAATAAGCTTAGGCTCACTTTTTGAAGAGACATCAATGTCATGAAGATCATTGCTGCCAGATATTTTCGATTCATCAGAAACATTATCTTTATTTGTTATAACCGATTTCAGTTTCCTCTTGTAAACTTTACTGAATGTCTGTAGAAATTGAATGCTTGTAAAACTTTCTTGATTGGGATCTGAATGATTAATAATATTCTCTTTGGCTTTGTCTTCAATTATTTCATTTTCTTTAGCTTTCATGTCATTCTTTCTACATTCATTTGAGCTATAACCCAAGTGATAGCAGTTATAGCAATAAGTAGGCATATTTCTGTAACTAACACCAACCCAGCTTCCATCATTTTCACCGAAACCAACCCACAACTTCCTTTTAAGATTGATGGAGATATCTAATTTAACATGGGCGTAGCAAGCATTGTTGTTGGCCCTAAACTTATCAGGAACAATTATTCTGTAGACAATACCTAAAGATGATGCAAGATCCATAATAACAGAGTTGTTATATAAGTATTCAGGAAGTTTTTCAAGTCTAACCCAAACCAAGACTCTTGGGCTTTCTATATTCTTGTTGAACTTAGAAGTCCACCTAATAAGGCGCATGGTTTTATCGCCTACACTCTAAACGTTTTTTGACCAGAGACTGCTAACGTCCTTTTTGAGGCAGAATTCCAGTAATACATGTTGAGAGTCTATGGTTGAGTACGTATAGGAGCCTTTGAATTTGAATTCTTGGAGGAATAACTCTAAAGACGATTTCTTAGGGATTCTGTTACTAAACTTACCTATTATAGTAGTTCTAGCGTTTTTCATAAGAAAATCCTTAGTTTCCTTAGAGTATAGTATGGTATTATGATCCTCTGTTATTTTAACAAACTCCGGAATGGTTTCTTTTTGCTCCGATTTGGGTTTTACAATATCCACAAAGGATTTCTTGGGCTGAAATTGGTTGTTGTTTTCAGAGTTGGGAATCCGAAAAGGAACTGACATTTAGCGTTTCTGACATCTCCGACTAGGCTGATTGTTTCACCGGAACGAAAACAGGGGACCAAAAAGGAGAGTAAGATTGCAAGAGGCAATCGAAGACCCCTGGAAAATTAGAGATCCACCGGAAGCCGGCAAGGGAAGGCCAGGAAGAACCAGACATGACGCCGGAGAGGACCGGCGCAAACACCGGAAAGGACCGGCTCAATTATAAAAAATCAGTTTAATTGTAAGTTTTTTAAACAAGTTATTTTTTTAAAACTATTTTTTATTTCAAAAATTGAAAGTTTATTAGATACTTTTCGAATTGTTTTCCCAAAACATACTTCAAAAATAAATTTAATGTTTTTGAAAACAAACAAAACAAACTTATTTCAAATAATTAATTTCAAATTAAAGCATAATTAATAAAAAAATTAAAATTATAAAAAAATATAATATCAATGTTTTTGTTTTTATTATAATCAAACTAAATAATTATTATAGTAATTTAATTATAAAAGTGAAGATAGGATGTAAGAGCAATGTCCTCAAAAGTTTCTGATCTCGGAAAACACTAAAAGAAAGGTAATTATTATTCAGTTAACTGGACCTCGTTATTATAACCTCTTTATTGTTTTATAAATTGTTACACGTGAAGGCATTAGATACGCTTTCAAAGAAGAATGTAACTCTCTTTCTTGAACCACAAGAAGAAGAAAGAAGGTTTCCATTTTCTTACCCTTCATTTCTCCTTTTCCACTCTTTAAGCCTTATCTCACCCTCAATTACATATGGATCCCTTTCCCTTTTTACAAGATGTTTCCAAGAGCACGAATCATAACACTCAAAACAGAAAAATTAACAAATATGGTGGAGGGAGCCACCTAAATCATAGGCACAAGCGTTGAAGCCCAAAATATCAGAAGAAAGATCATTATTTTTATCATGAAAATATTTCTGTAAAATATGACCGAATTTCTATATAATATGGAAAGGATTTCTATGATTACCTGAAATCTACAACCAAATTCACTAAAGTTGGAAAGTTTGCGCTAGGACTGCCAAAACGCAAGCGTCTTCTGAATTTCTTTCAATCATTCAAATTCGAATCAGAGTATATATACACAATCCGGAATTCAAGACATATTTTAATTGAATTCCACCGGAGAAAATGTGCTTGGGCAATATGTTTTACTATGATGCGATTGTTGAAGTGGACTGAATATTTCAATACAATTCAAGAAAGTCCAATTACACCAGTCTGGAGCAAGGTTGAACATTTCCCAGAATATCTCTATAGCAAGAACATAATCAACGATATAACTACTACAATATGTAGCCCGCTTCACATCAAAGTACCGTAAAAAAATAGAGCCTTCCATAACTCTTGTTTAGCCTAGATAGAGATTGATGTAACCATAAAGATTCATGAAGACATTTGGATTGATTTGGTTCCAATCAAGGATGTCGGGTGAGATTCAATTACTTAAACATCCCAAAATATTATAACAAATGTTATCATCTTAGCCACAACTTCAACCAATGTAAGAAGAATAACAAGGATTTGCAGAAATCTATTGAGAAAGATCAAGATGATCAAAAGGAAGAAATTCAAGAAGCAGTTGAAAAGAAAGATAAAAATCAGAACAAAAATCTTATGAAATCAGTTATATTCAAGATTAAAGATACTAGCAGTATGTATGATCAAGAACAAACAAGTAAAGGCTCATAAGATAAAAATGATCAAGACCATGGTATTACTCAAGAGACTGAAGAATTTAGAACCCCAAAACATGCAGAAATAATTGATGCGATACAGACTCTTGAATTTTGATACACCATTTCTAATAACATGGATTATGAAAACCTAGTTTCTGATAAGTCATCTTCAAAGCCTGGGAACATTGGTAGTCTTCAGTCCTCCTTAAAAAACAACATCGAGATCACACAAGGTTCTCCAGAATTTTACAGGGATGAAGATGATACTGGTCCTAAAGAAAATTTTGAAACGAAACAAAAGGTTGCTAAAAGGAAGAGGAGCCAAAAAAGAGAAAAGAGGAAATAATTGACAGAGAAGAAGATGAAGAGGGATTCAAAGAAATAATTGACAAGAAACTCAAGAAAACTAAAAAAAAGATAACAAAAAACAAAATCATTTAGGCACTCCAATTCACTGTAACAAGTAAATCTAAACCTTCTCTCAATGATGATTAGTTTTTATAACTGGAATATAGGAGGTATTAAAGACAAATATTCTTTGAGAAGAGTGAAAACCCTTATAATAAAAAACAAGAGTAAGCTGGTTGCTATTCAATAAACCTTGATTGGTAGAGAACATTGATGTTATTACTAAAAGAATTGGTTTTAATCATTTTACACCTAACATTTCTAACAGAATATGGCTATTATGGCATGATGATATTGTTTTCAATGTTTTAATCGATCATATTCAATGTATTCATATTAAAATTAGTCACTCTTCTCTTGATCAAAATGTTTTGTTAAATGTTGTATATGCCAAATGCCAGAGGATTAGCAGAATTGATTTATGGAACACATTGATATCAATATCCAATATTACTTCTGAATGGATGATCTGTGGTGAATTTAACTCGATTAGTTTTATTGATGATCAGATTGGATGTTCTTCATTCTGTCAGAATAATGTTGATGATTTTTAATACGATGATTAGAGAATGCAGAATTGTAGATACAGGTTATGCTGGATCCAGATTTACCTGGTCTAACAAATCAAAATGGAAACGTCTAGACTAGGTGTTTATCAATAACAAGTGGAATGATTTTTTCAAAAAAAACAAAATTCATTCACAAAGCTAGAACAGGATTTGATCACATGGCCATTATCATCCATCTACCTAATGACGATCACTGTAAAAAAAAGCTTCAGATTTCTAAACTTGTGTTCTTTAGACAGTGGTTTCATTCTTTTTGTGGAAAATAATTGGACTCTAGGCTTGGATGGTGATCCTTTGGTCAGATTCCGGCTAAAGCTCAAAAGGTTAAAGGTTGGTCTTACTTCTTGGAACAAGCTCCATTTTGGTAACATATTCAATAAAGCACAGGAGCTCGAGGATGAAGTCCAAATGTTGGAAATCAGACATCAGGAGCAAAACAACATTCACACTAGGACTGAATTATCTAAAACTAATGCTCTATTATTTCAAGTTCATAAAATGGAGGAGTTATTTTGGCTGCAGAAATGTTATGCCAGTTAGACTAAAGATGGTGATAATAATACAAAATTGTTCCACAATCATGTTATTAAAAAAGAAAGAAAACTTTATTAATTGCATCAAAGAGAACAACACCTGGATCTCTGACAAAGATGCTATTGGCTTGTCTGTGGTCTCTTATTTCACTAAGGCTCTCACTAGCTCCCCTTACAACAGCAAGCAGGATGAAAATGATAAAATGTTGAATCCTATCTTCAGCAACATCCCTTCTATTGTTACTCAAAAGGATAATAAAAAAATTGCTTCAGCTTCCAAGCGAGGAGGAAATCTGGGGAATCATAAACAACTTAAACTCTTCAAGTGTGGTAGGTATGGACGATTTTAATCAGTTCTCCTATATAACATGTTGGAACATTATCAAAAAGGATATTACATTAGCTATGCATCACTTCATAAGGGGATATAATATTCCTAAAGGAGTTTTAGCCACTGGTATTTGCCTCATTCCTAAATCCACTAATCCAATCAGTTGGAAGGACTATAGGCCAATTAGCCTCTGGTCTCTTCTCAACAGAATTATGTCTAAAATGATGGATGATAGGCTTACCAGCATACTCCATAAGATCATTTCTAAAAATCAAGGTGGCTTTATACCTGGGAATTGTATCTATGCTAACATTCTTATTGCAAAGGAGCTATTATACGATTTAAACAGAAAAGTCAAAGACGTCAACATTATCATTCAGCTTGATATGTGCAAGGATTATAATAAACTGAGCCATTGTTTAATTATCAAAGTGCAGAGTAAATTTATCTTTTCTAAGAATTTTACTTCCCTTAAAAGCAAGATGATCTCCAATGTCTATGTGTCTATTATTATCAATGGAGCTTTAATTGGTTTTTCCAAAACTGCTAAAGGTCTGAGGCAAGCTGATCCGTTATCACCAAATCTCTTTATTATTGTTGAAGAGGTTTTACTTAGCTTTTTGATGACAATAGACATACGAAATATAAAAATGGAAGTAGTATTTGTATCAACAACCTTTCTTTTGCAGATAATATCTTATTTTTTACTAAAAGTAAGTAAAATACTTTAGTTTCACTTAGCAACTTCTTGCAGACCTATCAGGAAGTCTCGGGACAAATTATCAATAATAACAAAACCAAATTCATCACTGCCTCTGGAATTGATCCAATAAGGATCAATATTATCACAAGCAACACTGGTTTCAGCGCTAACATGCTTCCTACTGATTACTTAGGGATCACCATCAACACAAAAAATAGTTCCTCAAACTTTACTAACCTCCCTAATAAAATTAACATCAAAATCAGAGATTGAGAGTCTAAATATCTCTCTTTTGCAAGGAGGTTAACTCTCATTTGATGAACTCAAAAATCCTTAGTGAAACTCAGAAGAAGAACTGTTCGTGGGAGAGGATTAGACTAGGGAATATTCGTATGAAGTGACAACGAATAGTGGAATCAAGTATTATTAAAAAGGGAATGAGACAAAAGGAATAAATGTAGCAATAATTGACTAATCATTGGTCCATTTTCCCAAAAGAGAATGTCCTTTTTATAGTAAATGAGGTAGATAGTAAAATTACATAATTACCACCCTAAAAGTGGATTTCTCACCCCATATTTAACTATTTACAGACAAGATTTTGGGGTGTATCATTTGACCCCTCTATATCTTATGTTTGCTTTACTTTGGTCCTTAACCACTAAATATGTAAACCTTGGTCTCATTTGTGGAATACATTACATATTAATCATCAATATTTTTCTTCCCTTATCAGTAGCCCCCAGTCCATGTGCAGGTCTCTGGATATGGACTGCAGTTGCTGTTTGACCCTAGTCGGATCAGAAGCCTTTGCTACTCGGGTCGGACATTTTTGCTTCTTATTGAAAGTCTGATATGGTCAGATTGGAAGTCTTGCATTGCTGACCTCATCTTTGGTCATGATGATCTCACCTAAGAATCATTTACTTTCGGCTCGTGTGCCTCCTTTTTGCTGTTTTCGAGTCAAATATTTTTTAGGCGGCAGAGTTATAATTGGACACGCGTCACCCTTTTGCCCATCTTGCCGACGTACCTTTCGAGGTGGTTCGACATAGGCTAGCGTATCAAAAGATCTTTACTCGTTAGCTGTTCAACTTCTAGCCCCTTTGACTATAAATATTTGTCTCTTTTTGTGAGTGAAGGTTTTCTTTCCTTTTGATTTCCACTTGTCTTTTCGAAAACGCTTGTGGTAGAGAGAGAAATCACTGTTAAACCCACTTCTTGTTCTGCACTTACATGCCTGACAAATTTATCAAACTCGAAAGGTACAAGCTTTGGAGGTGGTTGAACATTTTGTAACCGAATCGGCACTTGTAGATCCCCCGGTGCAAGAGAGCATCCTTCCCCTGCAAAAATTTGGGAATCAAACTTCTGTGACAACTGGTCTCCCATGCGTGAACGCTCCCTCAGTCCTTCCACATCCTCCCCCGATCAGGATTTCCTCTCAAATGGTTGGGTTGATCCTTCTCGACCTTCTCTCTTCATCATAATGGGTGAAGAGAGAGGAAGACCGACTGTCAAATAATATAGAGATAACGCTAAAAGAAAGAGATCACCCGACCCGACGACAAAATCGGTTAGGACAAGGATTTCCTCTTCAGCCTCGACTCCTTAAGTAACCCCACATGGGTCACCTTAACCGACTCTAGAAGTGAGCCCTAGGAGACCTTTGACCAGGGGAACTTGACCAGAGCCGTCTCTCAAATCTATTCCAGAACTTCAAGAGAGAAATTTGACCGATGATCCCGATGATGATAGGGAGAATCCTGACCTGACGGTGGTTGAAGCGGAGCCTCTTCGAGCTATTCCAGCTGATGTTCCTTTACTCGGATTATCCAAACCGGATAATGATACTTTGGTTCCTCCCTCGGAACCTACCACATGTCCCCCCCCCCTCAACACGGTGAGACTTCTTTGGTGAAGGGTAAAAATAAAAAGAAGTGTACCCCAGGCTTGCCTTCGAATATAGAAGATATTTTAGGCAAACACCTTCGCGATATTGTGTCTAAAACTTGTTGGCGCTGTATAGAGTGAAGTAAAAATACTTTCATCCGACTGAGGAGGTCAAGCTAAGAGACCTCTGGGGTATTTCAAGGAACATTACAATCCGATTTTCTGCTGTTGGTGAAACTCCGCTGTCTGTTCGAAATAATGAGCTGGTCCTCTATATTGAGCTTATGAACTGGGGTCTTCGACTTCCCCTTGATCCTCTCTTGGCTGACTACTTCCATTTGATCGGACTATGTCCCTCCCAGGCTGGGGCCAACATGTGGTACACCCTCATGGCTTGTATTATGACCTATAGAGTCTTCGAGACCGCCTTTACTATGGAACAGCTTATCTCTGTCTCGGGTGTGGCCAAGAATTTCCACTATCCCTTCTACTCGCTTGTTTTTGCCAGGAAACTTAAAGTGATTTAAGGATTTCATAAAAGAGAACAAGAAGTGCAAGCAACAATTCCTATTCATCTCCGATTTGTGAGAAACTTACTTCAAAAACTCCGAGGATCTTCCCCATCGGTTGACACTGAAGTAAACTGGGCATGGTAAGTCTTGCAAACTAAATTTTTCCGAGTCGTCTGATACGATAAATTCTAACTTTGTTCCCTTTTCAGCCATGAAGTGGATTTCTAAGTCCTTTAAATGTCACGCCAAAGCAGGCAAGGATATTTTTGAGAAGCTAAGCGCTTGGGCAGGCGGAAACTGGGATCACAAGTTTCATGAAAGCTTCCTTCCCATGAACTTCGCCAAGAGTAGACTTTGGCGATGTGATCTCTGTGAGAAAAACTCCGCCTCTGAAATTATGGTGCCTCCCCCAAGTGAAGACGTCCTCAAACTCTTAGAATGCTTGGACAATTCTGTCTACCTTCCTACTCGGGCCCGGGCTCCGAGTCATCAAGATGCAGAAATAACCCGAGGAGGAGGAAGAAGTGGAGACCGAAGGAGAGGCCGAATCGGAAGGTGATGCTCCCGAGGAAAGAGGAGTTAGCGCTCAAGAGGGCTCTCAACATGAAGCTCAGGGTAGTCCCCAAGAAGGAGTATAGGACACCCTTCCTGCAGAGGCCCAGTGTGAGCACCAAAACGAAGTTCAAGTGGACCCATTATCGGAACCTCAACAAAAAGCCCCCTCTGGCTCTCAGGCTGTTTCACCGACCTCACACCCGGAAAACAAATCAAATGAAGTTGATCATATAGTTAAAGTAAGGCCTCATGGTCGGGCTAGTGCAACAAGACCGAGAATTTTTACTGTTAAGGAGAAAAAGAAAAGGGTAGTTGAGAGTGGAGGGGAGAGCGACAATATTACATGTCCGAGCCTGCGTCCGATGAAAAAGGTCCTAGTTGTCGACTCTGACTCTGACGGTGAATTTGTACTCCAACGAAGGGAAACTCAAGAACATGACTCCGATGAAGGAAGATATCCCTCATATGAAAATGATTATGTTGCGAATGAGTTGAATAAAATACTTCGTGCTGCTGCCCTTCTTGAACGCAAAGCCCACCGCAAAGACCACTACAAGGGTGAAGTGAATGAGAGAAGGGCTTAGGCGTCAGCCTTAACTTCTGAGGTAGCTGAATTAAAGGCCAAGGTGAAGTATTTAGCCGATGAGCTTGCCGAAAAAACTGAGATATCTTCCAAGGTAAAGACCTTCACCTTCGAGTCCGATGAGTTAAAGAAGAAAGTAAAAGAGCTAACTGATGAGCTAGCTAAGACATCGGAGGTATCTGCCCGATTGAAGGAGGTCGAGGATGAACTTGCTAAAAAGAAGAAAACCTATGAGGACCCCTTGGCCACCATTACTTCTCTTGGTGCTGAACTCTCCGAGGAGAAGACAAAATTTGATGATTAACGGGAGAAGTTTATTGCTAAGGACGCCGAGCATGACATGACGGTAGATGGCCTTCTTGAGGGTTATTGCAAGATACAGGTATACTTCGAGAAATCAGTTGCATACATTGAGAACTTATCAACAGAAAATGAACGTTTGAAGAAAAACTTCGAAGCTAAGCAGAAGAAATGCCTTGATGAATATGCTGCTAATATCGTTACTCTCCTTGAAGAAAGAGATGCCAAGTTGAGGTCTGCAATGGTGATGGAGATGCATGAGAGGTTCCCAGATCTGCACCTTGGTAGTATTTGGACCCTGGTTATTGAACAACATCCCCCCCGGAGTATCCGTGGAAGACCCAAAATCCAGTAAGGACTCGGAAAGTTCGTCGTCAAATTCAGATTCCCCTGCAAGCAGTAAAGAGAACTCTGCTTCCGAGTAGTATATGTTGGGCATCCCATTTTTGTTGTCTGTTTATTCTTTGAGCCTGTTAAGAATCCAATTTTTTTGTATGATTTTACCCCACTGTAAAGGCTTATGATGTGATACTTTTTAGTGTGATGATTCATTAAAACATTTCTTCCTTAACCTAATTTGTCTTATGGTTTTCCACTTATGATTCAACACTGAATTATTTATCCCAAAATGTTTTTGGAGCGTGTTTTGAGTTAAAAAAATATGAACTTTCTTGTCCAAACTTCTTTGGAGAATGTTTTGAGTTAAAAAAGATGAAATTTCTTGTTCAAAATTCTTTGGAGTACGTTTTGAGTTAAAAAATATGAACTTTTGCGAGTCATTTAAAAGGGCAACGAAATTCAATATATAAGCCGGCTCTTTAGCCACCTCATTGAAAACTTCCTGCGCCACCAAGGTAGGAAAAAGTATGTGACCGATACTTACATAAACTGATAAACAAAATATTTACATGTCACAAATTCACTCTAAATAAACCTTTAGGTGCTCAATGTTCCAGGGATGGGGAAGATCTCTCCTTTCTTTATCTTTTAGTATGTACATCCCTAGTTTTATCTTCTTTCTTACAGAGTACGAACCTTCCCAATTTGGAGCGAGTTTTCCGAGTCTCTTTTCTTTCGTTTGTAGGAAGAACGTTTTTAGGACCTTATCACCCACCTCAAATTCTCTTCTTCTGACCTTTGATGCACACCGGCTTCTCATTAGAGTCTGATAGTGCAAGGAATTGAATTGTACCCTTCTGCTTTTTTCTTCTATCAGATCCAACTCGGTGCCCTTTCCTTTTTCATTCCCCTCCTCCGAATACTCGCTTAGCCGGTAAGATGGGAACATAGTTCCAATGGCACTACTGCATCCATCCTGTACACAAGTGCAAAGGGTGACTGATGCGTTGCGGTCCGGGGAGTAGTCATGTAAGCCCATAACACTTCTTGTAAGTAATCTGGCCACTTCCCTGCTTTACCCTCTAGATTCTTCCTCAACCCATCTAAAATTGTCCTACTGTTTACTTCGACCCGTTAGATTGAGGATGGAAAGGTGGTGAGAAACATTTTTGTATTCTTTTGGATGCACAAAAAGCTCTCATTTTGTTGTAATCGAACTGTGGGCCGTTATCCATCGTAATCTTCCTAGGTATACCAAAACGATAATAGATGTTGGAGATGATGAATTTAATCACATCTTTTTTTCTTGTTCCTTCTAATGGTTCAAATTCTACCCATTTAGAAAATTAGTCCACAGCGACGACGACCATTTGGTGCCCTCCAGAAGCCATAGGAAGTGGTCCAACCAGGTCGATTCCCCATCGATCTAAAGGCAGAAATTCTGATATTGACTCGAGGGGAACCCCCTACATATAGATTGAGTTAGCGAACCATTGGCAGGTATCAAATTTTTGTACCAATTCCTTGGCGTCCGCGGAGATGGTCGGCCAATAATAACTAGCCAGAAGAACTCTTCGTATCAGTGTTTTGCACCTACAATGCGCGGATCCTTCCCTATCGTGAAGCTCTGAAAGTATTAACTGCGACTCATCTTTCCCTAAATAATGGAGCAGAGGTCTGCTAAAGGATTTTTTATACAATAATCCACCCAATACCGCATATCCGTATGTTTTGAATCATATTCTTTTAGCCATTACTTTATCCACTGGCAACGTGTCGTGGACCAAGAAATATTGTATCTCGCTTCTCCAATATTTTACTAGAGTTATGGATATATGGAAAGCTTCGATGCTTTCTTCAACCGGTCTAGACCCCTTAATTATGGAAGGTCTTTCCTAGGTGACTATCCATGGGTTTTCCTCGGAGTAAGACACATTGGCCAAAGAATCAGCCATTGAAATCCCTGCCCTATGAACGTGTTCAAAAGCGGACGTCCTTGAACTCTAAGGTTAAAACCTTCAAAATTCCCAGATAGTTGACTAAATGATCCTTTCTTGCTTCCGACCGCCCCAGAGCATGGTTCACCAAAAGTTGGGAGACACTAATTAACTTACCTCGTTTAGCTCTGCAAATCTTTGCAAGTCTTAACCCGGCCAGAGCCGCTTCATACTTGGCCTCATTGTTTGATTCCTGGAATCCGAGTCGAATCGCCTGGTACATCGCAATGCCTTTCGGGGAATCCAGTCGAACTCCCGCTCCGCAGCCAGACGAATTTGATCCCCTATCGGTTCGGACCAACCACTTTGTGTCAGAATTTTCTTCTTCAACATTCATGTCATCTCTGTCAGAGTGGAACTCTACCAAAAAATCGGCTAACGCTTGTGCTTTGATTGCAGTTCGCAGTTCAAATTCAATATCGAAATCCCCGAGCTCTACCGACTATTTCGTACTGCAACCGTATGAGCTTGGAAGTAAGGCCTCATTTTTTGAGCGGATGTTACTAGCGCAAGTGCTAACTTTTCCAGCTTGAGGTACCACTTCTCTGCATTCAAAATACTTTTATGTGGTTAAAAGTATCCGAGCACTCTTGTGTCCAATCGAAATGGTTTGCTTTTCTTAGTACCTGGAAGAAAGGTGCGCATTTATCCGATGATCTCGAAATGAACCTGTTTAAAGCAACCATTCTTACAGTTAAAATTTGCACCTCTTTGATCATTCTAGGTGGATCTATGGTACACAAAGCGTTCAACTGCACCCGATCCGCTTCAATACCTTTCTCACTGACTATATAACCTAAACGTTTTTCGGATCTTACGCCAAACATACATTTTTCTCTTGGGAAAAAGATAGTCTCTTTTGAATTATCAGATATTGTGATTCGCGGATGTGGCTACTTTCGTTAAACGGTTTACCTCCGCCATTATTGCTTCAGTTTTCTCTTGGGAAATAAATCTTCTTTTTTAAATTATCGGTCGAACACTATTCCATATAGCTAACTTTTGACAGATACTATCTTCTGGGACCCTTGTGACATAGTTTGTGCACCAAGCAAA
The DNA here is from genome assembly GCA_036936605.1 of Limnanthes douglasii subsp. nivea. Lineage (NCBI taxonomy): Eukaryota > Viridiplantae > Streptophyta > Magnoliopsida > Brassicales > Limnanthaceae > Limnanthes > Limnanthes douglasii. The sequence goes on from JAUPFV010000002.1 coordinate 151,721,460, forward strand.
CAAATGTAATTTGGTTGAAAGAAATCTAAGTAAGCTTTCTATTACCTCTTGAGATAGCCTTGTTCCTATCTTGAGACTTTTTCCAGGGCTAAAAGCATGATACTCGAAGCTTTCATCAGGGACCATGAACCTCTGATTGTTATTCCTTTTTAGATCCGACCCCCTTCAACTGCTTGGGGGCCAGCGCCGCTTTGTAGCATTCCCTTGCCATTTTTTGACTTGACCTTAGTGTTCCCACATTGCTGCCCACCACATATTTTAAACACTGGTGAACCGTAGATGGCACGACGTGCATCTTAGACAACCACGACCTTCCAAAGATGGCGCTGTACGATATGGGGGCGTCTACCACGACAAATAGTACTGTGACTATCTTCTTGAATGGCCTTCTGCCCAAATTACCATTCCCTCAAATTCTCCGACTACATCGGCGGTCGCACCAATGAATCGCACTATCATTCTGTCAGATCTTAGGATTGTTGGGGGATTGGTTATCTGGTTGTAAGTTGTCATAAAACATTATGTTAGCGGAGCTACCTGTGTCTATCAAGTTTTTTCTTATCTCGTTTCCGGCGATCTCTGCACCAATCACAACTGCGTCCTCCTGTGGACCAGCTACATCTCTCATGTCGTCATCCTCGAAGCAAAGAATCGGTGATGGGTTTCTGTATAGGTGCGATGAAGCTCCCGCTTCCAACTGTGTTGCCAGACTCACGATATGCCTTTTTTCGGGAATAATTTGATATACCTGCTACCTTGTCCCCATTAAAAATAGTTAGTGATTAAAAAAAAGCACATAACTCACTGACCTTTCCTTTGGGGATTGATTCCTCTATCCTGTTTACATTGTTCCTGCCCCGCTTCGGATCAAGGTACTCTGTGGATACATCGAATACATCAATAAATTCTTCATCAATCACATCGAATATCATCGTGGCATCTTCTTGCCTCGGAGCGGCTTCTTGTTTTGGTGCAACTACAGTATTCTGCTTGACAAAATCAACTAGCTTTCCATTCTCTATCAAATACTGGACTTTATTCTTTAATACCATACAATCCTTCGTGTGATGTCCCATATCGTCATGGAACTCACAATATTTGTTCTTAATGTGCTCTCTCAAAGTCTGTAATTGGAAAGGCTTGTGAAAATGCACATTTGCATATGTCTTCTCGAAAATAGTTAAGATGCATTCGGAAAATTCGACGTAATGAGCTGGTCGGACCCACCAATTTGATGCAGGTCTGACATGTTGTTGAGCTGCTTGACCTGTCTGCTGGTACTATTGGTTCTGTACCGTCCCTTGAGAGGTTTGATTCGTTGCTTGAACTTGGGCCCATGGTCGGTTAGCTGCGACCGGTTGGGTAGCCTGGGGTCAGACATTCACAGTCGTTGTACTGTCCGTGGCTAAGCTCGAATCCTGATATAATGGAGACATGGATAATATCTCTGAGGCTCTAGTCTCTTCGACTAAGATTATTTTCTTTATCTGATCTAACAGAGCTCCGAACGTCATAGCCTGTGTCTCTGCGGTATTGTCTTTCATTACCCCAGAAAGAAGACCCATCCGGAAAGTGGCTAACGCTACCGTGTCTTCACATAAATCCATGTTCGCCTGATATGAAGGAAATGCTTCGTGTATTTTTTCAAACTATATCCAATTTTCTTTCTACAATAGATGATGGTATCTCCATTCGCGCGAAAGTTTTTGCTTCCGACGAAGTGTTGTCGGAATATGCTCCAAAACATGTCGAAGTTCTTTATGCATCCTTGTGGTAAACGCTTATACCACTTGGATGCAGCGTTATTGAACGTTTGAGAGAATGCTCTACATAATAGCTTGTCATCGTCATCGTAATTAATCATGAAGTTCCGTAAATAACTGCTCGATATGGTTGTCCGGATCCTGAGTTCCGTCAAACTTCTCTAGCTTTGAAATATCAAACCACTTGGGAAGATGCCTAGAGAATATTTCTGGGGAAAGCGGGGATGACCTCCAATTATGCCCAACTTTGTAAGCGCTTCCCCAGACCATTATTGGCTGCTGGGTACAATCTTTCTTCAGTAAGAGAAGTAAAATGAATACTAACTCGGTAATCTTGATGATAGCTATCATTTTGAGGTTGTCTCCGAGTAGTGACATGTTCGACTCAAACATTTCCCGTCTTGTCCTGCTCCTCAGAGTACATTTTCCGCTTACCGGGGTCGGCTTTCTTTCTTGACTCCTTCCTTCTCTGACTAGTCCGATGAACATGTTTGCGCGTTCTTGAATCTTTGTGCCTTTGATCCGCTTTGTATCTGGCATCCGTTTCCTATGAGGAAGACTTGTCAGAATTCAAGGAGGTATATTCGCTAGACTCAGACGGCTCGTATCTTTGCTTTGATCTGGCGCGCCTTTTAGAATTTCGACGACTTTTCCTTCTTCGGTTTTCTTTGGGTTGAAACGCATCTTGGGTCTGATCAGCCTCGATCCTTTTTTGTCGGACCTCAGATCTAACCTTCTTAGGACTTTCCATCAAAACTTCCTTTTCCACATTCAGACTTTCGATGTCTTCTAGCAGCTCTTTTCGTTTGGAAACCAGAACTGTTTCCTCTAGAAGCTTTTCTGCATATCGATTCGGGGCATTGCCTTCGTTCGTGACTTGTTCTTCCCAGATGGTCACCAGACCCAACACCGACTAGATTTCTCGTCGGATTAGTCTCGATCTCTCCACGAGATTCAGTATCCATATTTTTTAGAGTATAGTTTTCAAGGTTTAAGAAAATTAAATCTGGGTACCAAACGGTTCCCACAGACGACGCCACTGATGAATTCAGAAAATTCTTAGTGAAATTCAGAAGCGGAAATGTTCGTGGGAGAGGGTTAGACTACGGAATATTCGTATGAAGTGACAACGAATAGTGAAATCAATTATTACTAGAAAGGAAGTGAGACAAAATGAATAAATGTAGCAATAATTGACTAATCATTGGCCCCTTTTCCCAAAAGGGAATGTCATTTTTTTAGTAAATGAGGTAGATAGTAAAATTACATAATTACCACCATAAAAGTGGATTTCTCACCCCCTATTTAACTATTTACAGACAAGCTTTTGGGGTGTATCATTTGACCCCTATATATCTTATGTTTTCTTTACTTTGGTCCTTAACCACTAAATATATAAACTTTGGTCTCATTTGTGGAATAAATTACATATTAATCACCTATATTTTTCTTCCCTTATCATCATTAACTCTGTTCTTATGAGTATTGTTTTATGTTGGATGCAAAGTAATCTTATTCTTAATGGTGCGATAGACAAAATTGACGAAACTTTCAACAGATTCTTGTGGGGGACTACTAGTGTGGATCATAGTATTCATTGATGTAAATAGAGAGAAGTTTGTAAACCTTTTAACGAAGGTGGTTTGAATATCAGAAAGTAGTATGATATTTAAAATTTTATTTTATATAATTTGTGGATCCATTACAGAAGCAATACAAATATTTGGGCTAACCTAATTCATAATATATACTGTAAGAATACTCATCCTCTCTAGGTTGCAGACAACAAGCCAAGATTTATGGTGTGGAAAAGACTCAACATGATTAAACAATTTGCTGAGCATCATATTAGTTGGAAGCTGGGTGCACGTTTGATTGATTTCTGGTTAGATAATTGGTCTAACTCTAAGCCTCTATTAACTCTTGATAATACTTTAGACAATAGATCGTATATGCCTGAAACTGTTAAGTCTTATTGGCTCAACAATCATTGGAACTTTGCTAGTGTTAAAGGCTTACTGAATCCTATGGACCTGAACATAATCTATACTTATAATATTAACCCTGATTCAGATGTAAATCTTATTTGGAATATGTCTTTCTCTAGTAATTTTACCCTTAAAGACACCTGGGAAAATATTTGTTATCATAATTGATGAGTTCGGAATCTTTAGACACAGCCTACTACATAATCCGGATAGGGATAATTTGGACAATGACACGCCACTAAAAATCCGGACAGGACACTTAAGCTATTTGCTAATATACTTAAAAGACTAATGGATACTTAAGCGTGACCCGGTTTCATAACTTGACCCGTAAAGCCCATGGGTCTTTAATTAAGATTATAAGTACTCTAACCACTCTCATTAATGAGGGTGATCAACATTTAATACAAGCAGACTGCTCAATTATCTCACTACTCTTTACATCAAACACTAAATACTTTAAAATTCACAAAACACTTTACTAAACTACCCTCAACCTAAAATAAACCAAAGCAAATTGGCGACCACAATGGGAGCACGAGTGTGCCTGAATTTTTACATTCAAAACCACTAAAAAGAATCAGTTCAGATAGATCCGAACGAGCAGGGAACTCCACCACCTGTGGTGGAAGCGGTTGGGGAAAAGAAGGAATACACCATTGAAGAGCGAGACAAGTTAAGAGCATAAATAGAGGCGTTAGGGGCCATAAAACAAGCAGAAATTGGTATAAAGGAGAAGTCAGGGGCATCAGCTATTCATCATACTAACAACCTTAGGCACAATGATCCATCAATCATGACTCATCTGAGTTCGAAAAAAACCCATGTTAGCTATGATGAGTCCGAATACTGCTTCCTCTCCGGACAGGGACATATCGGACCAAGGCCACCAGACCGGACATGCCACTTCGAACACTTAGCCCATTGGACTGTTCGAACTATGACAAAAGTACTAAAAAACCAAAACACTTCTTGACTAAGCTGCTTGCTCTCCTACTAAGAGCTCATGAGTCTTTAAACATGACCCGGGTCCATTAAACGTGACCCGAAAACCCATAAAGCCCAGATGTAAGGGTATAAATACCCAACCACCTGCATTAAATATGGGTAATGAAAATTAACTGCAACCAGGCTGCTTAATTCTCCCTCTACTCTCTACTCATAATATTAAACACATACCAACCTTCATAAACTCTAAAACAAATTACCAAATTACCCTCAGACATAAATTAACCACACCAAATTGGCGACCACAGTGGGAGCACGAAGGTGCCTGAATCAAGCATTCAAAACCAACAAGAAAAGTCAGTCCGAATGAATCCGGACGCCCCGGAAGTGCCACCATCTTTGCTCGAAATGGTGGGTGAAAACGATGAATACACTATCGAGGAGCGCGATAGGCTAAAAGGCGAGATAGAAGCTCTAAGGGCAGAAAAGGCTAAGATGGGCATGAAAGAAAAATCGAAAGCGTCAGTTGCTCATCACACCGATAACACCAGAGAGCATGAGCCTTCAAGGACTCATGTGAGTACCAAAAAGACTCATGCCAGCTCCAAAAAGTCTCACCGGTCTAAGCCAGTGGAGAGTTCTGACTCAGGCTCAGAGTCTTCTGATAGCTCTTCGGATGATGAGGGAGTTGAAGAATCCTTATCCTCTAGCAGCGATGAGGGTCGAACTAAAAAGAAGCAAAACCTGATAAAAAAATATTCAAGGAAAAGAGATAGACATGGAAAGTTGAAGAAGAATATTGGCAAAGGGTAATCTCACAGCCGAAGGCATGTAGACCGGATGCTGATGGATCCCTTCGCTTTCCATGATGAACCAGGTATCTTTGCAACTCCCAATGAAGACACTGTGTTCAGTCGTGGCCGAAATTGGAGGCAATCTCCATTGTCTTCCAAAATTCTGTCCGGAAACCTCCCTAAGAGGTTTGATAGCACCAAAATGGAGAAGTACGATGGCAGTGTTGATCCGGAAAACCATTTGGAACAATTTAAAAACTTCATGATGAACTTTGATGATGATGACAAGCTAGCATTCTCCCAATCATTTACGGGGAGTGCTCTAAAATGGTATAACAACCTACCAGAAGGCTGTATCAAGAATTTCGATACTTTTTGGGTGGCCTTTCGAAGGCAGTTTGTTGGGAGTAAGGAATTAAAGGGAAATGGGGACACAATAATCCATTGTGCCCAAGAACCGAACGAATCATTGAAAGAATACATAAGTCGTTTTGTGAACACGAAGAATGGGATGGCTGATTGCTTCGAGCAAGTTGCAATAGCATCTTTGAGACAGGGCTTAAACCCTGGGAATTTGGCTGATTCGGTGACCAGAAAGAAAGCCATGACTTGGGGAGGGTTGCTGAATCGGGTTGAAAAGCAGATTAACGTTGATGAAACAAAGAGACCGGACAGGGGCATGGCAGGGCTAAAGCTCAATCTCAGCCAGCTGCACCTGCTCAGAGTCAGCAATCCAGAAATAAGAGAGGGCCTTGGGTTCAACCGGAGTGGTTCACAGAATTGAAAGAAAGTGTGGCCACTATCTATGATAAAACAAAGGAAGAGGTGCACTATAGAAAACCGGCCACACTGCAATCTCCTAGAGAACATCGCAATAACTCTTTGTGCCAGTATCACAATGATACTGGCCATACCACCGATGATTGTATAGCTTTGAAACAAGAAGTTCAGAACTTGATTGAAAGGGGAAAGCTGGGGGCTTATGTCAAAAGAAGAGGAGGTAACAGACCTGACAATACTCACCGGGTTGGTCCAAGTAATGCTGTTCCGGAGGGAGCCATGGTTATAATCAAAAGGTTTGATGTGGAATCAAAATACTTGGATCCTGATCCAACTCGAACTAGAGTGGGTACAATTGAGGAAACTTCTAGAACAGTCTCCGGGCTCATCAAGTTTTTTGAGGCATTGACAATTTTCGGAGGAGATACTATGACAGCTCCTACTGCTTCTTCGAGGAAGAGGCATGTTCATACTTTAGCTACCTAGCTAGAAAGAGGCATGACCTCCTATCAATCGCAAATTCTGTTCTCCTTCATTGTTTTTGATGAAGATGACTTAAGAGATATAGCTGGCCCTCATAAACATGTTGTTGTCATAGGAACATCTATTGGGGGCAATGACATAAGACGAATATTGGTGGATACTAGAAGTTCAGCCAATATCCTTTTCTTAACCACTTACAAGAGAATGAAAAATCCAGCCGTAATTCAGAGTTCAGACAGATCAATTGTGGGCTTTACTGGCAGCTCAGCAGATGCGATCGAGGAGTTCGAAGAAGAAGTTTTGTTGGACAGGGGCCCTTTCAAGAAGATGGTCAGGATACTTTTTATTGTGGTAGATTGTCCCACTTGCTATAATGCTATTATAGGGAGGTCTTGGCTCTCTAGGATGCATGCAGTGGCTTCGACAGTCCACCAATGTTTGAAATATGTTGTTCAAGGACAGGTGGGAGTTGTCCGAAGCAGTCAAAAAATTTGCAAGAGAATGTTATGCTACAGCCCTGGCTCCCCGGACGTTGGGGGCAGTTCGTATCAACGAGCAATAGCAATTTGAGGGGCCTTCTGGGGGTAAGGGTGAAATTGATGACTCCAGAGAGGCCCTATAGTATTAATACCAGTTGAAGAGGTAGAGACACATTGTTTAGAAGAAGGAAAAAGTGTCAAGATAGGGTCTAAAATGCCATCTGATCTGAAAAGTGAGATGTTAAAGTTTTTGAAAAGCCATCATCATGTTTTTGCTTGGTGCAATGCTGATGTTACTGGGGTTCCAGCAGATGTGATATCACACCCCATATCTGTCCGGAAAGATGTAGCACCAGTGGTTCAAAAAAGAAGGGCTTTTTCCAAGGAAAAGGCTGATGTTATTGTGCAAGAGGTTGACAGGCTCACAAAGATGGGGCATATCAAGGAGTCTCAGTATCCTTTATAGACTGCCAATCCGGTCCTGGTAAAAAATAAAAATGGCAAGTGGCGCATGTGCATTGACTTCACAGACTTCAATAGAGCTTGCCCAAAAGATTTGTATCCAGTTCCCCGGATTGACCAGCTAGTAGACTCCACTTCTGGAAATAAGCTGTTATCCTTTATGGATGCTTTCTCCGGATACAATCAGATCCAAGTAGATCCGAAGGATCAAGAGCATAACACATTTGTCACTGACAGGGGTCTTCATTGCTACAAGGTAATGTCGTTTGGATTGAAAAATGCTGGGCCTACTTATCATAGATTGGTGAACAAAGCCTTTGTTGATCAGATTGGAAGGAATATGGAAGTATACATCGATGACATGATGGTGAAAAGTGTGGATGAGAAATTGCACTTGGCAGACCTCCAAGAAACTTTTACCAACTTGGTAAAGGTGAATTTGAAGTTAAATCCAGAAAAATGTGTGTTCGGAGTGCAATCCCGGAAGTTCCTAGGTTATATAATAAGTGAGCAAGGGATACAGCCCGATCCAGACCAGCTTAATGCTCTATCTCAAATGGAGCATCCTCGGAATATTAAAGAAGTACAATGATGAACGGGGAGGTTAGCTGCGTTAAACAGATTTATCTCAAGGTCTTCGGACAGATGCGCCCCGTTTTTTCAAACCTTGAAGGGTGCGAAGGGATTTGACTGGACCTCACAGTGTGATGAGGCTTTCAATGAAATCAAGAAGCATTTGTCCTTTCCCAAAACCTTATTAAAACCAGTTGATAGAGAGACACTGATCGTATATTTGGCAGTTTCAAGTTGTGCCATCAGTGTTGTGTTAGTGAGAGAAGTAGATAATTACCCCCATCCAGTGTACTACATCAGCAAAAGCTTGATAGATGCAGAAAGGCGTTGTTTGAAACTTGAAAAATTAGCATTGGCCCTGGTGATAGCTGCAAGAAAGATGAGGCCTTATTTCCAGGCTCATCCTATTATCGTCTGAACGTCTTTTCCTTTGAAGAATGTTCTCCAAAAGGAAGACATTTCAAGTAGGATGACTAAGTGGTCGGTAGAATTGGGGGATTTTGATATAGATTTTGCTCCCCGAACAGTAGTCAAAGCCCAAGCTGTGGCTGATTTTTTAGTTGAATTCCACTCTGATGGAGATTTAGAGCAGACTACTGAGGTGAAAGACAAAAAGGTCTGGTTCGTCCGGACGGATGGTGGATCCAGCACTATGGGATGTGGTGCAGGGATGTGCTTGACTTCTCCATATGGTGACAAAATGTACCAGGCTATATGCTTTGCTTTCAGGTCTTCCAATAATGAGTCCGAGTACGAGGCAGCTATAGCCGGTTTGAAGTTAGCTTTTATTTGTGGGGCTAAGAGGGTCAAGCTATTGAGTGACTCCCAGCTTCTTATCCACCATGCCCAAGGTCAATCTGAGGATAAAAAGGAGCAGCTAGTGAAGTATTTACTTCTTCTTAAAAAGGAAGCACTCAAGTTTAAAAGCATTATTTATGAACATATACCCCGGACATAAAATGAGTTGGCAGATTCATTGGCAACCATAGCGTACACAGAGTCGTATCCATGGATCCATGTGCTGGAGAGCCCCTCCATTAAACTTAATATGGGAAAAGAAGAAGAAAATTTTGAAGTACAGGTGAAACAACTTCAGGATTGGAGATTTCCTCTCCTGCAATACCTCTCTGATGACATCGTGCCTCCGGATCAATCACTGGCAAGAAAACTGTAACACAAGGGTCGTGGTTTTATCATACTGAGAGACATTCTGGCAACACAAGGATCGTGCCTCCGGATCAATCACTGGCAACACAACTGTAACCTCTTATGCGCTGTTTGGGGGATGATGAATCTTAAGTAGTCCTCTCCGAGTTGCATGATGGCGAGGGATCAGCTCATTGTGGATTCAGGGCTCTAACAAGGAGAGTTTTACTGGCTGGCTACTATTGGCCATCTATCATGCAGGATGCTAAAGATCTGGTGAGAAGGTGTGACCCATGCCAGAGATACAACAATGGAATTCATTTCCCAGCCATTCCTTTAGAGTCAATCTCTGAGCCTATACCTTTTGCTCGATGGGGGTTGGATTTAGTGGGGCCTCTACCTATGGCGTCCGGATGGCGCAAAACTATAATTGTTGCAATCGATTACTTTTCGAAGTGGATTGAAGCAGCCCCTCTAGCAGGGACAACATCAAAAGCCGTTATAAAATTCATTATATCCAACATTTGTTGCAGATTTGGTGTTCCACAAAAGATAACGACAGATAATGGGCCACAGTTCGACAATAGGGAAATGGAGAGTTTCCGCGCCTCAAGGGGTATACAACATTTTTTATCTTCACCTTTCCACCCACAAGCAAATGGTCAGGTTGAAGTGGCTAACAGAACTATACTGTCCGGTTTAAAGAAGAATTTGGAAGGGGCTGCTGGAAAGTGGCCTAGCTATTTACAAGAAGTTTTGTGGGCCTACCGGACAACACCTGGGGCTGCAACACAGGAGTAACCCTTTGCTTTGGTCTATGGGATGGATGCAATAACTCCCATAGAAGCAACTCTCCCATCATTTCGTGTTCACAACTTCTCTGAATGCGCTAACGAAGTGGCAATCAGAATTCAGCTCGACCTAGTAGAAGAAAAACGAGTTAAAGCTCACCTTAGAGCTGCACACTATCAGGGTTTGATGAGAAGCAGATTTGCTTCTAGAGTTAAAAGAAGAGATTTCCAGCCGGGGGACAAGGTATTGAGGAAAGTCTTCTTACACACTAAAGAGAAGCTGCTCGGCAAATTGACCCCGACTTGGGAAGGACCTTATATGGTTGTTGAAAGGATTAAACCTGGAACATATTGGCTAGAAGACAAGGATGGAAGAGTTCTGACCCACCCTTGGAATATCGAACATCTCCGGATGTACTTGGAGTAGCATTTGTGTAAATATTTACTTGTTTAAACATCAATGTAAATATTTGGAGGTGTCCGGGTTTTAAATGAAATTTGATGCCTTCTTAAAAAATTTCCGAAGTGTTCTTACTTTGTCTTTTGTCACACCATCCAGATTGAAATAAAAGAGTGATGGTCACTTAAACATTCGTCATTGGAGAATTTAAACACTCTCACTATGAAATAACTAAGGGCTATTTAAACACTAGCCACCAAAATTGAAACAGACTATGAGAATTGTGCAAAACAAGGATATTCATTGAAATAACTTAAGTGCCTTAACCTTCCAAGGACTTTCAAATTGTCAAGCAGAGTAAAATATCTATCCGGTCAGATACCGGACACACTTACAAAATGAGTGCCTTGGCCTTCCAAGGACTTTAGTTTAGATAACATGAAAAGTAAAAAGTAATTCATAATTTAAGGCTGAGCCTTTGAAGATGGCTCAGCTTCATCTATCTTCTTCTTCCCCTTGGGATCATCTTTCTCTTTGTTTGGGCTCTCCCCGGTGTTCTCTTCGTCATCAGACGAGGATGCACTGGAGAAGCCATGCCTGTCACCTTCGGCTATTGTGTGATATGGGAGGTCTTCAGGCTCTACGTGAAGCCATAAATCCCCCAGGTTCCTCTTTGGGAACTTATCATGAAAGAGCAGGACCATGTCCGATCTCACCTTGGCATACATTTTCTCTTGAGTGTCTATCACGTTGTTGGCATAAGCATCGATCTTAGCCTGGATTTTGGCCTCCTGCTCCCTTAGCAGATCAGCTTTCTCCCCTGCAGCTTGGGACACTGCGTTTTCAAGAGCAATCTTGTCACTGGTCAAGTTGTGGATAACTTGATCTTTGGCCTTGGTCTCCTCTTTTGAAGAGTTGAGGTCTTTCTCCAGTCTGGACAACTTCTCCCGGAGCTCCCTGATAGTGTCTTCTAGAGTGGCAACTTTTGTGGTACTCACCTCTTGGCTTTTCTTCAGCTCTTCGTTTCCCCCCTTTAGAATGGCAGCGTTTGAAGTGGCAGTAAGAAGGTCATCGGACAGCTTCTCTTTGTCAGACTTGAGGTCTTTGATAATGTCTGCCTGATTTCGAACTTGCTTCTCCAACGCAAGCACCGGCTGAACATTGCTTAATAAAGAGTGAGCTATAACATCCCTTTTACTTGAAACAATAAAGGTCTTACCATTAAAAGTGACTGTGTTTGAAGTGCTCGGAGGGAGATAAGGCCCAGCAAAATCATCTCTGGAGAGATTAATAAAGTACTCACCAAGCCCACCAAGACCAATGATGTCTACCCCATCAATGCTAAGACCTCCCCCTTCGACCTCATCGATTTGGAAGTCACCAGGTATCTCCTCTGCTTGTGTTGGGTCAGTGGGGTCAGCTTGGGGGAAAGGATCTGGAGGTCGGAGAGAAAGTTCGTCAACCTTAGAGGTCTTTTTCTTTTTGGCCTCCATATCTTTGCTTTCAGCTCCCCGTTTACGGTCTCTTTTGGAAGCCCTTGGAGGATTTGGGGAGTGAACCTCTTGCCTAACACTCTCCTGATCTACCGCTTCCAAGAGAGCAGCATCAATTTGGCTGGGGGCTGGCCCCTCCGGATGTGTTGGAACATCCTCCTCCACCTCAGCAGGGTTAGCTCCACCCACCACTTTCTTGCCCTTCTTTTTGCCTTTCATTTTACTCGGGGCCTTGGCCCGGCCTGGCAAGTAAAGTGTCCCATCCGGTTCATGCGTCCTTTTGAGCACTACATCCGGAGGAGGCTGGGTGGTGAGCTCTTCCTAAGTTAACTCTCTCCGACCTATGGTGTTCCAAAGATGAGACCTTGCTAAGTTGCCCCCTATGAAAGCATCATGCAACCGGTTCCCCCACTTCTCAGCAGCCCAAGCATTGATCTTCGTGCAAGTGGTCTGCCCGGTTTTCAAGTGGTCAGTGAAGTCCTTGGGCAGTTCTGCTAAGGCAAAGATAAGACCAATTAGTTTAAACAAACTTGATTAAAAAAAGAGAGAGACAAAAATGTAAAGTATGAGACTTACGGTCACTCCTCCATCTGCTTGTGAGAAGACTTGGGTTGACTCCGGACTTTATTTTCTTCCCATTCTCCCAAGCACCACTTACAAACAGGAATTGGGTCCTCCAATTCCTCTCCGACTCTAGCAAGTCATCCACAGCTTTGAAGTTATCCCCCATATTGAAATGGTAGAAGGGGATGTGGTGGTTTCTGCAGAGACTGGCCACAGCAGCAAACTCCTCCATTGGTAGAGGAATCCCGGAGAGCCTAGAAGCCATAATGCAGGCCATGAGGGTGTACCAAGCATTGGGGCTCAGCTGGCTCGGACAGAGCTTTATCAGATGAAAGTATCTGACAATTTCTGGGTCCAAGGGGAATCTGAGCCCCCAATTAAACAGCTCCTTGAAGATGACTATCTCGCTCAATTTGCAGTCCATGGGACTTTCGGGGGTTTATAGGGATTCTTATCTTCACGTTCTCCGGAATTCCCCACTTCGTACGCATCCGGCCCAGCTCAGCTGTGTGGATGAATGCATAGTTGATCTTTTGCAGGGCAATGAGGTACTTGACATTGACCTTGTGAAAACAAGGCCCCACCCTTCCTTCAAGACACTCCGGTAGATCCGGATGCCTTAAGCAAAACTTTTCCTTGCCTTTATCTTTTTGGGCAGCAACAGCAGTACTAGTCCGTCCGGAAGGCTCAGACTCGAATGGAGCCTCTTCGATAGAGTCCTCCATTACTTCCTCCATAATTGAGGAGGGGTTTTCAGTTGTAGTGGTGAGAGGGAGGTTTAGATTTGGCTCAGCCTGACTTCCGGACTGCTGCGCTTCAGTGTTCTCTTGGCTTCTAGCCTCCGGTTGGGGCTCTGGTATAGATATTTCTCTTCGAGGGCTTGAGCCACTGCCCTCCGGACCGGACAGCCTGTCCTTGGGAGCTCTAATGGGCAATTCTGACCCCGTACTACTGTCTTTGGCACCCGATTTCGAAGGGGTGCCCTTAGAAGCTTGACTCTTGGCCAACCGACCTTTTCTTCGGTCAACTAATTTCTGAAGAGAGGTTTCAGCGTCTGACCCCATAGCTAAGAAAGGGGAGGGTTTTTTAAAGCTTGTAACTGTTAAACCTGGTCCAACGATGGGTTCCGACTCTTGAACCGAGGAGCCTGAGATAATAGGTGAAAGATTGGTGTGAAATAACTTCTTTGGTTTGATGCCCCTTATGGAGGAAGAACCTTGGTCTGATTCTGTGGGTGAAGTTGCTGGTTTGTCGATGGGCGAAGCGGGTAAGCCTGCTGCAATGCGCCTTTCCCTTTCAACCTTTTGCGCCTTTTCTAATTGAGAGAGATTGAGCCACCCGCCTTTGATCAAAGCATTCCTCGCTGTGAACATAAACGACCTGAGAAAGAGTTTGATTTTGAAAGAGAAAGCTTTAAGGATTTGCAGAGTAAAAACAAGAGTGATGGAGTAGAAAGTATTTCAATTTATAGTAAATCTAAAAAAGGAGTTTGATTCCTAGGAGAATTCGAAAAGATTGGTAATGATTAAAAGACGGCGTTGATGTCACCCTCTTTAATGAAGAGGTTGCTTTTCGAAGAAGGGGGGTGCGAGATTCAAGGTGAAAAAATGGCTGAAACAACTACCCAGAAAGTAACACGTGTCCCATAAACTCTGGCGAAAAACTGTTTGGATTCACAGAGTTTTATCAGTCCGGATAAAACCATAGCACAAGTCGAAAGACCTGTCCGGCAAAAGCTACTCCTGATATCGGACTGTTTTTTCAGGTTTTTGACAAAGGAATTTGAACAAACACCTAAAAAAGGGCTCCTGATGAGTCCGAATACTGCTTCCTCTCCGGACAGGGATATATCGGACCAAGGCCACCAGACCGGACAGGCCACTTCGAACACTTAGCCCATTGGACTGTTCGAACTATGGCAAAAGTACTAAAAAACCTAAACACTTCTTGACTAAGCTGCTTGCTCTCCTACTAAGAGCTCATGAGTCTTTAAACATGACCCGAGTCCATAAATACCCAACCACCTGCATTAAATATGGGTAATGAAAATTAACTGCAACCAGGCTGCTTAATTCTCCCTCTACTCTCTACTCATAATATTAAACACATACCAACCTTCATAAACTCTAAAACAAATTACCAAATTACCCTCAGACATAAATTAACCACACCAAATTGGCGACCACAATGGGAGCACGAAGGTGCCTGAATCAAGCATTCAAAACCAACAAGAAAAGTCAGTCCGAATGAATCCGGACGCCCCGGAAGTGCCACCATCTTTGCTCGAAATGGTGGGTGAAAACGATGAATACACTATCGAGGCGCGCGATAGGGTAAAAGGCGATAAGAAGACTCATCGGTCTAAGCCTGTTGAAAGTTTAGATTCTGAGTCCTCTAGAAGCTCTTCAAACGAGGCTGAGCTTGAGGAGTCTTTGTCATCAAGTAGTGATGAAGGCATGTCCAGGAGAAAAATGAAACTAATTAAAAAGTATTCAAGAAAGAGGGATAGGTATGAGGGGTTTAAAAGGTACTTGGGCAAAGGGTCATCTTACAACCACATGCATGCTAATTAGTTGCTCATAGATCCTTTTGCTTTTCAGACCGAGCCATGTATTTTCGCAACACCTAATGAAGACACAATCTTCAGTCGTAATAAGAATATGAGATAGTCACCTTTGTCTGCTAAGATATTGTCCGGAAACCTACCCAAAAGGTTTGATAGCTCCAAAATGGAGAAGTATGATGGAAGTAAGGATCCAGACAATCATCTGGAGAAATTCAAGAACTTCATGATGGATTTTGATGATGATGACAAACTTTTGAGTAGAGACTTCTCCCACACTTTTACAGGAAGTGATCTTAAGTGGTACAATAGCTTACCCTAGGGTATATCAGAAACTTTGATACATTTTGGGTTGCATTCTGAAGGTAATTTGCTGAAAGTAAGGAGGTGAAGGGCAATGGATATACCATTATCCATTGTGCCAAAGAACCAAACGAGTCTTTAAAAGACTACATAAGCCGGTTTGTGAATACAAAGAACGGATTAGCAGATTGCTTTGAACAGGTGGCAATTGCTTCTTTGAGACAAGGGTTGAACCATGGGAATTTGGCTGATTCGGTGACCAGGAAAAAAGCCATGACTTGGGGTGGCTTATTGAATCAGGTTGGAAAATAAATTAATGTGGATAAAACCAAGAAAAACAGGATGCACCGTCAAGTAAGGTCCATCACAACAGCTCAGAACCAGTCCAGATATAAGGCTAACGAGACCAGACAAGGGTCCAACAAGGCTAACACAAACTCAGTCCAATCAAAACCAGTCTCAGCGCCACCAGTCAAGAAATAAAAGAGGCCCTTGGGTTCAACTGGAGTGGTTTGCAGAGTTGAAAGAGAATGTGGCCACAATATATGATAAAATCCAGGAGGAAGTCCATTTCCGAAAACGGCAGCACTACAGTCTCCTATAGAGAGTCGAAATACTTATTTTTGCCAATATCATATTGATATAGCCCATAATACTCAATACTACATAATCCTGAAATAAGAAGTGCATAATTTTATTGAAAGAGGCAAGTTGGGATCTTATTTCAAAAGAAGAAGTGGAAACAGGTCTAATAATGCTCCTCAGACATGCCCTACAAACAACGTGGGAACATCTGCTCAAGAGGGGGCAATAGTGATCCTTGAAAGATTTGATATTGATTCAGAGTACCTGGATCCTGATCCAATTCAGAGTAAGGTGGGGGTCATAACAAAACAAACCAATACGGTGTCCGGACTCATTAGGTTCTTTGAGTCACTCACCATTTCAGAGGGTATACTGTGACATCACCCACTCTTTCATCAAGAAGAGGCATGTGCATAGTCTGGCCACTCAGTTGGATCGGGGAATGTCTTCTCATTAGTGCCAAACCTCTTTTTCATTTCTAGTTTGAGGATGATTTGAGAAATATTGTTGGGCCTCATGAGGATGTTGTGGTGATAGGAGTATCTATTGGAGGCAATGATATCTGCCGAGTTTTGATAGACACGGGTAGTCCCAAAAACATCCTCTTCTTGAGCTCCTACAAGCAGATGAAGAATCCGGATGTTATACAACATTCAAACAAAACCATTGTGGGCTTCACATGGAGTTTTGAGGATGTAATTGGTGAGTTTGAGGAAGATGTGTTGTTAGGCAAGAGACCCTTTAAAAAGTTGGTGAAGGTGTTATTTGTTGTGTTAGATTGCCCCACATGCTACAATGCAATATTCGGGAAGTATTGGCTCTCTAGAATGCATGATGTGGCCTTGACATTCCACTAGTGTTTGAAGTATGCAATTCAAGGGAAAGTAGGTGTTGTCCGAAGTAGTCAGAAGGAAGCAAGGGAGTATTATGCAACCGCACTTGCTCCTAAAACTTTGGGAGAAGTTCAGATTAATAAAGAATAGCAGTTACTGGAGCCTTCTAAGGGAGAGGGTGAGATTGATGACCCCAGAGAGGCTCCTAGTGTTTTAATACAAGTTGAAGAGATTGAAACCCACTCCCTTGCAGAGGGTAGAAGTATCAAGATTGGTTCCAAGATGGCGCCGGAATTGAAAAAGAAGTTGTTGTCCTTTTTACCAAAACAATCATCATGTCTTTGCTTGGTGCAATGGTGATGTAACCGGAGTACCTGCAACCATATCTCACACAAGTTGTCAGTCTGGACTGATGTTGCTCTTATTGTACAGAAAATGATAGCTTTTTCTAAGGAAAAAGCTGATGTGATAGTTTAAGAAGTTGATCGGCTTACCAAGATGGGACATATAAGTGATTCCCAATATCTTTTATGACTTTCAATCCAATGTTGGTCAAGAAAAAGAATGGGAAATGGCGCATGTGTATTGATTTTACAGACCTCAACAGAGATTGTCCAAAATATCTTTATCCAATTCCCCGGATAGATCAGTTGGTGGACTCAATGTCAGGAAACAAGTTGATATCATTCATGGATGTTTTCTCTGGGTACAACCAGATACAGGTGGATCCGAAGGACCAAGATCATACTACCTTTATAACAGACAAAAGTCTCCATTGCTACAAAGTGATGCCTTTTGGGTTAAAAAAGGATGGGCTACTTATCAGAGGTTGGTGAACAAAGTATTTGCTAGTCGCATTGGCAGAAATATGGAAGTGTATATAGATGAAATGATGGTTTAAATCTTGGAGGAGGATTTGCACATAATTGACCTTCAAGAAATATTTGCTAATCTGATAGTTGTAGATTTGAAACTGAATCCAGAAAAATGTGTCATTGGGGTTCGATCCAGAATTTTCTAGGTTATGTGATAAGTGAGAAAGGGATACAACCCGATCCGTATCAGCTTAATTCCCTATTAGAAATGGATCCTCCTCGGAATATTAAAGAAGTCCAGAGGCTCACTGGGAGATTAGCAACCTTAAATCGTTTTATTTCAAGCTCTTCAAACAAGTGTGCTCCATTTTTCCAAAGCTTGAAGAATGCTACATATTTTAATTGGTCTCCACAGTGTAACCAAGATTTTGTTGAAATAAAGAAACACTTATCCTCACCAAAGACTCTTTTTAAACCCATTCAAGGAGAAACACTCTATGCGTACTTGACTGTGTCATAATGTGCTATAAGTGCAGTATTGGTAAGAGAAGTGGACAACTACCCTCGTCCGGTGTACTACATCAGCAAAAGTTTGATAGATGCTGAGAAGAGGTACTTAAAACTTGAAAAGTTAGCAGTAGCCTTGGTAATTGTAGCAAGAAAGATGAGGTCATATTTTCAGTCTCGTTCCATCGTTGTCCAAACATATTTCCCTTTATAGAATGTTCATAAAAAAACAGAAATATCAAGCAGGATGACCAAGTGGTCAGTAGAGTTGGGTGATTACGGCCTTGATTTTTCCCCACGAACAGCTATTAAATCTCAGTCACTCGCTGATTTCCTAGTAGAATTTCATTAGGACAGGAACTCCAAACAAACTTCAGAAGAGAAAACCAAGAAAGTATGGGTAGTCTGAACTGATGGTGGTGCAAGCACCATGGGGTGTGGAGCTAGAATTTGCCTAATCTCTCTATATGGTGATAAAATGTACCATGCTATATGTTTTGGATTCAGGGCCTCTAACAATGAGTCTAAATATGAAGCGGCTATAGCTGGTCTTAAATTGGATTTCTTATGTGGGGCTAAGAGAGTTCGGTTGATGAGTGACTCTCAGCTTCTTATCCATCATGCTCAAGGTCAGTCTGAGGCTAAGAAGGAGCAACTGATCAAGTATTTACTCATCCTGAAGGAGGTGGCAGGTGGCAGCCAATTTCAAAAGTGTTTGTTATAATCATATTCCTATGTTAGAGAATACACTGGCAGATTCTTCGGCAGCCATAGCATATTCTGAATCTTACCCTTGGATTCACATACAAGAATGCCCATCCATACCACCAAGAAAAAACAAGGAAGAGGAGGAAAGCTTGAGCATACATGTGATTCAACCTGAAGATTAGAGGTTCTCCCTTCTTCAATATATTACTGAAGGGGTTTTACCTCCGGATAAAGCTATAACAAGAAACATTAAGCACAGTGCTCGTGGTTTTTTATCATAAGGGGAGTTATCTATAAAAAAATCTTTCACTAGACCTTTCCTGCGTTGTTTGGGGGTTGAAGAATCTCAAGTCCTTTTGTCCGAACTACACGATGGAGAAGGATCAGCACATTGTGGGTACAGGGCACTAACCCGAAGAGTGTTGTTGGCTAGGTACTATTGGCCATCCATAATGGCAGATGCTAAAGAAATGGTAAAGAGGTGTGATCTATATCAAATGTATGACAATGAAATTCATGTGCCAGTAATACCTATGGAGTCTATTTATGAGCCAATACCTTTTGCTCGTTGAGGATTGGATTTAGTTGGGCCTCTGCCTATGGCGTCCGGGGGGTGCAAAACTATTATAGTTGCTATTGATTACTTATCAAAATGGATAGAGGCAGATCCTTTGGTAGGAACCAGTTCAAAGGCTTTATCATATCCAATATATGTTGCAGATTTGAGATTCCTCAAAAGATTACCACAGACAATGGGCCACAGTTTCAAAACAAGGATATGGGGAGTTTTTGTGCCTCTAGAGAATTCAACATAGTTTTTCATCTCCTTTCGATCCACAAGCAAATGGCCAGGTTGAAGTTGCCAACATGACTATTTTATCCGGATTAAAAAAGAATCTAGAGGAGCTGTAGGGAAGTGGCCAAGCTATCTGCAAGAAGTGTTGTAGGCATACCGAACTACTCCTCGAGCTGCTACACAAGAGTCTCCTTTTGCTTTGGTGTATGGAATGGATGGCATTACCCCTATAGAAGCTACCTTACCATCATATAGGGTCCATAACTATTTCGAACAAGCTAATGAGATAGCAATTAGGAATCAACTGGACTTAATAGAAGAAAGAAGGGTTAAAGCCCACTTAAGAACATCACTACCAAGGCTTGATGAGGAGCAGATTTGCTTCCAAGGTCAATGGAAGATATTTTCAACCGGACGATAAGGTGTTAAGACAAGTTTTCTTACACACCAAGGAGAAGCAGTTCAATAAGCTTGCTCCGAACTGGGAAGACCCCTATGAGGTCACTGAAAAAGTTAAGCCTGAGACATATAGGCTTCAGGAAAAAGAAGGAAGAGTATTGAAGCACCCATATAATATTGAACATCTCAGGTTATATTTTTAATAAAATTTGTGTTTAAGTATTTACTTGTTAGACATCAATGTAAATATTAAGGAGCATACTCTTTCCTACCCTGGTGGCGTGGGGAGGTTTTAATGAGGTGTCCAGTTTCTTATTTAATAATATGTGATGCCTTCTTGAAACATTCAGAGTGGCTTTACTATACTTCAATTCAAGTACAAATCACTTGTTCAACACTTTGGATCTTTAGTAGATCGGACAAACCTGGTTCAGTGATGAATATTAAATACATGTCATCAAAGATATTAAACACTCTCACTATAATACTTCCGAAATACTGAAGGCTACTTAAACATTAGCCATGCAAAATTTAAAGGAAATAAAGTATTAAATAAAAGAAGGTTTGATAAATTAAACCTATTCAGACTTGAACCGAATAAGAAAACAAAACATGCCTTGGCCCTCCAAGGACTTTAGGTGCTCAAAAGGCTTATTCGAACTCTAACCAGATAATATTACAAATATGCCTTGGCCATCCAAGGACTTTAATTGTTCAGAAAGACAAAAATAATATAAAACCTTAGGGTTTGTTCCCTTTGGATGTTCCTTCATCACCATCACCTTTTTTAGAACTTTTGAGTTCGACACTCGAACTTTTACCAGTTCCCTCTTCATCATCAGTAGTGGAATTTATTCCACTGGCACCATCTTTGGTCTGCACTTCTTCTTTCAGTGTATTGAAGTCTTTTTCTAAGCTAGAACACTTAGTCTGGAGCTCAGTTCTGGCAGCTTCCGATGTAGCTAACTTGGTTTCCAAATCCTCCTTGTCCTTCCTTAATGCCTCCATTTCCTTCTTTAGTTCCTCTTTACTTTGATTAGCATTGAGGAGGCTCGTTGACAGAGATTTCTTGTTAGTGGTAAGGGAATTGATCAGGTTGGTCTGATTTTTTCACCTACCTTTCCAAGTCAAGTATTGGACGGATTTGACCGAGGAGGGAGTGGCTCTGAACATCTTTCTCTCCGGAGACGAAGAAAGACTTACCATTAAATGTCACCATATTGGCAGAGCTGGAAGGGCGGTAGAGACCTACGAAATCATCCTTCTTAGAAACATTGAAGTATAAATCAATGTCTTGAAGGGCACTAATGTCCACTTCTTCATTCCCTCCTCCAGTAATCTATCCGGACTGCAGATCTGTTAGGATTTTCTCTTGTAAGGTGCGATCAACAGGGGCTGGTAGAGTTTGAGTTTCCGAAGGCAAGAATTATTTCTTCCCCCAAGGTGACCTTCTTTTTCTTAGCAGCTTTCTCATCATTGGTGGCCCTCCTTTTTCTGTCCTTATTAGGAAGCTTTAATGGGTTCTGCGACTCTCCAACCTCCATTATTTTCTTAGCCTCTACGACTTTGAGAAGGCCAGCATCAATTCCCCCTTGGGTCCCTGAACCTGTCCCCTCTGTGTCTGCTTGAACCAACTCTGTTATAGCTTTCTTCTTCTTGTTCTTCATCTTGCTGGGAGCCTTTGCTCTGGAAGGTAAGAAAAATTTGCCATCCTTGGCCTTTGTCTGTTTGAGAATTACACCAGGAGGAGGAAGGGTAGTTAGCTTTTCCCATGTGAGGTCTCTCTAGCCTGTGGTATTCCACAGATGGGACCTCACAAGATTGCCTGATGTAAAGCAGTTGTGGAAGGCATTCCCCATGCTCTGCAGCCCATGCATTAGCTTTTCACATGTCTTTTACCCTTTCTCTAGGTGTTCGGTGAACTCATTCGGTAGCACTGAAAAAGAGTAACAAGTCAATCAGAATCTGAACGCTTATAGTTTAAAAGGAAAAACATGAAAGATAAAGAGAGAAAAGGGACTTACCAATACTTTTCCACCGGCTAGTCAACATACTAGGATTGATGTTGGATTTAATCTTCCTACCATTCTCCCATGCCCCACTGACAAACAAAAATTATGTCCTCCAGTTCTTTTTGGACTCCAACAAGTCATCCACCACTTTGAAGTTATTCCCCATATTGTGATGGTAGAATGGAATTTGGTGATTCTTGCACAAGCTTGCCACAACAACAAACTGCTCCATCAGAAGTGGGATTTTTGAAAACTTTGTTGCCATGATGTAAACAAGGAGTGAGTACGAGGCATTAGGGATTAGCTGGCTAGGGCAGAGTCTAACTAAGTGAAAATACCTGACGATTTATGGGTCCAATGGGAACCAGAGTCCTCAGTTTAGCAATTCGGTGAATATTACCACCTCATTGAGCTTGCATTCCATGAAAGTCTCCGGAGTAATGGGTATCCTTACCTTTACTGACTCTGAAATCCCCCATTTTATCCGGATTCTGCCCAACTCAGTAGTGTGGGTGTAGATATAGTTTATGTTTTGTAGAGCCAACAGCTACTTGACACTAACATGTTTGAAGAATGGGCCTACCTTGCCCTATAAGCACTCCGGAAGCTAGTCCGGATGAGTCATGCAGACTTTCACCTTACTTTTTTTCTTCCTGTCAGAAGTAGCATCCCTCGTATGACCTGAAGCCTCGGTCTCAAAGGGAGCCTCCTCAATACTGTCTTCCATTACCTCTTCCATCACCGTGGAAGGTTTATCAGTTGCCTTGGAAGAAGGGGGTCAGTTTCTTGAACAGAAGGCCGTTCGGATGGTTGAACGATGTTTGCCTCCAAAGGCCTGGTATTTGGTTGATGTTGGGATCTAGAGGGCTTGGCCTTTGAAGCTGCTTTATATACCTTTGATCCGAAGGGTTTGGTCAGAAAAGGTGTAGATTGAGTATTAGTTTGACGAGTAGTCCAGCGAGGAGTTATTTTCTCCGGAGATTGGTCAGCATATGAACCATAGCAATAAAGGGAGAAGGTTTTCTGATACTTGAAACTGATTTTTCCTTAGGCACAGAAGGTTGGGACTCTTGAACAGAAGAACCTAAGGGAAGGGGTGAAAGGCTTGGTTTGAATGAAAGCTGTCTGGACCTAGGGTTTTTGGATGAGGATGACCCTTGATCGGTGTCTTGAACCAGTTTAGTGGATTTCTCACTTGGAGAAACTGAGAGTCCGGCAACGATGCGATTCTCTCTTTCAATCTTTTTCGCTCTTTCTAACTCTGATAAATTTAACCAGCTGCCTTTCACTAATGCGTTTCTAGATGTGAGCATAAAACCTCAAGAACAAGTTGAAGTTAAGGATGAAAATATCTCTAAAAAGGTTTTGAGTGTGGAAGACAATGAAATAGTGAAAACGAATTTTTATAACAGTAAAAAAGCAACAGTTACCTAAGAGAAGTGGAAAAAGATTTTGCAATCATTAAAGGTGGGTGCGGTGGTCTAGAAAAAATAACGGCTGGTAGGTCGAACCAAATATTGACACGTGTCCCACGACCCAAGAAGAAAACTCTTAGAATTTTTGAAAGAAACACCAGTTCTGACAAACTTCAAACTGAGTTAATATTAAAAGTAAACTTCTTGGTACGGACCGCACAGGCAGATCAGATAAAGTTGATACTGGCTTAGTGGATTTTTTTTAGCCCTACCAAAGATATTTGGCAATGCCTAAAAAAGGGGCTACTCATGAGTTCAGAATCTTCAGACACAACCCACTGGATAATCCGGACAGGGGTAATTCATAAAATGACACGCCACTAAAAATTCGGACAGGACAAAAGTAAAACACTTTTTGACCAAGTTATTTGCTAATCTACTTAAAAGACTAATGGGTCCTTAAACTTGACCCGGTTTCATAACTTGACCTGTAAAGCCCATGGGTCTTTAATTAAGATTATAAAAATATCAACCACTCTCATTAATGAGGGTGATCAATATTTAATACAAGCAGACTGTTCAATTATCTCATTACTCTTTACACCAAACACTAAATACTTTAAAATTCACAAAACACTTTACTAAACTACCATCAGCCTAAAATAAACCAAACAAACAATAACAATTCTAATCTTTTTGCCAAAATCTGGAACACTTTGACCCCTGGAAAACATTATTTCCTTCACTGGAAGCTAATTCATAAATTCATCCCTACTGACTCTGTTTTGAAGAATAGACATATGGATATTGTTACTAAATGTCAATTCTATAGGAGCTTTGAAACATCTAATCATTTATTCATTGCTTGTGATTTCGTTTGGTCTATAAGGAGTCATTTTGCAGGTATCTTTAATCTCCAACTATACAAATATATGACAATTATTCACATGTCTAGGGCATAGTTCTGGTCAACCAATAAGCCTACTCATGTAAGCCAAATAATCCCTTCTCTAGTAAAGAATGTTATCTGGAAATACAGAAATCGAGGTAAATTTAAAGGAAAAACTGCTTCTTATCATGTGACGATCTCTGAAGTTATTAGAATCCTTAACAATATTGATTATTCTAACTCCTTTAAATCTATTTTTTTAAGGATCTTAATGTTGCCAAGGATCTTGGCTACTTTAACCTTTGCAATGATCTTAAGTCGATGCCTTCTATCCTTAAATGGAATCGCCCTTCTACTAGTCGCTTGGAATTAAACATTGATGCTTCTTGCTACCAGAACAGAGAAGCTAGCGGAGGCATTATCATCATAGATTGGGATGGTAACTTACTTCATGGATTGGATGGATTTATATATTGCTAAAAGAAAGGTTGGGACCAAATTGATATCGAAACAGATTTTATGGTAATTACTTATAACTTGAGTTATGGTAACTACCCCTGGGTTTTAGATTCTATTCTCAGTTTTTGTAGAAGGCACATTGCTCTTTCTATGGTCATGAATCACATATTCAGAGACCAGAATCAAGCGTCTGATTAGCTTGCCCACTGGACTCTAAAATGTAAGATGAGACAAGAAATCCAATTACAATCTGGTCCAGCAAACTGAAAATCTATTTTAGTATTGGAAAGTTTGGGTTTAGCTCATGTTACTAACTCTAGTTATCACTAACCTTGCCTAGCTGATTCAGACCAGGATGCCATGACTCTTTTCAATTGCAGATTGTCCATTAGTTCTGTTGGATTATCTCGAGTTTATCGCTTGTGTTGAATCCTTTGGTTCCTTATTTTCTTTGATCCATAACTCATAAACTTCCTCAAAATCAATTGGTAAAAATGGTAATTTCTTGAAGGAATGAGGGTGAGAAAGTATGAAGTTCAGAAGGTGTGGATGTATACAGTTCAGAAGGTGCGAAGATTGTTGTCTTCGTGATAAAGTCTGTCTTGGAGAAAAAGGTTATAATGATGGAGTCTTTGTGACAAAGTTAGTATTGGGTTCTATGATTTGGGATGAAGGAAGAACTTGTAAAGTCTGATTTTGGTGAAGAAGGAAGAATGAAGGAGAAATTTTAGGAGAAATTTTAGAATTAAACTCTGTATTTTTTTTTCTAGCGCTTTTTTTTTGCTTTTGGCGACTCTTTCTTGTTCAAACATTATTATTTTAATCCAAATTTCTATTTTACTTAAAAAAATAAAGAAAATAAAAAGAATAAATTGTTACACATAGTTAGTAGTAGACGTAGATTACATTCATATGCAAAAAATGAAGAATTATGTTTGGTATTAAAATTATTTAATTCAAATAAAAGAATGGTCTACATAATCTAGCGAAGCATTTTTTTTTTTGGATTATAGGATATAACCGTTACGTATGGTAACCATTTAACAAAGAAAGTTTCCACCTTAACAAAATAAAGTTTCCACCTAAACAAAGAAATATTGCTTATAGCGAACTTACGAGGGGAACAAAATCCTATGGTAGTTACAGACTTCACGATAAAATTTAACTAAGTGACAGGTCCAAAGACCAAATAATGTAGATTCATGAGCACCAGTAAACAATACGGTCCGTGAAAATATTTGGGAGAACATCGAGGGACTTGTTACATAAAGCAAATGGCAGGGACCAGCGGTAGTTGCCGGCTAGACAAAGAGCAAGCCATGCTTACGAATAAAAGAACAAGAATCTACTGGTGTAGTAAGTGTAGGAAAGCATAAAAAAGAACTTAGATCATAATTTTAAATCCAAAATTGACCATCATGGGACTTCATCATAAACATGAGCATCAACCTATTGGAACAGTTACACCTGACATAAAGGGAAACATGAATCGCAACAATAGACTAAGTCGGGAGGGACCCAAATTGGAGAGATGACCCATTGAACACGAGTGGAGCCATTTCTGAGAATGGATTCCAAAAGGACAAGATCTATGTCCAAGAACATGAATAAAGAATGTAGTTTGCCGTAAATCAGGAGAAGAAGAAGACCACCTGGGTATGGAAGTGTGGAAAGCAAGACTCGTAGGTAAGACACAAAGGCCTTCGTGGTAGGCGGTGCCATAAACGTACAACGAAATTTGACCGCCATGAGCAATCAACACAGAGTCATCTTCTTCCGTAACCATGAAAGTCAACTAGAATCCATCCGCCATAGACCGGATGGTGGCCACCAGGGAAGCGTCAGTCCCGATGAGTGGAGGAGGAGACATCGCCAAGCAAAAACGAGACTTGATTCCATTATAAACTGCCTCGTCTGCGGAATCCAGCTACGAAACAACGACAACGAACAGGGACAACCGAACTTGACCATGGGGACAACGGTTTCGAAGAATTTCCATCAGCGTTGAGCTAACGCTTAACTCGGATTTCATCTGTTGACATATGGATAGAAACAGAATCTCCATCATCGTCTACCATGAAAACAACCGGAGATGGATATTCTCGTCAAACAAACAGAGGTTCAAACAAAAACATAGTAAAAAAAACAAAGGCGGTTGGTATACCTTGATTAGTTCTTACTCTAATTAAATTGCGAAGGCCAAATTTTATTAGACTCATAAAATTGATTAAATATATATGGATTCTATCGTCCAACCATAACATATCTAGTATTTATATATATTTACGTTTGAGACTATTATTATTAAATCACTATGCAATTTATCACAAAATGACTCAAGCACATAAGACAAATGAAATAAAAAGAATAGTAAATATAGAACAAATGATTTAACAAGGTTCGACAATTATTTACGTCCACGGGCGCCGTCAAAGAAAAATATTTCACTATGATAGAAAATGGTTACAGATTTCAGATTATGTTTTGTGTAACCCTAGTAGTCCATTTATAGGGAGTGAATAGAACTTATTACATAATATGTCTAATGGGCTCATACCTCAAGACTAACAATGATACTATCACAACACTTATTTGTATTGCTGAACACATTACACTGTCAAGGCATAATAACACTATCACAGGCACAAAATTGTATTGTCGGACGCAGTACATTGTCAAGGCACTATTCGACTCATTCACAACAAATTTTCCCCTTGAGGCAAATAGCATTTCTTCACTATCAACAAAGAAACTTCTCTTCTTTTGACTCACCAAATGCCTTTGAGGCATTCACTCTATACTACGAACACCAATCCATTTTAGGCACTCCCTAAAATTTCGAACTGATATTGCATTGGTCATTATATCTGTTGGATTATTGTGTGTAGACATTTTCTTCACATTAACAATTCCCTGTGATAATATATCATGAATAAAATGATACATGACATCTATGTGCTTTGTACGCTCATGGTTCATCTGGTTCCTTGTAAGGTGTATGACGCTTTGACTATCACAAAACACTTTTGTAGTATTCATATCCAAGCCAAAATATGACATCAAACCTTGCAACCATATTGTCTTTTTAACTACTTTTGTTACTGCCATGTACTCTGCCTCTGTTGTAGACAAAGCAATAATAGCTTGCAACTGTGCTTTCCAACTGATCGCACTCCCAGCTAGAGTAAATATATATATATATATATATATATATATATATATATATATATATATATATATATATATATATATATATATATCATGTCAGAGATATTCTATTATCTATATCACTTAATATAGCTTCGTTGCGACAAGTGTAATGATCGTACACGTCTATTCTTGATAATCTCCATACCAAGAAGTTTTTTTGCTCTACCCAGATCCTTCATCTCAAACTCGGCACTGAGCTACTTCTTTATATGCACAAATGTGTGACATACTACAAGCAGCAATAATCATATCATCCACATACAACAACAAGTGAATATAAGAATCTTCTGACATATTTTGATAATATACACAACTATCATATGGACTCTTCATCAACCCTTTTGAACCATGAATGATTCAAAAGGTTTATACCATTGCCTAGGTGACTGTATCAAACCATACAATGATTTTTTCATCTGAAAATTTTTGTCCTCCATATAAGGTTCGATAAATCCCTCTGGTTGTCTACATTTGCTCATCCAATTCACCATGTAGAAACGTAGTCTTCATATCTAACTGCTCAAGCTCTAAATCTTGCAAAAGTACCATGGCTAACAAAACTCGAATCGAACTATGCTTCACCACTAGAGAAAACACTTCATTGAAGTAGATTCCTTCCTTTTAAGTAAAACCTTTAACAACCAGTCTTGCCTTGAATCGAGATGCCTCAACCCCTGGATTACCTTCCTTTTTCTTGGACACTCATTTACTACCTACTACCTTCTGTCCTTTAGGCAAGTCAACAAATTTCCATATTTGATTCTTATGAAGATATTCAATCTCTTCCCCCATAACACCAATCCATCGATCTTCCTCTAAAATCTCTATAGCTTCTCTCTAGCTACTAAGATCCTGCATCTTAAATTCTTCTGCAACTAATAGAGCATATGCAACTAGATTCGCATAACTTTTTAGAAGTCTAATATCTCTTCTATTTTGCCTAGTGATATGCTATAAGGTTGTTGTTTTGGTTCGAGCGCATCATCGTCACTATCATCTGATGCTGACGTTTCACCTCATAACTCTGGATCCACCTCGGAACCATTCGAACTATTGGACCTGCTAGGAACTGATTCTACTTCAAGCTCCACTTGTTTACTCACAACCGATCCTGATTCGACCATTTATCCTACTTCCTTCTGACTGTCTATCGAAGGAAACTCGTTAAAAGTAACGTCCGTACTAATGAGAAAACCTGTAGACTTTAGAGAGGTACACCATAACCTATATCCTTTCACTCCAGTAGCATATCCTAGAAATATGCACCTCTTTGCCCTCGACTCAAGATTATCATCTCTCACATGAGCATACGTAAGAGAATCGAACACCCTCAAATGTTCGTCATCAGCCAACGATCCAGACCAAATCTCAATAGGAGTTGTACAATCAATAGCCGTTGATGGAGACAGATTCACTAAGTAACATGTTGTATTGATAGCTTCAGCCCAAAAATCATTTTCTACACCGGAATACGAGATCTTTCTGCGTGCCTTGTCACAAAGGGTTCTGTTCATTCTTTCTGCGACTTCATTCTCCTATGATGTTCTTGAACAAGTGCGGTGATGCACTATTCCCTCAGCTTCACAGAACTCGTTAAACTCACGACTATAATATTCTAACCCATTATCTGTCCTAAGACGTTTGATTTTTCTTCTTGTTTCCTTCTCAATCATCGTCTTCCATTTGAAAAAGGTTGAATATGCCTCATTTTTTGTTTTTAGAAAGTAAACCCACACCATCCTTGAATAATCATCAATCAAACTCACGTAGTAAGCGGCTCCGCTTTTTGATGGAATTCTGTTTGGACCACAAGTATATGAGTGAATGTAGTCCATTGTCCCTTTAGTATTTATTACAGCCAATTTTCTGAATTTGACTATAGTTTGTTTACCAAACACATAGTGCTCACAAAATCCCAATGATTCTGGTTTATACCCTTTCAACAAATCTCTCTTTCCCAAAACAGCGAATCCTCTGTCACTCATGTGACCAAGACACCAATGTCACAACTGATGCTGATCCTGCCTACTTTAGCTATTACTACCTGATGATGCTACTGCAGCATTGCCTATAGCAATACTCCCCTGGAGAATGTAAAGAGCCTTCTGCATACTGCCTTTCATGCACACCATTGAGCCTTTTGTCACTTGGATTACACCGTCTACTGCATGGTACTTGTAGTCTCGAGAGTCTAATGTACCAAGAGAAATCAGGTTTCTCTGTAACCCAGTAACAAGCCAACACATCAAGATTCTAACAACCGTGTCAAACATTCTAATTTTAACGTTACTGATACCACCAACGGTAAAACATATAATATGTAGCGCCAGTCCCGAGTACCCAAGAGTTTTTCCCACAGTCTGAACTCACGGATAATACATTTCCTCTACCACTGTTTTCATCATCGTTGGAATCGTTCACACCTTCAAAAA
Source organism: Limnanthes douglasii subsp. nivea (assembly GCA_036936605.1). Lineage (NCBI taxonomy): Eukaryota > Viridiplantae > Streptophyta > Magnoliopsida > Brassicales > Limnanthaceae > Limnanthes > Limnanthes douglasii. The sequence goes on from JAUPFV010000002.1 coordinate 151,752,050, forward strand.
TGTTTGCGGCATTTTCCTTTTGATTTCCCTTCTTACCATTCAATTTTGGACAATCTCTCCTATAAGACCATGCTCACCACATTCATAACAGTTTGATTTCTTTACCTTTAATTTGGACCTCCAGTTCTTAATTCTTAAAGAATTCGATTTGCTTCTGTATCTTCCTGAACTCATAAGTCCTTCCCATTCAAATTGATTGTCTAGTTGTAGCTGTCTCATCTTCTTTTATTTTAGTGCCCTTTTAACATCTGGTAGCGATAACTTATCCTTACCATGCATTATGGCATATAGGAAGTTTTCATAAGGAGTTGGTAAGGATCTCAATACAAACAAAGCTTAATCTTCATCCACAATATTGATATTTATGTTCTCCAAATCCATTATAATTAATTTAAAATTATCTAAGTGCTCAGTTATGGACATACCTTCTTTCAATCTGAAATTGTACAAACGCTTATTCAAGTATAATCAGTTTACTACTAATTTATTTAAGTAATTATCTTGTAGCTTCATTCATGCGCATGCAACATTCTTCTCACCACTAATCTCGCGAAGCACATTGTCTTTCACACTCATCAAAATCCAACACAAAGCCTTTTCTTGAAGATCTTGCTTCTCCTCTTCTTACATCTCTTCTGGTAACTTATTCTCAACAGCCTTCCACAAACCTTGCAGTAGCAATGAAGATTTCAATTTAATCTCCCACAATAAAAAGTTGGATCCCCCGTCAAATTTTTTAATCATGTATTTTGTTGTTCTAAACGCCATTGTGAAACCCTAATTGCAAAAGTTCTAATATCACCACGTGGCTGTGATACCTATTTTGTTATTAGATCACTATGCAATTTATCACAAAATAGATCAAGCACAAAACACAAATGAAACAAAGAACAATAAATATAGAGCACAAGATTTAACGTGTTCGACAAATGTCTACGTCCACGGGCGCCGCCACTATGATATAAAAGGGATACAAAATTATAGATTCTATTTTGTGTAGTCCTAGTAGTCTATTTATAGGGAATAAATAGAACTTACTAGATAATGGGTCTAATGGGTTAATACCACAAGACTAACAATGATACTGTCACAACACTTATTTGTAATGCCGAACACAGTACACTGTCAAGGCACAATAACACTTTCACAGACACAAAACTATACTGCCGGACATAGTAAAATGTCAATGCACTATTCATCTCATTCACAAAAAATATAATATAGGTTCAATTTATATAATGTAATGAAGTCACGATTACTTTTTAATCAATGGATAATATTTTACTGTAGCTACATATTTAGATATGGGCCAACTAAAAACATCCAACCTACTAAGCATACAAAGTGAAAACAATGATACAATTTGGAATAAAAATATTGATAACACAACCTTATTTAATTTAATCATTCTCCGCACTAAAAACGTTATTGGGAATGATGTGCTCCTAAAAGCTTTTGGATTGTATTGACATAGTGGAATGATATGCAACTATAGAGTTAGTTTAGATATGCTCTTTCTTAATCTCACAATTCTAAATTCTATATTCTATATAAGAATTTGATATCTACGATTTTTGACTTATCTTTATATGTTTTTATCCGTAGATAACAAAATATTTGAATTGTTTTAATAATAGACTAATTTTTTTAAATTCTATATACTTTACCCAATCTTGTGATAAAATTGTCTTAACCACAATGCATGATTTGATGCTTTAAACTATGCCACATATTTTGCTGACATAGTGAAGGTTGTAACAAAAGAATTTTCACACTCTTCTATAAAACTACATTTCCAACTAAAAGGAATATGTAGTGATATGTAAACCTCTTACCTTCTATAGACCGAGTAAAATCAGCATTAGAATAACCTACGGTCTTCAAAATGTCCGATCTTGTATACATCACTCCTTAGCATTTGGTTTTATTCAAGTACCAAAGAACCTACCTATCATCCTTATTAAATATGATATGTTTGGACTCATGCAAAATTTTGCGTCAATTAAACTTCCCACAACTCAAGCATATGAACATATTTGCATGAACCAAATATTTGATTATGCCATAAGATTTCTTAATGGGACATTTTATACTTTGTTGTTTAGCTTAGATTATGACGAGTTTCAGTTGATCATACTTCAGATTATGCATGTTTGCATTACTCTCGAAAAGGTTTCTACTACGGTCAATGCTTTTTACAATCGGGTCATTATGAGCAGCTGGTCGTTGGTCAACAACACCGGATTGACACGGATGATGCATCATTTTATTTCTCTAAATTATCCTTATCAGTAGTACAGTTGATTTCTTATCGTGGTCTTAGACGGTCTATGATTCTCGCAACAGATCCTGCATGTACTAGGTTTGGACATTGATGATAAATTAATTGTTAGAAGAAATGTCTCCCACATAAGTTTGATGCATATCATATTTTATTTTGGATTGTGGTAATAATTTCGCGACATACAAAGGATCCTTAGATGAAGTTTAAGATAATGGTGAGATCAGATATGTGTTGCGATGGAAAAAATAGGATTACGTATTGTGGTAGAAACAATAAGGTTTTAACCATCGCGAGCAATTGGTAGGGTGGACAATTCAACAAATATAACAGGTATTTACACGACACCGAATGTAGGTTTGTTTTTGCATGACGATGAGGGTTGGTAGGCTTTTCCCTTTCAGTGACCTTAATTGAGTGTTGCATGGTAGTGTTCGTCAGAGTTTGTGTGGTAGTTGAAAAACGGTGAACATAACGCTTTTATTTTCCGATTACGGTCAAAAAGAGTTTTAATTTCGTTTTTGAATACAAATTCTTATATATACCTTTCGGTTGCCTAGATGGATCGAGTGATGTGGTTAAATTTTTTTCCAGGCTAACAAAGTGATGAGGAAGCCTTCATTAACTAATCGACCAAGCAAATTCTGAGTAGCTGGAAATAATATAGAGACATAAGCAAGACTAAATCGAGGGTTTATTTATACGAAACTGAGGTGACTTATAAACAATACACCAACGATATGCTCGATATCAAGCGGTCAATGTCAAAACGAGGGGTACAAACCCCTAACAAGATAACTCGAAACCCATCAAGAAAGATAATTGCTAGTAAACACACTAAGGTACAACCAAAGGATGGAAACATCATCTTCCGAAAAGAAACCGAGCAGAGGCCTCATCAAGTAGAGCCGACATAAAAAAGAGCAAGGGGCAAAGCGGAGCCCGTCAAAGAATAGTGCGTATTTAACAATGTCTGGAAAGCCAGGTCATCAACTACAGTTATTAAAGATGTCATAAAGTAGTACAACTTCATTAAATTCACTCACATAACAAAATCCAGGAATACACCTCAGAGTATGCAATAGTATCTAGACTATCAGCCATCAAATTTCAGTCCTCGTCACATGTTCATACTCCACATACTTGAAATAACAAATATCTATTTAAATACTTGCAAATATTTAACCAACTGTTCTTTCCTTGCTTTGGATTTGACCCTGAGCTTTATGTATGAGAAACTGCGAGTCTCTAATCAATCAAACTCGTTTGTCACCCCATATTTGGGAAAGTTTTAGCCCAAAAATTTCTTGCTCATACTCAACTTTATTGTTTAATGCGTTGAAATCAAAACGTATTTCCTAGTAAATTGAGTATCCGAAGAGGGAGGGAGAGTAAGTAACTTACTGCCGACAACCCAACATACTTGATCCTCTATCTGTTCGAGCTACCCATGATTTTATTGGCCTCTTTGTTAAGAGAAAATTCGAAAAATATATGCCAAATAATAGTTCATTGATAAAACAAAAAAATATGTTTTACATAATCACCATCCTATTTATACAATTTACTGTGTGTTTTCTCTCTCGCACTACGTACATAGTTCCACTAATTATGATCGTGGACTTAAATTTACAACCATTACTTTAGTTGTGGCCAGTTACGTTCGTTCCTCAGTCATAAGTTGCTGTGAATAACGTTTAACTCTCTTTAAGGCTCTTTATTGGTAACTCGCTATACTTTTCATGTGGCCTCTGCTTGGTTAGGTTACCGCTTTGACATGCCTCGATTAGATTACGTTGGTCTTTCCATGTCATAGTTGCTCGGTCAGGTTACGTTGGTTATGCCGGTTCTATCACTTTATAAACATTTAGTCTGATTGTTTTGTTAAGAACAGTGATGTTAAGCTTTCAACACCCTCCGACCTATAGTCTCAAGACCATCTCAGTCATGTCTTGTGGGTGGGCCTAATTTTAAGTTTCAGTTATAATGTTTGTACGCTACTCGTATGTGATCTCTGTATAACACATGATTCCCTTGGTGTTGTGATGCTATACTAATGTCTTCAAGTACCCAAGATGCTCGATTTGTTGCTTTATAACCACATATTTTGTAACGGTACCTCGTACGATAATGGAGACCTTATTAGGTCTCCTCCATAGTCCATTGAGTGGCTTAAAATATATATTAAATAGAACAAACAAATTGGGCAAAACATATGTTGTGATTCAAGTCTCTAGAGTGAAACTAGCCTAGTAGTTTAGTGTGAAAGCTGGTAGCGTGATAGAGTGTCAGTGTTCTCATAACATGTGCCATAATTGGACAGTGCGTTTGTCATGGGGGATTCGACACAACGATAACATGTTGGGAATGAAGAAGTGTGCCGCTTATTTTCTTATGATGCGTGTAACTTTAAGTAATGTGTTATTACTTGACATATTATTTGTTAATTTTTCCTTAACACAAAATGATTATTAACAAAGATTACGGGTGTTTTAGGATAGTTCTTATATGAAAATGGTAGTATATGTGTAACAATTATAGTATCTAAGAGATAGAGTTGAACATAGAATATGAACAATTTAAGAAAAGATTTATAAGAATGAATTATATTATCCAAGTGCGTAATTATCCAAGCATCCTGAGCTTTTATGTAGAGTTCTATTTATAGATTCAACTACATATGTAATGACTAAATTAAATTATGTATTATATAAGTAAGTGGTCGTGATTTTACATGATGAGAAACGAGTACTGTTGCTTGATGTGTAACCATGTTCATAAACCCTTTATAAACTAATGCTCAGTCATAATACACTCTCGCACAAGATCTTATACAATACGAAGGCTAGAACTTAATACATGGCAAGCTCAACATATGCTTGGATGCAGGCACGCTATAGATCTCTTATATAATAAATATTTTCCATTGATGGGCGGACCTACGTGGTACACCTCATCATACGAAGGTTAATATATGAGCGCAATCAAGTTTTTTAGGGTTAACACCCTCAAATATGATTTTCCCACTTCACTCAAACCAAACCACTCACGAGACATAACTATTTTTTTCCCAACTTTATTCTTTCAGGAAAGAGAGAATGGTATTTTTTTATAACCAACATAAATTAGGTCCCTCAACTGAAATACTACCAGAAGAAATTTAATAAGTACTTACTTGATATATCCAATCGTGACGAATATTTTCTTGCCTTCTAAACACCTCAATCTCATCTGCATAACTAATAAAGGATAATTTTATCTCACAGGGACCCTAAGAATATAAGAAAATCCATGACTATCTTATGTTGGTTCAGTATAGACAAGTAATAACATGAACTATCTTTCGCTAAATCAATGCTCGCAATTGTGGTAAGTTGAAAGAAGCCATATAACATTATATAAAACGGTATCCAAACCCCTGCCTTGAGCACACTCATGAAATAAATTGACTCGTTGCTAAACATTCTTTCGAAATCTCTATTGTAATGGCACACCTGATGCGTACCTCTATTGGGATCTCATGTTCTATAAGAAATCTTCCAAGAGTTCGTTTATCACCCGCATGATATGCATTTTGAACAACCCTCGCTAGCAGAAAAATATCTTGTTTTATCTCATTGGGACCTAAGAATATAAGAAAATCCATGACTATCTTATAGTGGTTAAATATAGACAAGTAATAACATGAACTATCGCTGAACGGATGCTCGCAATGGTCAAAATCTCTCCCATCAATACATAATATATGGCCAAGTTTGCAAACATAATGTATCTTATCAAGAACTTTCTGTTTTTTACCATCAGATGCTACAAACACACACTCTGGTAAGTTGAAAGAAGTCATATAACATCATATAAAACGTTATCTAAACCCCTACCTCGAGCACACTCATGAAATATATTGATTGTTACTAAAAACTTCTCTCAGCATCTCTATTGCAATGGCACATATGATGCCTACTTCTACTAGGATCCCATATTTTATAAGAAATCTTCCAAGAGTCTGTTCATCACCCGCATGATATGTATTGTGCACAATCCTCGCTAGTAGAAAAATATCTTGTTTTATCTCATTGGGACCCTAAGAATATAAGAAAATTCATGACTATCTTATATTGGTTCAATGAGGACAAGTAATAACATAAACTATCTTTCACTGAACGGGTGCTCGCAATGACGAAAATCTCTTTCATCAATACATAATATATGGCCAAGTTTGCAAATATAATGTATTTTATCAATAACTTCTTGTTATTACCATCAGTTAGTTCAAACACACATTATGGACATTAGCCACTCGTACAAACGAAAATATCTACGATAAGAGAACCATTTTACACGCACAACATATCGAATTGAAATTCCCATGCTCCAGTCACTCTTTGCAACAATCACATACTCTATTAGAATCTGGATTTAGTACGTACAGATGGTTTCGGTGATATTCATAGAAAATCGAAAACGGTAATAAGGTTTCCTACAAATGAAAACGGGGGCGGAATATCAAATTTTGAAATTAAATATATTAATATTTATATTTTCATACTCTTTTAATTTTTTATAGAAGTAGTGCTCCCATAATAATCGTCCAAACTTATTAAATAAACAACTTTAATATTGGCTTCACGTTGTTTCTCATGCCAACATCATGGATATTTAATGACAATTTTAACACAATATTTCATTCCTCGGAAAATTCACTATGCACACATATCATTTTATATTACCTAAAAAATGTGCATGATGTGCAACTAAGAGGGGACAATATTAACACAATATTCCATTCCTCGAAAAATTCACTATGCACACATATCATTTTATATTACCTAAAAAAATGTGCATGATGTGCAACTAAGATTCCCTCTTAGTCTTTTCTATAGGCTTGGGAAATTATAAAGCCGAACTCCACTCTCGATCTTTCCTACGAGCTCAAAAATTTATATAGCCAAGTTTACTTTTTATCATAACCAAGTTTACTCTGTTCGTCGAACTCACAACCCACACACTCCATTTATATTATACTCATCATTTATTTTATTTGTAATAGAGGCCTAGATTTTTACTAAGACATAATCTGATCTGCATATTAGCTCGATATATAATCTATCGAAGCTCTAATACTATAAAGGATATCAGATAAAGAACTACTACATGTACCATATTCATATCTTGGTTTATAAAGAGTTCGGGAACACGCTTGAGCAGAAAGAAAATTATTTACCTACGACCATAATATCCAATAACTGTGTTACTAGTATAATATGGGTAACTTCTATGACTTTAAAACTATAAATTAGAACTAAAAACTAATATATGAAGATGCTCTATTTTGGGGAGTTGAGAGTAGATAGGGTAACATACTTGTACTCTAATTAAAACACACAAATATAGCCATATACATATCAAATCTAAACCTACAAATTCGTACGTGCATAAGATAGGTTATCCATACGCTATAACCCTGTATAAGTGAATAATTAATGATTAATTATGGATAAGACAAAATTTGGAATACCATATCACTTAAAAACAAATTAGTGGCAACACGAAAAATTAATCATCACTGTTACAATAAATGAGGCTCACCACGACGGGTCATAGTCCATGGTGTCATTGTCGTGGCCCGCATGAGGATTTTGAGATTGAAAAATGATGGTTTAATTATAAATCAGAAATTTATAAAATATACAAACGATAAATTTAATAATACCATATTGAAATAAACAAAACTATAAATTGTGTTTTAAACGGGTTTTTTTAAGATAATACTTATATATTTGCGCTATTTGTATTGTATCTAATGAGTATCGTAAGATTGAATCAAACAAAATTGTGAGTCTAGGAGCCTCACAAAAGAGTTTAGTAACTCTGATTTCTGTAAGATTATAGTCTAATATTATACCAACAATCGATAAGATAATACTATTATTAAATTAAATATGTATGTATCGTTTTTTAAATTGATGGGCCGAACCCATCACAACTTTTATCAAGAACAAAAATTATATACACACTAAAAGTATACAAAAGAGGTCTAAAGCCTTACTCCCAACCCTTGACAAACACTCCATCTTTCAAGCACTCTCCAATCACTCAGAAGCCCCAGCCACACCAGCAATCACCCACCATAGCCAAAGCTCCGAAAACCTCCCAAACCAGCTGCTTAATCACCATCTTCACAACACCAGAGCCACAAATAGCACTTTCAATCGAAATCAAGTAGACATATTCCTAGTAATGTAGACCTTGAAATGCCCAGCAAAATAAGCCCACACCTGCCATGCCTTCTCATAGTTCACAAAAACATAATTCACACTTTCAATATTGAAGCAATTTTAACACTTGGATGCTAATCGGAATTTTCTGTTTTGCAGGATAATGTCCACCGACAGCCAGTTCTTCAAAATTCACCACAGGAGAAAGGAATATTCACGCGGAGTTACATTGTTCCAGAACTTGGAATAAAGGTAAGATCTATGCCCTTTCTCACAAATTTCGTTCCAAGTAAATTTAGAGTTAAAAAACCATCATTGCTTAAAGTCTAGGAGATAATATCCTTCATAGAACCATCCAGGGTAACATTGAGAATGTTCTAAATTTGAGATGAATTTAGATCATTCTCAAGGTTGTTAATCATCCAACCATTGGATCAATAGTCCTTAATCAAAGAGGGCACATATAATTGTTTGTGCTCACCACTAACAAAGGTGTTGAACGCTTCACTAGAATACCACCTGTCAATTTTTAAGTCCAAATTCCCTTCCTTAGCATGCCAAACAATATATTTTCAGCACTGTCCCTAATACCCCAGATTCTCCTCCAAACATGTGAGCTACTGACTTGCAAAGGAACAGTGAGAGGATGATGATGCTTGAAATAGATTTCTTTCATGACCTTAGACCAAAGAGTATTCTGACTTCTTAAACTAAATCATAGCTTGCAAGAGAAAACAAGGATCATATCCTCTATGCTTCTTACGTTGAGGCCACCATTTTCAAAAGGTTTACAGATCTTACCCCACTTACACCAACTGATAGTTGACTTATCCTACTTAGATCCCCAAACAAATTTACTATAGAGAACCTCAAGCATTCTAATTACTGTAATAGGAATTGAAGAGTGCTAAATAGTAAACAAAGGATATGAAGTTAAGACAGACTGGATTAAGATTAATCTACCCCAAATGAAAGGGTAGTTTGATCTCAATCATTTATATTGTTCCTGGTCTTGGTTATGATATCCTCATAATTGCTAACCAATCTTTTATTGTTGTTCACAGAGCCCAAGTACGTGAATGGAGGATGGCATATCTTATATCCGAGAAGCCTTTCTAGTCTTCTAGCATTGTGAGGTAGAGTATCTTTAGCAACAATCACCCTAGATTTTCTTTTATTTATGATATGCCCAGACACCTCTTCATAGTGTCTAACTACATTCATTACTTTTTTACAGATACATTGGAGCCATTGAATAGAATCGACAAGTCATCAGCAAAGCTTAAGCACGGTACATAAAACCTCATGTGGCTTTAAATCTAATTGTAGGATCAGTATTAGACAGATGAGTTAGGCTTCTGATTAGATACTCCTCAGCCAGAATAAAGAGGGTTGGGGACAGTGGGTCACCCTGTCTCAACTCTTTGTTAGATTTAAAGTATCCCTTCAAGGCCCCATTTATTAGGACTGAGAATTAACAATTCTCTATATTCCTCTCAATAAGTCTTATAAAATCGTTCCTGAAACCTAAGGCTTGCATCACACTTAGGAGAAAGGTGTGATCAAGCCTATCAAATGCCTTATCCATGTCGATCTTAAGCATTATGTTGCCTCCCCTGGACTTAGTAGGTATATCCCTTGTAAATTCCTGAGCCAACATTATATTCTCATGGATACACCTCTCTTTAGTGAAGTCCCCTTGAATATCTGATATGAGGTTAGGCAGAAGAGTAGAAATCCTTCTATTTATTAGCTTAGAAATAATCCTACTGAAGTATGTAGTTAAGCTAATAGGCCTGTAGTCCTTCCACTCCTTAGGGGATACACCCTTAGGAATTAAACACAAGACAGTAGCAAAAATACCCATAGGAATTTGCATTTCCCTAAAAAATTCCTTAAGAGCTTCACAAAGATCGGCCTTGATAATTGGCCAATAGAATTTGTAGAAATGGCCATTAAAGCCAGCCGAACCTGCAACACCTCCAGAGCTAAGATCTTTGATAATCTCAAAGATTTCCAAATCAGTAGGTTCCTTCATTAATCTATCATTAGCAGTCTCAGTCACTATCTTATGGATATAGTCACCCAGAACATTTGAACACCAAGGATTAGAGATATCAGAAATCAAGTTCTTGAAATGATTCACAGCTGAATCACAAATGGCTTTAGGATCCCCCTCCCACTTAGAGCCAGTCCAGATTCTATTAATTAGAGATCTTTTATGCTTCCTTTTAACATAATTATGGAAAAAAGTAGAGTTCATCTCACCATTCATGGCCCATTTACCATTAGCTTTCTGAATCCAGTAAATTTCTTCCCTTTGTAGCAGAGAAAGATGTTTACTTTTAGCAATATCAAGCCTAGCCTTATCCTCCACAGAATTAGTATTAATCAGATTAGCTTCCAGAGTAAAGATTTCATCCTCAACCATTTTAAGGAATCGAAAACATTCCCCAAAACGGCTCTATTCCACACTTTTTAACTTGGCTTTAAATAGTTTAAGCTTAAACCAGAACCTTTTAATAGGAGTAGCAGTCACATCCTTACCCCAACAGTCTTCCACAAAACTATAAAACTCACTATGATGACACCACATGTTCAAAAAGTTGAAAGCATAAAATCTTTTAGTTGAAGTAGAAGAGATAGTAAGCAATAGAGGAGAGTGATCTGAACAAGTTTTAGGAAGACGGTGGATACTTGTATTATCAAAATAGCTCAACCATTCCCCATTGTAGATAACCCTATCCAATCTCCTTCATTGCCTTCCATTAGTCCAAGTGAACCTATTTCCAATAAAACTCACATCCATTAGAGAGAAGTCCTGCATGAAATCATTAAATTCATCCGTACTAGAAGTACTGTTAGTAGCACAATTAAGATGTTCAGTAGAAGATGCAATTGTATTAAAGTCACCCAATAACATCCATTTCCTTTCATCAGTATTAATAGCCCTTAAGCTATCCCATAGCATCCTTCTTAGATTTCTCGAACATTTAGTGTACACAACTCATACATGTTACTCCATATAACCCAGATTTTATTAGAAACATTGTTAGCAAAGCCTTGAAACCCCAACCTCTTTGAGATTTTTTCCAACTTAGACTCAGACACCATAGGCTCGTGGATGGAAATTAACTCCAGCTTTTTAGATCTCTTTAACCCCTTGATCCTGGCTTGTGTTAACTTGTTTATAATCCCACAGATATTCCAGTTAAGGATAGCAATCATTTGGAATGTTTAGAGTTTTTGGCAACACTCTTATGTTGCACACACTTAGGGAAAATGACCCCATTCGAATTGACTTTAGACTTTTTAGCTTTCCTAAACTCAAATCTCTTATCCCCAATAGAACTGACTTTATCTTTGTTTACTGGTGATGAAGGGAGACTACCCGTAGTCTGTTTAGTTGGAGAGGAGTGCTCACGCAAAGAAGGTTCTTCCACATCATTTATTGAAGATCCCAATTGAAGAATATGAATCGCTTCAATAATCTCATTACCTTCCAAAGGTAATACACTCTGATCTGACTCTTCATCATTTTCAATACAGTCTTTCTCTTCATATGGTTTTGTAACAATGACTGACTTCATCTTTTTCCTATCTTTCTCAATCTAAAACTTAGGAACCAACATGTCAGGTTTTGAGGAGGCTAGGACCTGATCAACAGGTTTCCTTTGGGTAAGCTTTTTACAATCCTTATCTGCATGTCCTAAGTGAGAACACGCCTTGCAATACTCAGGAATTCTACTATAGATTAACTTTTGCCAAAAGATATGTTGCCCAAAAGTTAGCTTAATCTACTTAGGAAAAGATTTAGAGACATCCATAATCACCCAAATTCTGCAATGATTTTGTCTAGCCTTATTTCTATCAGGAACCCAGACATTTAGAGGGGTGCCAATTGACTTGGCCACTTCTAGAATTGTAGACTCATTGTATAATATTCTGGCAGATTAGGCAAATCAACGTAGACAGGCGTAGATGGATTCTTCATGTTTGGATTAAAATTAGGTGACCAAACAAATAACCTCATGGGTTTGTCACCAACCTCCCCAACATTCCGCTTTCAGATCAATTTCAGATCTTCAAGAAATGAGAACTCGATAAATATGTGAAAAAGTCCCAGGCAGAGACTTCAATTTCACCCTTAAATTTAAAAGAATCAAGACATGCCTTAACCACAACATATTTTGGTTTCCCCCTTGAATATTTTCCAACTATCGTATGCTTAGACCTAGATTGTAGATGAACGAGATCAGTAGCCTCAAAATTGACTTCAACATGATCATTGATCCATGAACTTTGGACATTTTTATGGACTAACTTATCTTTGTTTTCCTTGAAGAAGGTATTAAAGAATGAGAAGGGCCAACCAATTCATATTTTTTTCTTACACTTATGAGAAAATAAAAAAATGAAAAGATTGATATTGACAACTTTTTTGAAGAGTATACAAGCTCAAAACTATGTTGTAATTGTTGAAAACAAATAATTAATTTCTCAATATGCCACTTTAATCAAACAAGGCACCTCTCTCACATTTCTTAACACCGGTTTTGATATCGCACAATGTTACTCTATTTAATCAAAACAAAGCTTTGTAAATAAAAATCGAAAATCTGACTACCCAAATAACTACTATGAACATGGAAGTTCAAACAGTTCCAAAAAAATAGTAGTTGTGAAAAAATTAAAAAAGAAAAAATAACAAACATTTTAGAGGATTTTGTGTGTAAAACTATTAAAGTTGTTAATAAAGAAGAGTCAATTCTAGTATATGCCAGAAGGAGATTGTGTTGTCAGTTTGGAATGCAAATCCTAATATTCATTTAGGAAATTAAAAAAATTAGTTGGAGACTAGCATCCTGAAAGACACCTTGAATAATTGACTCTTCTAATAAGGATTGACTGCAAAAAATAATTGATGAGATTTGTTACATAAACAACAATTGTTTCTCTTTAGATTGGAATATTTTAATACTTTTATTTAATTTCTATATTTTATACTTCATCGTGACAATGAATGATTTTGTTTTATCAGTGGTGAATGTGTTTTTTAATTACTAATATTTATAATTCCAGTGTTATCTTTATTTTGTTTTCCTCGTACGAATAATGTTAACGATATTTTTACTTGAACGTAAAGCTCATTGCTTAATCCTCTATGATTTGACAAGGTAATAAGCCTAATTTTTTTATATATATTTACGTAATGCTACTCTAATAGAATTGATTTAGAGTATTACAGAGTCAAGAAATCATTCGTTAAACATACTCAGTTTATACTTTTAACTTATATGTATGCTATAAATATTTTTCTACCTTTATTCTCATCTTGGAGTCGGCATATATATTTAGCTAGTGAGTCATAGAACAATATAACCACTTGGCTAACCATATATGGCTTGATTAACCACAAGTTTGGTTTATTAACCAACCAGTCTACTTTGACATTTTCATTCAAGGCTCATTATAACCTTTTGTGTAACCTTGTGGTTGTCCACCTTATGTATGTTTTATTAACCAATTTCCATACTCTGATATATCAATTCAAGGCTTCGTATGGCAGCTTGTGTAGCCTTTTGCATTTAATTTCCATATCTAGTAGATTCTTGATTTTATCCGGCTATCGACTTGCCAATATTTCCTCAATTATTTATCCCAAAGGTTCATCATATTGCACCTCTGTTCCTGGATTGTCAACCTTTACTTCAAATTCTGTGCTCCATATCGTTGACAACCTCCTCCCTCCCTTATGGGTTTTCTAATTTCTATTAGGCCAATCATTTAGGATCAAAAGACATTATGTAAACTCCTGGAAGATCGCTGACTTGTATTTGACTATCCCAACTAAAATTTCAACATGGTACTTCAGGCACTGCCAAAATAAATAGGTCGCAATCTCAATTCTGTATAACCAAGGCCTTTCTACGATTGCGTTATACGAGTTGAGAGCATCAATTATCATAAAAATGTTCTCATAGCTTTTATACTACTACCGTAACCAACAGTTACCAAAAGTTCAACTTCGCAAACACAACTAGATGATTTATCATCGTAGTTAACCAATTACATGTTTGTTGGCTTGTATGACGGTACCCCAATCATATTTTTGTAACTTGTGTTGAAAATAACATTGGGAAAGATGCAGCTATCTACCAAAATATGTTTCATCGTGACGATTCTCAAATTATCTTCATTAAATTTCAGGTCGGCTGCTAGTTTCGTATAAAGTTGCTATGGTGACTTCTCTACCAGGTCGACCTCTAAGTATTTCTTTTATTTTTTCTTAGAGTCTCGGTCTGTTACTGACATTGTGTCCTCACCGGATATAGTATGGAAGTACTATTATCTCCGCATCTCATCGCTCTAGTTTTCCAATCCTTCGTATGTTGTCTATTCTTTATTCTTTTATTTGTGGTGGTTCCCTTCCTTATTCTTGATAAAATTAATGAGCTTACCACTGCCAATTAACCTCTAAATTTCATCTTCAAATAGTCAATATTGGCATGATCATGATTATTGTGGTATGCGCATAAATACCTACCATATATTTTGCTACCATAGGCTAACATGCTAGGATGAGGTTAATACTTTTTTTCTCTTTCGGTTTTTCCAAGATTTATGAGGATATAAATTATTAGTGAGCTCAACAAATTAGAGAAACATGTTATTGTTAATATCTTAATAGATTTATTAGGCTAAAATTGATAATAAATATGAATGTAAAGGGCTAAGGTGCAATTTATCCTATTACGTAACTAACTCAGTCAAACGCTTTTTTGCATAACATATAGGACGTAGGTTATGAAATAAAGTTATTGAAAATTATTCTTTCAACTCTTGACTATCGAAAGTTTCTATCTCTATAACGAAACATTCCATTCTTTCTGTCTATAAATACTTATATTACTTGATATTTATATTAAAAATCTAGCACTTAACATTAGGGACCACTGTGGGAGAAAACGAGGTACCTAGATTGTGAATCTAAAACTAAAAATTATAGAATTTGTAGTTAGTAATATTGATTAAGATTGTAATGGAACCGGAAGCTAGATCTGATCCTACAGTTCATGAGAAGATTGAGGTGCTCAAATTAGACTTGCATAGACAAGAAAGTCGAGGTAATGGGCAAGTTCCAGAACGCTGAGATTAGTCAGATATTGAATATCGAATGAATGAGTTATTAGAAAATTTAAATATATTGAATGATGAATATATTTGAGGAGAGCAGAAAGTTAAGGAGAAAGATGAATTGGAATACTAATCTGGTGAGTCTCACAGAGCTTATCGAATTCAATGTGACCGTAAAAAAATACATTTCCAATTAGATATTGAACATCGTTCTTCGCAAAATGAGAAGAATGATAAGCATCGTTACATATCATCCAATGATAGTGAATTTTCCAAATTGATTCTAAGGGTAGTATGTTTAAACAAATGAGATACCAGAATTCTTCAAATGGAGAAGAAAGTCAGCATCGAAAATCATGCAAATAATATAGATCAAACAAAGACATTGGGCCTTCAAATGTGAGGGGAAACTCATGGTACGAGGGTAATACATCAAAGAAATAAATTAATACTATATACCAAAACTTATATGCTAGTATGGGAACAACTAGAGCTTGTCAATATATGCAAGGAGTGGATTAGAGAAATTCTCAGTTATCTTCTGAAATTAGAGTCAATCCCTCTTCTGAGCCGCCTTGATATTTTGAAGGTAGAAAAGTTTTATGGTACGCAGGATCTTGATAATCATATTTAGAACTTCAAAATTTATATGATGAATTTCGAGGATGATGATAGATTGGTGTGTATAGCCTTTTCATTAACGTTTAAAGGCGTAGGTCTAGAATGGTATAATAGAATTCTGAGGGGATCTATACTCAATTTTAGGATTTTTTATCCTACTTTTCGAAGATAATTTTACAAAATAAATATGAGCTAATGGTGATACAATCATACAATGTAAACAAAAAATAGATGAAAAGTTAAAAGATTATACAAGATGGTTTGTGTTAAGAAATAAAAGATTGGAATATTGTGAAGATC
This sequence comes from Limnanthes douglasii subsp. nivea, assembly GCA_036936605.1. Lineage (NCBI taxonomy): Eukaryota > Viridiplantae > Streptophyta > Magnoliopsida > Brassicales > Limnanthaceae > Limnanthes > Limnanthes douglasii. The sequence goes on from JAUPFV010000002.1 coordinate 151,768,604, forward strand.
TTGTTGTTATGGAAGCTTTTAGAAAAGGTTTTCTTCGGGGAAATCTGAAAAAATGAGACTACGAGGAGAAGGGCATTGAAAATTGGAGGTTTGATGGCTCAAGTTGATGAATATATTAAAGTAAAGGAATCAAGAAGAGTTTGAAGTGGATCACGTTCCACTAAAAGAAATTTGGGGCATGCATTTACTGGCCAAGAGAATCAAGTAAACACTTCGAATTTCCAGGTACCATCTTATCTGAGGACGAATAATAATCCACCTCATCGAATGGGAGGAGCTCCTTCTCTACCAACTAGTTATAACCTCATCGGATGAAGCGTAAATATTGGATAATACGATAAATAGAACGATGGAAGAATGCAATAATAAGTTTTGCAAAAATCACAATGATATTAGGCATGATTCTGGGCATGAAAGGCCAAGTTAACAAATTTTGTTAAAGGGCAAAGCAATGGGCCAAAAAATCTGAGCACATCAACACATCAAATTATTAACACAAATTTAAAGTAAAAGAATACATGGATGATCATGGCTTCTAAATTTCAAAAGTTTTATGCAGCATCAAAATATATGGATTCAGACCTGGATCTTTTAATTTTGTTAGTTATGGATGAACCGGTTGTTCAAGCATGAGTTCAAGTTTATGTGAATATTTTGAATCTTTAGGAATTTATGGGGGATATATTATGGCTGGTAATACAAGTAGCTCTAGAAAAAGACATGTAGTCAGTTTGGCAACCCAGTTAGAAGGTAGAATGTCTACTCACTTATATAGAAAGATAAAACACGCCATTTGTTTTGTTTGATGAAAATGATCTAAGGGGAATAGCAGCGCCCTATGAGGATTCAGTGGTAATACGGGTGGATATAACTGCGGTTGAAATTCGACATATATTGATAGATACTGGAAGTGCAACAAATGTATTATTCAAGTCCATATATGATAGGATACGTAACCTACCTAAAATTCTTTGATCTGAACGTACCGTAATTGGTTTTACATGAGACATATCACAAGTTATTGGGGAATTTGAGGGGGAAGTATATTTGGGAAAAGGCCACTTTAAAAAGAAAATTCAAGTCTTATTTATGGTGGTTGAATGTCAACCAATTATAACCCTATGTTTGAGAGATTTTAGTTATCAAGAATGTATGCTGTTGTTTCAACTAGTCATCATTATTTGAAATCTGTAATTGGGGATCGCGTCGTAGTGGTTCGAAGTGATAAACAAGTGGTAAAATAATGTTATGCAACAACCTTACGTTCTCGAAGGGTTATTTCTAACGACCAAATGACTGAATAACAATTAGGAAGGTTGACCTAGGATGAGGATGGAGTGGATGATCTGAAGGAAACCCTCAGTCCTTTAGCAGTTGGAGAAAATGTCGAGGCATATATGTTTCCAAATGAGAATACTTTGTGAATAGGGATATTACTGCCACTACTTTACGTTATCAATTGTTGCAGTTCTTGTTTGATAATTTGGATGTCCTAGCTTGGAAAATTGAGTGCGTAGTAGGGGTTCCATTCGAGGTGATATACCACAGTCTGGCTTTAAATCCGAAGTTCAAGTCAAATCCAAGGTAATTGTGGAAGATGGACCACAGCATCCATTATGGAATGCTAATCCAGTGTTAGTTAACAAGAATAACGGAAAATGGAGATGTGTATTGACTTTACAAATTTCAACAGAACATGTTCAAAAGATCCATTTTTGTTTCTCAAATAGATCAACTTGTTGATTAAACGCAGGGAACAAAATTCTGTCTTTCATAGATGCATTGACAAGTTATAATTATATTCAGATGGATCAAAAGGATCAATTAAGTACCACCTTATTACTGATCTTGGATTAAATTGTTATAGAGTTACCAATCAAAGATTGGTAAATAAGGAATTTGTTTCTCAGATTGGGAGAAACATGAAAGTCTATATTAATGATATGCTAGTTAAAAGTCCAACATATGGTGAACACTTAAAATATTTGGAGGAAACGTTTTTTAATCTAAGAACCATTCAATTAAAGTTAAAATCATAGAAATGTACTTTTGGTGTAAGGTCATGTAAGGTTTTGGGATATACCATAAGTGAAAACAAAATAGAAGTTGAACTTGATCTGTTAAAAGCGTTGGTGTCAATGACTTCACCTCAAACAATCAAAAAGGTGAAAATTTTAACAGAGAGATTGGCTACTCTTAATTGATTTATCTCTCGATTTTCTGATAAACGTGCTCTTTTTTTCAAGTTTTTCGTCGACTAAATGACTTTATGTGGGCACTTGAATACGAAATGGTGATTTTTTTGCCTTAATGAACATTTTTATCACCAGAATTTTTATGTAAGCCTCGAATATGAGAGAGGTTGTTCTTGTATATAGTTGTGCCAAATTTTGTTGTTAGTGTTGTATTGATAGGAAAGAAATAGGAACTTTCAAGCCAGTTTATTATGTGAGCAAATGTTTATTGGCTAACCATAAAAGATACTTAAGGCTTGAGAAGTTGGCTTTGGCCTTAGTGGTGGTTGCTAGAAAAATGCCCCCTTATTTTCAAGCTAATATAATTGTTGTTCGAACCTCTTTTCCCTTAAAACAATGTACTATAACGACCAGATATTTCTAGTAGAATGACTAAATGGTCGGTTGAGTTGGTGGATTTTGATATAAATTTTGCTCATTGAACAACTATTAAGGCTCAAGCTTTAGCAGATGTTTTAGTTGAGTTTCAGTCAAGTCGATCAGATGAGTGGACAGTTAAAGAATTATTTCCAATAGTTTCAATATGGCTGGTTCAGACAGATGGTGGATCTAGCATATTAAGATCAAGTGCGGAGGTACAATTGATTGCTCCCTCTGTAGAAGTCATGTATAAGTCTATTCGATTTTGATTTCATAGATCAAAAGAAAAGGTTGCTTTAAGTTTTGCAAGTATTTGTGGGCCCAAAACAGTTTGATTGGAGACAGATTCACAGTTCTTGGAAATTCATATGATAGTGGTATCTGAGGTTAAGAAAGATCAATTGGTTTTATATCTTCGTGAGCTTCGAGGGTTAACTCATTTTTCGATGAGGTGATTATTGAGCATATGAGTCGAGAGGATAACAAAGTTGTTGATTCTTTACCAACCATTGCATACACATATGAGTATCCATGAAAATTATTACAAAAAAGTCCTTCAATTTTATCAAGATCATAACAGTGTCCGTATTCCGAAAAGGTGTTTCTTATTTCAGGAAATGTTGGAGGTGATTGGTGATTTGAAATAATAGAATTCTTGCTTAGAGGAACATTACCTCAAGATGTTAAGGTGGCTCAACTATTGAGATACAAAGCTCATGGTTATGAAGTATTAAATGGAGTGTTGTATAAGAAGTATTAAAGTAGACTATTATTATGATGCTTGAGTAAGAATGAGTTTTAGGAATTTCTGTTTGAATTACATGATGGAGAGGGTGCTGCTTATTGAGGATTCAAGGGTTTGAGGAAGAGGGTTTTGTTGGAATGTTATTATTGGCCTTCAATTATGAGTTATTCTAAAATATTGGTACAAAGTTGTGATACTTGTCAAAAAAATCTAATTCTATCCATAAAACAAAAATACTACTAATTTCAACATCTAAAACGGTTCCTTTTGATAGATAAGGAATAGATCTAGTAAGGCCTCTAACTATGGCCTCGGGAGGGCAGTAAACAATTATTGTAGCAGTAGACTATTTTTCGAAGTGAGCTGAAGCTGAGCCATTAACAGGTAGAAGAGCTAAAGATGTTATCAAGTTTATTGTTGATAATATATGTTTTCGTTTTGGACTTCCTCGAAAGATTAATACATATAATGACACTCAGTTCAACAATACAGAAATGACTTCCTTTTGTAATTCAAGATGAATTGAACTTTATTTTTCAACAATTTTTTATCCTCAAGAAAATGGACAAGTGCAAGTAACTAATAGGTCTATTTTAGAAGGGTTAAAGAAAACTTTGACAGGTGCTGCTGGTAAACGGCCTAGTTATTTACAAGAGGTGTTATGGACATATAGAACTACACCAAGAGAAACTACTCAGAAAACTCATTTTGCCTTGGTATATGGAAAGGATGAAGTGAGCCCTTCAGAATCAAACTTACCATCTTACAAAAAACTTCTTTATTCCGAAAATATAAATGCAAAAGCAAGAAAAACAAACCTCGATTTAATTGAAGAAAAGAGAGTTAGAGTACATTTAAATTTTACTCACTATCAAACTTTGATGAGGAGTCGTTATAACTCGATGGTAAAATGAAAAGATTTTAAAGTGGGAGACAAACTATTGAGGAAGATATTCTTGCACACAAAATTAAGAGTAAAGAAAAAAGAGCTCCGAATTGCGAAAGTCCTTATTTTAAAGTGGACTCAGTGGGAGAGCCTCTTAGCTGCCACGAATGAGGTGACAAATATGTTGCACCTCCAAATATTTTGTACGGATAGCTAACTCTGCTTAAAAAATTAGTCAGTTCCAACCTCCACTCAGTTTCATCTAATCCTCATCTTTGTCATGGATAAATCAATCATATCCAGATGCATAAGGAATCAAAATTAATTTATAAATACTCTCATTTGCTACGACTCTAGTTGATCTTTTTAATTATGAATATGACTCGTCTGCTCATTCTTCAACATGTTCACGGTCAGAGCTTTAGATTTCTGCTAATACTTAAGAGATTATGGTATCATATTCTACTTAACTCCCCGATATAATGTCTTTTCATTCTCCATTTATGGTACTACTCTTGGTTCGGTCATCTGTAAGTATTTATCATTGTAATATTCCCATTACATAGGCTGCCACATACTTCATGCTTATTTCATCGGATATTTTATTTTCCTAATAATTTCTTAATTCAATTTTTATAATCTTCATCTTTGGGTTTGATGATAATTTAATTTTTATATTTTCTTATTAAAAGTTATTGGAAACCATTGACTACAAAAATAATAATCATTGACAAATATATTGTTACCAACAAATTCATACAAAAATAAAGTTTGTTGAATTACATGATAATATCAAAAATAACAAAAAAAATATTGGTGATATAAATTTTTTTATTATGGCGGTAAAATGTTTCCTAATCCAACTTTGATGGCAACCAAATAAAAATGACATCACTTAAGAATATTTCCAATAACTTTAACAAACAAAACATTATATTTAAGCAAGTTATAGTTAGTTTTAATAAATAAAATCTAATTTAATTTATCACACTAAATAATTTATTTAAATTTGAATTTACTTTTTATAATATTTATTTTAGTTTTTTATATAGAATGTTTACTTTTTTATTTTTAACATTTTATGAATTTTGTTTCTTAGAAAATTGAAGTTCATATATTTGTATAAAGTTCATTTTATATATTTGTGAAAACGAGTTCTTTATAACTAATTCAATAAAAACAATTAATCATGATACTTTAAGAAAATGGTAGTTACTTTTATGTTGATGGTGAGAGTCAAGTAGTAAAATTTGAGGAAAATACTCAAAAATATTAAATCTAAATGAAAATCGATGAGTTATCGGATGTAATACTATTTGTCATTATTACCAAAGCAATGACAACCCTATTTATAAGAATAGGATTTTGACATATCAAGCTCATTAGTACATACTGCGTAAGCTTATAAATTTGTATTTATATAATTAATTATTGATCAGAACAAGGGGAAGATCGGACTAATTAGCTAGACTTAGCTCGCGCGGCTCGAGATTATGATAATGCTTCTAATTTATCTCATTAAACTCTCTTCATTGTGGAAAAAGATAATAGAAAAATAGTACAAATACCTAGATTTGTAGCTAATTCGTCTATAGTTGGGTGGTAGAGCTGAATGAATATATCTGAATGAATCAAAGTCCGATTGAGTCGACTCTTGAGCCAAAAATGTAGAAATAAAAAGTGGGCTACAAACAATTTTTTTAACATGTTGCACAAATAAATCAGACGAAATTTAAAAGGGAAATTTATGGATAAAACTATATATATCTAAAATTGGTTTAACTTTATCCAGTTTTGAATTTATCCATCGTTGATATAAGTTGACCCAATTTTTACCAATCTTATCCACTTCATTTTCTCTTACTCTCTCACTTCTCTATAACTTCTCTCTCAAACTTCTAACTTCTCTCTAAGTTATCCGTCGAACTTAAATCCGGCGAACTAAAATCCGACAAATCTAGTGTTAGTATCAAAATTAGGGTTAGGGTTGAATTAGGTAGAAAAAATCTCAATTTTAGGGTGTTTGTTGGTGGTTGAAGGCCATTTTCTAGCCGAAATTCGGCCGACAACGAACGTCTTGCGTACTTGACATGTAGTAGTTAGTACACTTGAGATGTACCATAGGCACATGGGCTAATTTTATCTCTTACACTCTCTCACTTCTTTCTAAAACTTCCAACTTCTTTTAAATTATCCGGCGAACTAAAATCCGAAAAACTTAGTGTTAGTATCAAAATTAGGGTTATGGTAAAAGTAGGTAGAAAAAATCCCAATTTTATGGTGTTTGGATGCCATTTTCCAACCGGAATTCGGCCGGAAAATTACTTGCAGCGAAGGTCTTGCGTACTAGCTGGTACACTTGACCTATACCATATGTACAGGGACTGTCCACCGTTGGTGCAAAGCCAAATTTGTTTTTAAAAAAATTATTTTAAAAAAAAATTAAATCCTTAATTTTTTTAAAAATAATATCATTGAAAAACAAGTTTTTACCTTAATTCCGGTTTATTCATGTTTGATTTTGTGTTTTTATTAGAAGAATTTTTAAAATTTTTGAAAAGAGTTTGAATGTTTTTTAGGCAACTTTGAATGTTCAAGAACAATTTGAAAAACTTTAAAAAAAATTAGTAATATGGGGTTTAATCTAGTAAGGAGTTGTGTTTATTTGGGTCTACATAGCCAAATAGAATGTTCTGTGAACTAGGACAACATAAGATATACTTAGTGTTTTTTTACTTAGTGGCAATTTGTAATTAAATGAAAGTTTGAGGGTATTTTCATCCTAAAAAATTAAACAAAAATCAAGTGCGTTTTTTGGGTACACTTAAACCACATTTGGGTATATATAACCATACCTGCAAGTCATCTTATAAATTGTGACTTTAATACTTTTTTTTTGTTCAAGAAATTATATAAAAAAAGCTTTAGTTTCTAGAAACTAAAAGCAATTGTCAAATCCTTTCCGATAAATTTTGATCTATTTTACACCACCTCTAAAGCTTTCATTTATTTTATTGATAACTGCAAACTATAATCGAGGATGCCGATAACCAACGGTCAAAGTTGTCATTCTACTTTCTCTCAAGTTTGTTATCAACCAATATTTTATTGTCGTCCTAATAGTCTAGGTAAATCTTGAAATGTGTGGTTACATTGTATTCATCATATTTTGGAAAGACATGGATCCGTCTGACCAACACTATGGATGATGCCAGATTTTTGTCTTCGTCTAGCCTTTCTAGCTATTCACTAGTCTTTGTAAATGGTCTACGAAGGTTTGTTTGACTACAATTCCTATATCCTGTTAAGTCCACGAAGAAATTTGTTGCCTTTCTAAAGATCTTTTTAGTGTCTATTTGGCCAACCTGAAGTCGATGCGTTTGTTCTCCATGGTGGATCAGGTAGCGTTCAAGTGGTCTGGACCAGAGCGTTCTCCGGATCCAAAGTTGTACGCGTGGTTGATGGTGGTTGGTCCATGGCGCCTCCGACTATGGTTATGGTGTGCAGCATGGCAGTCCATGTCATGGATAATACCCCGTCATCGTGGCTTTTGACAAAGGGTAACGGTACAACATAAAAACGCCCCAACTGGTGGCGCTAGGACCGATACCGAGTTCGCTTCCTCGCACGAAAAAAAAAGAAAAACGGCAACGAAAAAGGCTCACGCACAGAGTTGTTATCCAAATAGGTTGCCTCTCTCTAGCCGGAATTAGCCTCCTTCGGTTACGTCTTCTGCTTTAGAAATCTGTTCTCTCGGGTCAACTACTACTACGAACGGTGATTTTTTGGACATATTAGGCTCGAATCCTCTGATTCTCCCCGCATATGATTTTCTATGCCTTGGTTTGTGGCAGTGCTTAAATTTTGGTATTATCATTGATAAGATGTTGTTGTGGCAGAGATTTGAGGAAGCAGAGAATAAGGCGGTGATGACATTAAAGGTTATGGCTGGTTTGGGTTTAAAAGCTGAAGCGGTGATAAATCAAGTCAAAGCTTGTGGGTCACTTCTTTGGCTTTCACATCTGTTGGCTGCCTCCATCTTTTTTTTCGATTTGGTTCTCAATCTTAAATGGTGGTCTAGAAATCGGCAGTGTAAGGCAAAGCATGGTCGAAGTATAGTTAGAACTACAGTACTCCTTGATGTGGTTTGGCGATGCAGTAAGCCATCGTTTGGCTAAGGTAAGCATGGAGTCAAGGTTAAGATAAAGATTGTGAAAATTTTCACTGAGCACCCCCCAACCCCCCAATTTCAGTGTTTCATACTTTGAATACATCTTTTTATTTTTGTAAAAATAACATCGCTACCATCAATCACTAGAGTTGTCGTTATTGATATCAATTATAGGACCACGCACATGAGCATCACTAAGTTTTAAAGTTATTTGTTTTCTATATTTTCCTCCTAAGATTTTAGGTCAAGTATACTTGGGATCACCCCACGATATACTAGTTTTATTCAGAACTTTAATTAATTTAAATATTTTAATTCTGTCCACCGGTGCTTATTCGACTGGATAAGCTAAATGCGTCTTGGTAGTTGTAACGTGAAGGGTTTAAACGACCCCATTCGTCAAAAAGACGTCCGTGATTTTATTTTTACCAATAGTATCAATGTTATATGTTTGTTAGAAAGCAATATTGACATCGATAACGTTAACTCTATTATGTCTACTATGTTACCTTGGTGGCATTATAAAATCAACCATGAAAACCACCATTACGGTAAAATTTGGATTGTTTGGAACCCAACTGTTTTGCAATATCACCTTGGGTTTCAACTCCCCGCAAATCATGAACCGTAGCATAATTTGGTTTGCTAAGAACTTGAACCTCGACCTCACCGCTGTTTAAGGCTTTAATGAGCCATTCGAGCGCCAACCTCTTTGGAGAAAAATTACCACGATCGCCAAAACCAATGCTAAGAATCTATGGATTGTCATTGGTGATTTTAATATGATTCACAACCCCTCGGAGCATTCCAATTCCGAAAACCGCTCGAATAGCTCTATTTCTTTAATTAATGATTGTTGCCGAACTTGCGGCCTTGATGACCTCCGATTATTTGGTTTCCAATATAACTAGTTCAACAGCCAAATTGATAACCTTATCTCCTCAAGGATTGATAGGACGCTTGTCAATGGCCCCTGAGATGAAATTTTCCCCTATTTATTCGCCCACTTTAACCTCCCTCGTACCTCGAACCACACCCCCATTATTCTATACCTTTCTACCCATTTTGTCTCAAGTCATAAGACTTTTAAATATTTTAATATGTGGCACTTTAACCTGAGCTTCCAAAGCCTTGTCTCTGCAAGCTTGAATTCCTCTTGCGAAAAATACCCCATGAAGATTATTGTTATCAAATAAGCTCGGCTCGCCCCTACCCTTTCTTCCCTCAACAAGCGCAAATTTAATAAGATTAGCCATAGGATGGAGGAGGCCCAATCTTCCCTTGCTCAGGCTCACATTAATCTTGTCGCCAATACTCATAATAGTTCCTTTATCTTTACCGAGCACGAGGCCTCCAAAACCTATATTTTATATCCTCAAGAAGAAATCAAGGGAAACCTGGTTCAGGCTAGGGGACAAAAACTCGAAATTCTTCCATAACAACATAAGGGATCGAAGGGCCCTTAATAAAATCTTGTTTATTGTTAACCCTGATTGGTCCTCCAGTTCCAACACTAGAGAGATCTCGACCACGTTCCTTAAGCATTTTGAAAACCTCATTGGCACCCTAAGCCCTATAAGCTATCCAGGGCTTGAAAGAATTGTGTTCTTCATAAAATCTTTGATTTCCCCCTCTAATAAGTCCAAGATGATCAAAACCATTTTAAACGATAAAATTAGGAAATCTTTATTTGAATTTGATAGTGATAAGGCCTAGGGCTCTGATGGCTTCAGTGTTGGATTTTCCAAAATATTTTGGCCCACGGTTGGGCCTGATATATGCTCGGGTGTCAAATAGTACTTCCACTTGGGAAAAATAGACCCATAATGGAACAAAACCCTCACAGCCCTTATTCTCGAAATTGATTCCCCCTCCCCTCCGTTAGACTTCAGGCTCACTTCCTGTTGCAACGTCATTTATAACATTATCCTTAAAATCCTAGAGAATAGAATCAACACCGCTCTCCCACCCTATTTGACCCCTCCCAATCGGCTTTTGTTCATAGTCTCTCAATTTTCGATAACATCCTCCTCATTCAAGACCTTATGCATGGGTACCATACCAACCACAAAGGTCCAAGATGTGCCCTCAAGATTGAATTAATGAAGGCGTTCGATAATATTCGATGGTTAATCATGGGTGTCCTCTATGTTATTGATTTCCATATCGAGATGATCAATTGAATAATTAAATGTATCACCACCGCCTATTTCTCTTTTTGTACCAATGGTACGCCCACCAACACCTTTCATGGTTTGAAGGGCCTTCGTCAAGGAGATCCTCTCTCCCCGTGCATTTTTTCCAATTTCATGCAAGTTCTATCAAGAATCCTTCTGGAAAAAAGCCATGACCCATCTTTTGCATACCATTGGAAATTTCACAAGCTACAAATCATCAATCTATACTTTGCCGATGATCTCATGATCTTCTGCCGCGCTAATGCACCCTCAATTACATTTATAAAAGAGGGTCTTGACGAATTCACTCTTCTTTTGGGCCTCCAACTTAATCCTAATAAAAGCCAAGTTTACCTCTCACGAACCTCGGAAAGAACAAGGATCATCATTCTGAACTACTTTAGGTTCAATGAAGGCACGCTAACGGTCAGATACCTGGGTATCCTGCTAATCCATTCCAGGCTTACCTACAACAACTACATGCCTCTTTTTACAAAAGTTACAAATGGCATAAACTCATAGACTGCAAAAACACCTCTCGTATGTCGGTCAGATCTAGCTTATCAAAATTGTCCTTTTAGCTAGCTAGGTCTATTGGTCCTCCATCTTCATTCTCCTAGTCAAAGTTTTAAATAAGCTCTCGCAGATCCGAAGATTTCTTTAGTTGGGTTCAGAGATAAAGATTTCAGAGGCAAAGTTCGCTTTGGAGAAGCTCATTGTGCCCAGAGATGAGGGGGACCTTGGGATCTCAAACCTAAAAATTTGGAATCATGAAGCTGCCCTTAATCTTTTCTGGTCCATATTAACTAAAAATAAAAGTTCTATATATACCCAATGGACTCTTATGAAAAATAAAAAATAAAAGCTTTTAGACTCTTCCATTTTCTACCAACACCAGTTGGGGATGCTGACAAATTCTAAAGTTTCGGAATTATGCCTCAGGCTTATATAAAGTTATTGTTGATAATAGAAATAACACTTCCATTTGGCATGATCCATGGCTCTTTCCATCTTCCATCATGGACCGTTTTGGCCCAAGAATCATAAATCTGGCTCGACTACTTAATATCTCTAGGCCCCCGAATAGTCGCATTCTTTCTCACCTAACTAAAATCCGAAACACCTTCAGTGTCCTTCCTCCCTCTACTGAGACTAACAACGTCTTTCTCTGGATCCCTAGCAAATCCAAACCGAAATTCGCCATCAGTAGCACCTACTTCACTCTCCGACCTACGAGAAACAAAGTCGATTGGGCTTCCCTCGTCTGGAACAAATACTTTACCCATAGACACTCTTTTATCAGCTGGATTACCATCCATAACAAGTTGAATACTCGGGATAAGCTCATTAGCTGGGGACTTGACTCCCCACCTGAGTGCATTCTTTGTTCACACGTCCCGGAAACCCTAGATTACCTCCTCATAGTATGTCCATAATCCCCCTCCATTTGGGAGATTCATCTCTCGTAAGCTCCTTATCCGTTCGAGTCCCACATCTTTGGTTTCTTGGCTTGATGAGGCTTGCAGTTGGACTCCTTCTACTTGTGGAAAATGTTTCATCTGACGGACTGCTTATTGCTCGACCATATAACACATATGAAGTGAAAAAAATGCTTGTATCTTTAACAACAAGCATACGTTAAATTCCAGTGTTGCTCATCATGTGCTTTCTGACCTCCGTTACCGTTTTCATGGAACGAATGTCACATTTCTTATGTAATGAATTTCATTTAATGTGATATGTATGCTATTATTCGATTATTTTTTTAAGGTTTTGCTCATCGGTGTAATCTGGCCCCAAAACCCCATGTATAAACTTTTATATATATAATTTTTACAGTTTTTTATAAAGAAAAAGAAGAAAAGTCATAGATAGAAATGAATGAGTTACGTAAGAGAAGAGAATAAAAGTATCTTTAGATTTTTGGGTTCTTATACCCACCTTGTAAATAGTCAATGATTTTTTATTTTCCGATAAAGAACAGTTCTCTCCAATAAAAGAATTTAAAAACAAAAAATAACATATTTATAAAATAATAATAATAATAATAATAATAATAATAATAATAATAATAAATAAACAATAATAATAATTTGTGAACAATCTATGAAAACATATAATTTTCTTATAACATTTTAAATCCAAATCTATTAAAAAATATTAGAACTTATTAAATTTAAAAAATAAATTTTGAAATATCAAATATATATATATATATATATATATATATATATATAATTTTAAATATAATAACAACAAAATTATCATATAATTTAAAAGTGTATGGAATGGTAAGGTACTATATATTAATGGATATAAATCAGATTCAGATTGTGTATTATAAAATTCATTATCTATCCTCAAAACATAAATATTCCAATATCTTAATCTACTGGACCAACTCGAACAGAATTGGGGAAAAAATCATTCTGAAATGATAAGTTCTTATTTGGCATTTAATAGAATTCATCATTAACACTCTACCACGAGAGTGGTGTAAACTTTGATATAATATTATATATAAATCTAAAGTTTGATGTGAAATAATATATATGACCAACACATAAAGCTGGAAAATTAGAAATAAAATCCTAATGCATATAGTACATTTGACCAACTTAAAGATAGATGAATGTAAATAGTAATCAAAAATACATTTGACCAGCTTAAGGATAGATGAATACATATATAGTAATATAGTAATGAGTATTAAATTTGTTCCTATCAACCCGAATTGGTAAGAACACACACATCAAATCGTGCAGGTTTTACATGCTATATAAACGATGTATAACTTATCAAGTAAACAATCACACAAGATAAAGATATTTAAAAAAAACAATTGGAAAATGGCAGTTTCAGTTTCTAGAGCTCTACTGTTAGTGTTGTTTGTTTATGTGACAAACAGTGTTAGTGCCAAACAGTACAATCTTTCGGTGCCAAACTCTGATGTCGATCTGCTAGAGTTTCCGTTGAACTTGGAGTATTTAGAAGCAGAGTTTTTCTTGTTTGGAAGTCTGGGTTATGGTTTGGATAAAGTGGCACCAAACTTGACAATGGGAGGTCCATCTCCTATAGGTGCTAAATTAGCCAATTTGGATCCTCTGACCAGAGACATTATCTTGCAATTCGCATGGCAAGAAGTTGGACACTTGAGGTAATTAGTATCTTGCAATTCGCATGACGAGAATTCCATGCATCATTTCTAAAACTAACAAATAGTAATCCATGTATAGTTTAACAAAATGTTTATAATTGTATATCTCGTTGTTATAAGTTTTTTATAACCAACAATGCTAGACCTAAAGGTTTATAGCAAGGAATTAATATTATATGTATTTCTACATGGCAGGGCGATTAAGAGCAAAGTGAAGGGGTTCCCTAGGCCGCAGCTGGATCTGAGTGCGGGAACATTTGCGAAAGTAATTGATACAGCATTAGGAAAGAAGTTGAATCCCCCTTTCGACCCTTATGCCAATAGCACCAACTACCTCATTGCCTCATATCTCGTTCCATATGTCGGTCTCACAGGCTATGTTGGTGCAAACGCTCATCTTGAAGGTCCCATTTCTAGAAGGGTAAGCTTCATCGTGAGGAAAAGACTAATCTCTTAATTTAGTTATTTTGGTACTTCAAGCTAATTTCTTAATTTGGTTCTCTCTTAATGTGTTTAAGTTTCACGTATTATAAGATCAGTACCTGCGCTTATCTTTATAGATAACACCTATGTGAAGTTATTTTGTCACATGTTTTGTTGTGGAAACGCAAATTTGAATATAAGATTCTATCTCATGTTTTCTGCAGCTGGTTGCTGGCCTTCTAGGTGTGGAATCAGGACAAGATGCAGTGATAAGAACTTTGTTATATGAGAAGGCAAAACAAATTGTCCATCCTTATGGGATAACAGTTTCCGAATTCACAAACAAATTATCGGAGTTAAGGAACAAACTAGGACATGGAGGAATGAAGGATGAAGGGCTAGTGGTTCCTCTTAAATTGGGAGCTGAAGGCAAAATAGAAGGAAATGTGCTTGCTGGAGATGAACAGTCGGTTGCTTACGATAGAACACCAAAAGAGATCTTAAGTATTGTGTATGGGACGGGTAAGGCAAGTGTGCCCGGTGGATTTTACCCTAAAGGAGGTCATGGCCGAATTGCTAAATCGTTTTTATAAGCAAATTTTATTTAGCTATTTTTAATGTAATTTATCAATAAATAAAAAACAAAGAATCGTGTTAGAAGGTTATCCACTCGAGTTTGCTAGACTATATTAGTATTGTTGTAATTTTGGCTTGTTTCCTGTCGGAGCATTTTGGTTTAAATGCTAGTCTTTTGATTAATTGTCACATATAATTTTGACATACACAGTGACACTGACGATTTATCACTATTTTAGTTATTTTAGTGGTTTGGCATGTTACTATAGCTTTCCGATTATTTTATTTTATAAATATAAAATATAAGTATCCTCTAATTCCAATTCTAAATAGAAATAGTGACTTTTTTTTATCCTCTGTAAAATTCTGATTCGAAAAAAATAGTTAATATTTATAATATCTAAGAATACGAAACTATCTCAAACTTTTTTTTTCAAATTAAATTATATAAAATCCTTTTATAATCTTGTCAATCTTTCAAATTAAATTATATAATTTTTTTTATAAATCTACTCCTTAGTCAAGCTCTCAATAAAAACCAAACACCATTTCATTGATTCCATCTTCGATTATTTATATTGTATTTTTATTTCATTAAATTAATAATTAATATTCAATTAAAAATTACAACATAAAAGAAATGTAAATTCTTGATATAGCTTAAAACCGTGAAGATCCATTTTTATTAGACTCATAAAATACAAATAAATATAGTGTTCAACTTAACTTTTTAATATAAGGCCAACCATAACATATCTAGTATTTATATGTATTCAAATTTGAGTGTATTATATTAGATGTTCAATCTGTATAATATAATAAAGTGGTGATTATTTTTTTATGAATGGATAATATTTTACAATAGCTAGATATTTTACATATGGACTAACTAAAACTCATCCAAAATCTTTAGAAGACCTTTTATTTTAGAGCAGTGTCTTTTCAACTCAATACCAACCACTTCCAGAGATTTGTTTTTAATATCTAATATATTTTGTAGACATTTTAAATTGAATTGGAGGTTTGTTTTTAATATCTTACATATTCAGAATTTATATTTAAACTATTTTTAATTTATATGGACTATTATTTTTAAGAGTATTCATTATTAGGTAGCCCTTTCTTACATGCAAATAACTCCAATATATATTAATGAAATGGTTAATTTTCAACCCTGGCCTGTTACAATTAAATCTAGGAAAACAAGAAATAATTTGAAAGCTTTTAGACAAGGACTTCACAGCTTTAAACACACTTCTGAGAAAATGAAAAAATAAAAAGATTAATATCGACAACTTTTGAGGAGTATACAAATTCAAAACTATGTTGTAATTGCTGAACAATGTTACTTTATTTGATCAAAACAAAGCTTTAAAACACCAATTGAAAATCTGACTACCCAAATTACTACTATAAACTTGGAAGTTCAAACATTTCAAGAAACAAATTAATAGTTGTGAAAAAATTAAAAATGAAGAAATAAAAAACATTTCAGAGGATTTTGCGTGTTAAACTATTAAAGTTGTGAACGATAAAAAAGAGTCAATTCTGGTTGACGCAAGAAGGATCTTGTGCTGTCAGTTTGGAATGCAAATCTTAATATTAACTTAGAAAAATTAGAAAATTTAATAGCTGAAGACGAGCGTCCTGAAAGACACCTTGAAGCATTAAATGGAGAGAAAGAGAATGAAAAACTAGGAAAATAACGAGGCTATCAAAGGAACTCTTGTGTGCCATTTTTTACAATAAAAATCGTGGCGAGGATATTACTCAGACAACTTCTTCTTCTAACAAAGATCGACTGCCAAAGAATTGATAAGATTTGTTATATAAGCAAAACAAATTCTGTTTAGATTGGAATATTTTAAGACTACTATTTATAGTGTATATTTTATACTTAATCGTGGCCATGAATGATTTTGTTTTATCAGTGCTGAATGAGTTTTCTAATTACTAATATTTGTAATTTAGTGTTATCTTTATTTTTATTTTCCTAGTATGATTAATGTTAACGATATTTTTACTTGAAAGTAATTGACGAGGTAATAAGCCTAATTTTTTGTTACACCTTTACGTAATGCTACTCTAGTAGAATTGATTTGGGGTATTACAGAGTCGAGACATCATTAGCTAAACATGCTCAGTTTATACTTTTAACTTATATGTAGGCTAGCAATATTTTTCTACCTTGATTCTCATTTTGGAGTCGGTATATCTATTTAACTAGTGAGTCAAGGTACAGTATAATTACTTGGCTAACAATATATGGCTGATTAGCCGCAAGTTTGGTTTATTAACAAACTAGTCTACTTTGATGTTTTCATTCAAGGCTCAGTATAACCTCTTGTGTAACCTTGTGGTTGTCAACCTTATGCTTGTTTTATTAACCAATTTCCATACTCTGATATATCAATTTAAAGCTTCGTGTGGCCGCTTACGTAGCCTTTTGGTCTTTTTATCATAGGTGTAAGTTATTAACCATGTTCATTATTTTCACACCTTAAGTCATGGCATAATATGACCATATGCGTAACCTTTACAGTTTTTCATTTTTAGGATTGGTTTATTAACCATGTTTTCTTATTTATTATGTACGACCCACCACAAGAGAAAAAGAGTACACAATTACGTTACAAGCTTTTGTTATACATTTTGAGGTGTTGGATATTCCAAGGGTGCTTTAATATGTTCACATCCAAGTCATTTAACGGAGGCGCTTCGTGATGCTATTGGGAGATTAATTTGTATACTCCATCCCAGCTGGGAGCTAGAATAAAAACCTTCCGACTTTGATGAATCAACCTCAACCCTATATTAATATATAGCTCGTGACATATGACAAATGAGTCGACCCCAATTATATTATCAGTGCTTTAAGCAAAAACATTCGAGGTTTTACTTGCTAACTCTAATTTTTTTTAAATGTCAGATCTAGTAGATTTTTTATTCTAACATGCTATCAACTTGTCAATATTTCCTCAATTATTCATCCCAAAGTTTCATCATATTGCACCTCTTTTCTTGGATCTTCAAACTGTACTTCAAATTTTGTGCTCCATCTCTTGAAAACATCCTCCTCTTATGGGTGTGCTGATTGCTATTGAGCCGATTGTTTAGGATCAAAAGACATTATGTAAATTCCTAGAAGATCGATAAATTTCCTTTGACTATTCTAACTAAGATTACAACATGGTACTTCAGGCACTATAAAAATAAATAGGACGTAATCTCAATTTTGTATAACCAAGGTCTTTCGACGACTGCATTATACGAGTTGAGAGCATCGAGTATCATAAAAAGTGTTCTCATAACTTTCGTACTACTACCATAACCAACAATTATCAAAAATTCAACTTCGCAGACACAACTAGATGACTTATCATCATAGTTAATCAAGTACATGTTGGTCGGTTTGTATGACGGTACCCCAATCAAAGTTTTGTAACTTGCGTTGAAAATATCATTGGGCAAGATGCAATCATTTACCAAAATGTGTGTCATCGTGACGCTTCTCAAATTATCTTCATTAAATTTCAGGTCGACCTCAAGTTTCCTATAAAGATGGTATGATGACCTCTCTACCAGGTGACCTCTAAGTATTTTTTTAGAGTCGTGGTCTTTTGTTTCTTTCGAGCTTTCAAATTAAATTATATAAAATCCTTTTATAAATTTACTCTTTAGTCAAGTTTCTCAGTGAAGACTAAACACTATTTCATCGATTTTGTCTTAGTTTTTTTATATTGTTTTTTTATTTTATTAAGTTGATAATTATTATTCAATTAGAAATTACGACATAAAAGAAATGTGAAATTCTTGATATAACCTAAAAGCATGGAGATAAATTTTTATTAGGCACATAAAGTGTAATAAATATAGTGTTCAACTTAACTTTTAATTATAAGGCCAACCATAACATATCTAGTATTTATATATATATATATATATATATATATATATATATATATTCAAATTTGAGAGTATTATATTAGATGTTCAATTTTTATAATATAATGAAGCTGTGATTATATTTTATAAATGGATAGAATTTTACAATAGCTAGATATTTTACCTATGGACTAACTAAAAAGCATCCAAACTACTTGGAAGACCTTTTCTTTTAGAGCGGTGTCTTTTCAACTCAATACCAACCGCTTCTAGTTCCTCACTCATAATATCTCATCAACTTGCCTTTTATCCTAAAATGACTTGGTATAACAGCATGAATGTATATAATATCCTTCGAATGTACTTTAAATTGAATTGGAGGTTTGTTCTTAATATTTAATATCCTTCGCAGGCACTTTAAATTGAATTGGAGGTTTGTTTTTAATATCTTAAATATTTTTAATTTATACTTTAAACTATTTTTAATTTTTATAGATGATCATTTTTCAGAGTATTCATAATTAGATAACCCTTTCTTACATGTAAATGACTCTAACATGTATTAATGTAATGTTAATTTTCAACCTAGTCTATTACAATTAAATCTAGGAGAATAAGAAATGATTTGGTAGCTTTTCCACGAGGACTTCACGGCTTTAAACACACTCATGAGAAAAAACACACTTATGAAAAAATAAAGAAATGAAAAGATTGACATTGACAACTTTTTAAAGCGTATACAAGCTCAAAACTATGTTGTAATTGCTGAAAACAAATAATTAATTTCTGAATATGCCGCTTTAATCAAACAAGGTACCTCTCTCACTTTTCTTAACACTGGTTTTGATATCGCACAATGTTACTCTATTTAATCAAAAGAAAGCTTTGAAATTATAAATCGAAAATCTGACTACCCAAATAATTACTATGAACATGGAAGTTCAAACACTTTAAAAAAATAGTAGTTGTGAAAAAATTAAAAAACAAAAAAAATAACAAACATTTTAGAGGATTTTGCGTGTAAAACTATTAAAGTTGTTAGTAAAGAAGAGTCAATTCTAGTGGATGCCAGAAGGAGATTGTGTTGTCAGTTTGGAATGCAAATCCTAATATTCATTTAGAAAAATTAAAAAATTTAGTTGAAGACTAGCATCCTGAAAGACACCTTGAATAATTGACTCTTCTAACAAGGATTGACTGCAAAAAATAATTGATGAGATTTGTTACATAAAAAACAATGGTTTCTCTTTAGATTGGAATATTTTAAGACTTTTATTTAAATTATATATTTTATACTTGATCGTGACAATTAATGATTTTGTTTTATCAGTGGTGAATGTGTTTTTTAATTACTAATATTTATAAATTCAGTGTTATCTTTATTTTTGTTTTCCTCGTACGAATAATGTTAACGATATTTTTACTTGAACGTAAAGCTCATTGCTTAATACTCTATGATTTGACACGGTAATAAGCCTAGTTGTAATTATATATTTACGTAATGCTACTCTAATAGAATCGATTTGGAGTATTACAGAGTCAAGAAATCATTCGTTAAACATACTCAGTTTATACTTTTAACTATATGTATACTAGAAATATTTTTCTACCTTTATTTTCGTCTTGGAGTCGGCATATCTATTTAGCTAGTGAGTCATAGAACAATGTAACCACTTGGCTAACCATACATGGCTGATTAACCACAAGTTTAATTTATTAACCAACTAGTCTACTTTGACGTTTTCAATCAAGACTCATTATAACCTTTTGTGTAATCTTGTGGTTGTCCACCTTATGTATGTTTTATTAACCAATTTTCATACTCTAATATATCAATTCAAGGCTTCGTATGGCAGCTTGTGTCGCCTTTTTCTCTTTTTATCTTAGATGTAGGTTATTAACCATGTTCGCTATTTTGACACCTTAAGTCATTGCATAATATGACCATTTTCCCAACCTTTACAATTTTTCATCTTTAAGATTTATTTATTAACCATGTTTTCTTATTTATTATATACGACCCACCACAAAAGAAAAAGAGCGCACAATCACGTTACAAGGTTTTCTTGTTATTCATTTCCATGTGTTGGATATTCCAAGATTACTTCACTTTGTTCCCCTCCACATATTTTAACAGAGACGCTTCTTGATACCCCTCAGAGATTATATGGTCTATCCCAACTGGGAGCTAGAATAAAAATCCTCCGAATTTGATGAATTGACCTCAAACTTGTATTAATATATAGCTCATGACATATAAAAAATGAGTGGAGCACAATACATTATCAGTGCTTTAAGCAAAAACATATGAGTTCTTACTTACTAACTCCACAAATTTACATTTAAATTCCATATCTAGTAGATTCTTGATTCTAACCGGCTATCGACTTGCCAATATTTCATCAATTATTTATCCCAAAGGTTCATCACATTGCACCTCTGTTCCTGGATCGTCAACCTCTACTTCAAATTTTGTGCTCCATCTCGTTGACAACATCTCCCCCCCCCCCTTATGGGTGTGCTAATTGCTATTAAGCCAATCATTTAGAATCAAAATACATTATGTAAAATCCTGGAAGATCGCTGACTTGTACTTGACTATCCCAACTAAGATTAGAACATGGTACTTCAGGCACTGCCGAAATAAATAGGTCGTAATCTCAATTCTGTATAACCAAGGACTTTCTACGATTTCGTTATACGAGTTGAGAGCGTCACATATCATAAAAAGTGTTCTCATAACTTTTTTACTACTACCATAACCAACAGTTACCAAAAGTTCAACTTCGCAGACATAACTAGATGACTTATCATCGTAGCTAACCAATTACATGTTGGTTGGCTTGTATTACGGTACCCCAATCATATTTTTTGTAACTTTTATTGAAAATAACATTGGGAAAAATGTAGTTATCTACCAAAATGTATTTCATCGTGACGCTTCTCAAATTACCTTCGTTAAATTTCAGGTCGGCTACTAGTTTCGTATAAAGTTGGTATGGTGACTTCTCTACCAGGTGGACCTCTAAGTATTTCTTTTATTTTTTCTTAGAGTCTCGGTCTGTTACTGACATTTTGTCCTCACCGGATATAGTATGGAAGTACTATTATCTCCGCATATCATCGCTCTGGTTTTACGATCCTTCGTATGTTATCTATTCTTTATTCTTTTATTTGTGGTGGTTCCCTTCCTTATTCTTGATAAAATAAATGAGCTTACCATTGCCAATTAACCTCTAAATTTCATCTTGAAATTTTTAGCAATCAATATTGGCATGCTCGTGATTATTGTGGTATGGCAGAAATACCAACCATATATTTTGCAACCATAGGCTAACATGTTATGATGAGGTTGATACTTTTTTTTCTCTTTCGGTTTTTCCAAGATTGATGAGGATATAAATTATTAGTGAGCTAAAACGATTAGAGAAACATGTTATTGTTAATATCTTAATAAATTTATTAGGCTAAAATTAATAATAAATATGAATGTAAAGGGTTAAGGTGCAATTTATCCTATTACATAACTAACTCAGTCAAACGCTTTATTGTTCTATATATATGACGTAGGTTATGACATAAAGTTATTGAACATTATTCTTTCAACTCTTGTCTATCGACAGTTTCTATCTCTAGAACTAAACGTTCCATTCTTTCTTTCTATAAATACTTTTATTGCTTGATTTTTATATTAAAAAAACTAGCACTTAACATTCTGGACCACCGTGGGAGAAAAAGAGGTACCCAGATTGTGAATCTAAAACTAAAAATTATAGAATTTGTAGTTAGTAATATTGATTGAGATTGTAATGGAACCGAAAGCTAGATGTGATCCTACAGTTCATGAGAAGATTGAGGTGCTCAAATAAAACTTGCATAGACAAGAAAGTCGAGGTAATGGGCAAGCTCCAGAACGCTGAGATTAGTCAGATATTAAAAATCAAATGAATGAGTTATTAGAAAATATAACTATTTTGAATGATGAATATATTTGAAGAGAGCAGCAAGATAAGGAGAAAGATGAAATAGAATATTAATCTGGTGAGTCTGAAAGAGCTTATCGAATTCGATGTGACCGTAAAAAACACATTTCCAATTAGATATAGAATATCGTTCTTCGCAAAATGAAAAGAATGATAAGCATCGTTACATATCATCCAATGATAGTGAATTTTCCATCTTGATTATGAGGGTAGTATGTTTAAACAAATGAGATGCCGGAATTCTTCAAATGGAGAAGAAAGTTAGCATTGAAACTCATGCAAACAATATAGATCAAACAAGGATAGTGAGCCTTCAAATGTGAGCGGAAACTGATGGTACGAGGGTAATACATCAAACCAATACATTAATACTATAGACCAAAACTTATATGCTAGTATGGGAACAACTAGCGTTTATCAATATATGCAAGGAGTGGATTGAAGAAATTTTCATTTATCTTCTGAAATTTGGATCAATCCCTCTTCTGAGCCGCCTTGATATTTTGAATGTAGAAACGTTTTATGGTACGCAAGATCTTGATAATCATATTGAGAACTTCAAAATTTATATGATGAATTTCGAGGATGGTGATAGATTGGTGTGTATAGAATTTTCATTAACGTTTAAAGGCGTAGCTCTAGAATGGTATAATAGAATTCTCAGGGGATCTATAATCAATTTTAGGATTTTTTATACTACTTTTCGATGATAGTTTTAAAAACTAAATATGAGCCAATGGTGATACAATAATACAATGTAAACAAACAATAGATGAAAATTTAAAAGATTATACAAGATGGTTTGTGTTAAAAAAATAAAAGATTGGAATATTGTGAAGAGTTGGTTGTTATGGCAGCTTTTAGAAAAGGTTTACTTTCGGGAGATCTGGAAAAATAAGACTACGAGGAGAAGGGCATTGACAATTGGAGGTTTGATGGCTCAAGTTGATGGGTATATTAAAGTAAATAAGTCAACAAGAGTTTGAAGTGGATCACGTTCCACTAAAAGAAATTTCGGGCATGCATTTACTGGCCAATGGAATCAAGTAAACACTTCGAATTTCCAGGTACCATCTCATCTGAAGACGAACAATAATCCACCTCATCGAACGGGAGGAGCTCCTTCTCAACCAACTAGTTATCAACCTCATCGGATGAAGTCTAAATAGTGGATAATACCATAATTGTTTAAGGTGTTAACGAAGAATGTGGCAACCATCTTTGAGAAATCTAAAGGTCATCTTAACATTAGAATATCGGCTCCAATAAATAGAACGATGGAAGAATGCAATAATAAGTTTTGCAAAAATCACAATGATATTAGGCATGATCCTGGGCATGAAAGGCCAAGTTAACGACTTTTGTTAAAGGACAAAGCAATGGGCCAAAAAATATGAGCATCAACATAGCAGATTGTTAACACAAATTCAAAGTAAAAGAATACACCGATGATCATGGATTCTAAATTTGAAATTTTTTATGCAGCATGAAAATATTTGGATTCAGACCTGGATCGTTTTGTTTTGTTAGTTGTGGATGAACCGGTTGTTCAAGCATGAGTTCAAAGTTTATGTGAATATTTTGAATCTTTAGGAATTTATGAGGGAGATATTATGGCTGGTAATACAAGTAGCTCTAGAAAAAGACATGTAGTGAGTTTGGCAACCTAGTTAGAAGGTAGAATATCTACTCACTTATATGGAAAGATAAAAAATGATCTTTGTTTTGTTTGATGAAAATGATCTAAGGGGAATAGCAGCGCCCCATGAGGATTCAGTGGTAATAGGGGTGGATATAACTGCGGTTGAAATTCGAAATATTTTAATAGATACTACAAGTGCAACAAATGTATTATTCAAGTCCATATATGATAGGATGCGTAACCTACCTAAAATTCTTCGATCGGAACGTACCGTAATTGGTTTTACATGAGACATATCAAAAGTTATTGGGGAATTTGAGGGGGAAGTATATCTGGGAAAAGGCCATTTTAAAAAGAAAATTCAAGTCTTATTTATGGTGGTTGAATGTTCAACCAATTATAACCCTATGTTTGAGAGATTTTGGTTATCAAGAATGTATGTTGTCGTTTCAACTAGTCATCATTGTTTGATATCTGTAATTGGGGATCGCGTCGTAGTGGTTCGAAGTGATAAACAAGTGGTAAAATAATGTTATGCAACAATCTTACGTTCTCGAAGGGTTATTTCTAACGACCAAATGACTGAATAACAATTAGGAAGGTTGACCTAGGATGAGGATGGAGTGGATGATCTGAGGGAAACCCCGAGTCCTTTAGCAGTTGGAGAAAATGTCGAGGCATATATGTTTCCCAATGGGAATACTTTGCGAATAGGGACATTACTGCCACTACTTTACGTTATCAATTGTTGCAGTTCTTGTTTGATAATTTGGATGTCATAGCTTGGAAAATCGAGTACGTAGTAGGGGTTCCATCCGAGGTGATATACCACATTCTGGATTTAAATCCGAAGTTCAAGTCAAATCCAAGGAAATTGTGGAAGATGGGCCACAACATCCGTTATGGACTGCTAATCGAGTATTAGTTAAAAAGAATAACGGAAAATATAGAATGTGGTATTGACTTTACAAATTTCAATAGGACATGTTTAAAATATCCATTTTTTGTTTCTCAAATAGATCAACTTGTTGATTAAACGCCAGGGAACAAAATTCTCTCTTACATGGACGCATTTACAGGTTATAATTATATTTAGATGGATCAAAAGGATCAATTAAGTACCACCTTATTATTGATCTTGGATTAAATTGTTATAGAGTTACTAATCAAAGATTGGTAAATAAGGCATTTGTTTCTCAGATTGGGAGGAACATGGAAGTCTATATTAATGATATGCTAGTTAAAAGTCCAACATATGGTGAACACTTAAAAGATTTGGAGGAAACGTTTTTGAATCTAAGAACCATTCAATTAAAGTTAAAATCATATAAATGTACTTTTGGTGTAAGGTCATGTAAGTTTTTGGGATATACCATAAGTGAAAAGAGAATAGAAGATTAACTTGATCTGTTAAAAGCTTTGGTGTCAACGACTTCACCTCAAACAATCAAAGAGGTGCGAATTTTAACAGAGAGATTGGCTACTCTTAATTGATTTATCTCTCGATTTTCTGATAAGTGTGCTCCTTTTTTTGAAGTTTTGCGTTGACCAAAGGACTTTATGTGGGCACTTGAATACGAAATGCTGATTTTTTTGCATTAATGAACATTTTTATCTAAGCCTCGAATATGAGAGTAGTTGTTCTTGTATATAGTTGTGCTGAATTTTGTTGTTAGTGTTGTGTTGATATGAAAGAAAGTGGAACTTTTAAGCCAGTTTATTATGTGAGAAAATGTTTGTTAGCTAACCAAAAAAGATACTTAAGGCTTGAGAAGTTGGCTTTAGCCTTAGTGGTGGTTGCTAGAAAAATGCCCCCTTATTTTCAAGCTAATATAATTGTTGTTCGAACCTCTTTTCCATTAAAAATGTACTACAACGACCACATATTTCTAGTAGAATGACTAAATGGTCGGTTGAGTTGGTGGATTTTGATATAAATTTAGCTCCTTGAACAACTATTAAGGGTCAAGCTTTAGAAGATGTTTTAGTTGAGTTTCACTCAAGTCGATCAGATGAGGGGACAGTTAAAGAATTATTTCCAATAGTTTCAACATGGCTGGTTCAGACAGATGCTGGATCTAGCATATTAAGATGAAGTGCGGAGGTACAATTGATTTCTCCCTATGTAGAAGTCATGTATTAGTCTATTCGATTTGGATTTCATAGATCAAATGAAAAGGTTGTTTTAAGTCTTGCAAGTATGTGTGCCCCAAAAACAGTTCGATTGGAGACAGATTCACAGTTCTAAGCCTCGAATATGAGAGCAGTTGTTCTTGTATATAGTTGTGCCGAATTTTGTTGTTAGTGTTGTATTGATAGGAAAGAAAGTGGAACTTTTAAGCTAGTTTATTATGTGAGCAAATGTTTATTGGCTAACCAGAAAAGATACTTAAGGCTTGAGAAGTTTGCTTTAGCCTTAGTGGTGGTTGCTAGAAAAATGCCCCCTTATTTTCAAGCTAATATAATTGTTGTTCGAACCTCTTTTCCCTTAAAACAATGTACTACAACGACCAGATATTTCTAGTAGAATGACTAAATGGTCGGTTGAGTTGGTGGATTTTGATATAAATTTTGCTCATTGAACAAATATTAAGGCTCAAGCTTTAGCAGATGTTTTAGTTGAGTTTCACTCAAGTCGATCAGATGAGGGGACAGTTAAAGAATTATTTCCAATAGTTTCAACATGGCTGGTTCAGACAGATGGTGGATCTAGCATATTAAGATCAAGTGCGGAGGTACAATTGATTGCTCCCTCTGTAGAATTCATGTATAAGTCTATTCGATTTTGATTTCATAGATCAAAAGAAAAGGTTGTTTTAAGTCTTGCAAGTATTTGTGGGCCAAAAACAGTTCGATTGGAGACAGATTCACAGTTCGTGGAAAATCATATGATAGTGGTATCTGAGGTTAAGAAAGATCAGTTGGCTTTATATCTTCGTGAACTTCAAGGGTTAACTCTTTTTGCGATGAGGTGATTATTGAGCATATGAGTCGAGGGGATAACAATGTTGCTGATTCTTTACCAACCATTGCATACACATATAAGTATCCATAAAAATTATTACAAGAACGTCCTTCAATTTTATCAAGATCAGTATAGTGTCTGTATTCCGAAAAAAGTGTTTCTTACTTCAGTAAATGTTGGAGGTGATTGGTGATTTGAAATAATAGAATTCTTGCTTAGAGGAACATTACCTCAAGATGTTAAGGTGGCTCAACCATTGAGATACAAAGCTCATGGTTATGAAGTATTAGATGGAATGTTGTATAAGAAGTATTTAAGTAGACTATTATTATGATGTTTGAGTAAGAATGAGTCATAGGAATTTCTATTTTAATTACATGATGGAGAGGGTGCTGCTTATTGTGGATTTAAGGGTTTGAGGAAGAGTGTTTTATTGGCAGGGTATTATTGGCCTTCAATTGTGAGTGATTCTAAATTATCGGTACAAAGTTGTGATACTTGTCAAAAAAATTCTAATTCTATCCATAAAACAACAATACCACTAATTTCAACATCTGAAACAGTTCCTTTTGATAGATAAGTAATAGATCTAGTAGGGTCTCTAACTATAGCCTCGGGAGGACGGTAAACAATTAATGTAGCAGTAGGCTATTTTTAGAAGTGAGCTGAAGCTGAGTCATTAGCAGGTACAAGAGCTAAAGATGATATCAAGTTTATTGTTGATAATATATGTTGTCGTTTTGGACTTTCTCGAAAGATTAATACATATAATGACGCTCAGTTCAACAATAGATAAATGACTTCCTTTTGTAATTCAAGATGAATTGAACATTATTTTTCAACAAATTTTTATCCTCAAGAAAATGGGCAAGTGCAAGTAACTAATAGGTCTATTTTAGAAGGGTTACAGAAAACTTTGACAGGTGCTGCTGGTAAACGGCTTAGTTATTTACAAGAGGTGGTATGGACATATAGAACTGAACCAAGAGAAAGTACTCAGGAAACTCCTTTTTCCTTGGTATATGTAAAGAATGATGTGAGCCCTTTAGAATCAAACCTACCATCTTACAAAATACTTCTTTATTCCGAAAATATAAATGGAAAAGCAAGAAAAATAAACCTCGATTTAATTGAAGAAAGGAGAGTTAGAGTACATTTAAATTTGACTCACTATCAAACTTTGATGAGGAGTTGTTATAATTCGATGGTAAAATGAAGAGATTTTAAAGTGGGAGACAAACTATTGAAGAAGGTATTCTTTCACACAAAGGTTAAGAGGAAAGGAAAAAAAGCTTCGAATTGTGAAAGTCCTTATTCAATAATAGAATAAATTAAACGAGGTACGTACAACCTCCAAGATAAAGAAGGGAGACTTCTACAACACCCATGGAATGTTAAGCATTAAAAATTATATTGGGAGTAATTTCTTCTCTTTTCAACTTTTATGATATTACAATATTATTGATTGTATAAGTGACATACTATTTCCCCTCCTTGTGGCACATGAAGGTTTTAATGAGGTGCCACGACCACATTTATAGATATCACTAAAATTATTTTTCTTGGCCAACGCTCATCTTTGATAAAACACTTAAGTTATTTTGGGAATTACACAAAGTCTGGTCATATTTGGGGTAGTTAACAAAAGTCAATTTAAGTGGTGATATAATTCGAAGTGTTAAGCATCTATTTAAAGCATTTTCAAGGTGATGATAATATTAGAAGTGTTAAACATTCATTTAAAGCATTGTTCGAAGTAATGAAAATATTTGAAGTGCTAAACATCCAGTTAAAAAATTGTTCGAAGTAATGATAACATTCAAAGTGCTAAACATCCATTTAAAGCGTGATTTAAAGTGATGCTAGTATTCGAAGTGATACGTCCATTTAAAGCATTGTTCGAAGTGCTAATATTCGTTTAAAGTATGATTTGATATTATAAGTTATGCAATGCAAAATACGAGGCGATAAACATTTTGCCAACGGATGCGTTGATAGTGAGGAATTTTTTAGCAACCAAACAGAAGGCTTCTTTCAGCCACACAAAACTAAAATCAAGTGCCAAGTGTTTAAGCCCTCATGAATGATAAAAAATAACCAACATCAAAACAGTAACAACATATCAATAATCACTACAAACATTGGTGATGCAACAACAAAAAGAAAGTTCAGATACAAATACCACTTTTTAATCTTTATTGTTTTCATTAGAAGCATTCTCTCACCTCCCTTCTGAGGAGCTTCCTTGTTATTCTGAGGTATCTTCATCTTTCTTTGATTCAGTTCCTTTAGATGATTCAGTTGAGATAGGTTCAAAAGCTTCTCCAGAGCTTCGTTTTACTTGAATTGATTTCCAAAATCCTAATGAATGTTCCCTTGGAAATGACCCATGGAATTGACGAAGCAAAGTGATCTTTGTCTACTCCTCGGTATTTTTTATAGTAATAATGCTATTCAGTCCGCGTTAGTCCTTTGCGGCTTTCATAACAAGGCGTGTTTCTTTCTCGGAATTTGTTTTGAGTGATTCCAAATCCTTAGCTGCTTTCTTCATTTCCCCTCAATTTTGTCGAGAAATTCTTTTAGAGATGAGTAATTTGTGAATTCATCGGTTATATTTGCTTCATGTTTTGCCTTGAGCTCATTCAGTTTAGTCTGATGCGTAGATTTCAAGTTCTGTTTCCTTAATCATTGATTGCATTGAAATGTTGTTTGATTTGGATGACTCTTCTGATGGATTTAGATCTATTAGCTTGAAAGGCTTGGAATTGTTCGAGGAAGTTATGGCCAGAAATATCTCTCAACTTCTTGTTATAGTCAGCCTATTTCTTCCACCAGATGATATCTTTTACCATATCCTCCAATTTGCTTCGAAAAAATTTAAATTTCTCTTATAAAGACTTTGTTATGTCTTCAAGGCTAGAAAATGGTTGAAGTATATGAAATACTTCATCGAAGGGCTCCCCAACAGGGTGTGGAGGATATGAAGCTTGTGGAGGATTCAAACTTAAAATTTTTCGGCCTCAAGGAGATTGTCAATTAGCTTGAAGAAATCTCTGAGGTCACGTAGTAGAATGACAACACCATATTTTTCGACAGGTTATTAAGCGAGATAAATGCTTTGATTGATAAAGGAATTTAGCCAAGTCTTGAAACCATTATGTTGGACATGAGAGTGAACCAAAAGTTTTGGCTTACTCGCGTTGGGCACAAATTGAGGATTTCAAAGTATTTAACTATCATTGGGTCTAACAAGAATCGAAGTCCCAATTGATGATTTCAGGGTAGACCATAAGTTCCTTTTCTCCACAAGAGAGTGAAGGTTGTCCCACTAACGTGAGACGTAATGTAAAATTATCTGGAAGACCCAGTATCTTTTTAAACGCACCCCCTTTGATTAATTGCAGTAATCGTATAACATATTTTTTGGTGCAATAAGGGGTGGACCTCCTTTAGGTTCACGCTCAAGCTTGTAGTAATCTACTCGGGTAACTCCACTTATTATTTTTATTCTTTCTCCTTTTATTAGCAGCCGGTTTCTTCGAAACATTATCGTCAGACTTTGAAGTAGCAACAATTTCTGTGTTTTCAATATTAAAATCAGTTTATGTCCTCGACTTTGACTCAACATCTTACTCGGAGGCTTCATCTTGAAGTTGAGGTGGGCGGTGTAGCTAGTAGCACCTCGTAAATTATTTGGTGTAGTCATTATGACTTGTTGGTTGATCTCCGAAGGAGTTGCTTGTGACTCTTTATTGGTCACAACCATCTCCTACGAGGGAGGAGAAGATATAGGATTTTGTGAAGTATTGATATCATAATCTAATATGGCTACGAATGCGCTTCTACAAGGAAGTTGGTTTTGGTGAAAATGAGTTTCTAACTGGATTCAAGGTGTCTCTTTATAGTTGATTTGATGATAGGTGGTAGTATTAGCGGAAGAAACTACTGGTAATGTTTTAACATATTTCTCTTACATCTTTTTGTGATTAACTCGAAGAGGAGTGGGTTTGGAGAATTTTGGTATCCATAAGAACTTTGGTCAGGATTAAAATCTTTGTATATAGTGGTGCAAGTTGAATGATTTGGTGAGTTATAAATCACGCTCTTTGCTTGATATTTAGCGGCTCTTTGAGTGATTTGAAGTAATCGTAAAGCCAAAAATTAATTTTTAACTTGGTTTTGATTTTTTATAAACGAAAATGAAGAAAGATCTTCAAATTAGACTAGAGAAAGATAAAATTGAATAACATAAGTTGATATTCTGGATGAAGGTGGCGTGGGAATGAAATTTCAGGCTGATTTCTCTTTCTATCACTACAATTTATGTATGATGGAAAATGAATGAGGAAATACTATATACAAAGTAATGTGAAGAAGAAAGTGAGAAGAGAAGGTGAAGGGTTGAAAATAGTTATAGGCTGGAAAAAATCGGTAAACGGTTGCCTACTCTAAAGTAGAATGACACATGTAAGGTATCAGAGTTAATAGCACAATGCACACATACTAGCGTACTCCATGAGTTTCTATCTTTTGCTAGAGAAATGATTGAAAATGTGACGTGTAAACTCGAAGTAAATTTGGAA
Source organism: Limnanthes douglasii subsp. nivea (assembly GCA_036936605.1). Taxonomy (NCBI): domain Eukaryota; kingdom Viridiplantae; phylum Streptophyta; class Magnoliopsida; order Brassicales; family Limnanthaceae; genus Limnanthes; species Limnanthes douglasii. Next base: position 151,800,412 of record JAUPFV010000002.1, read on the forward strand.
AGATTGCATAAATATTCGAGGAGGCCTAAAGTATAATGATGGGAAGTTTGGATTCAAGGCTGCCTAGTATAATGATGGCCAGTTTTAATTCGAGGAGACCTAAAATATGAAGATTGACCACTTTGGTTTCAGACATCCCAAAGAGATTTTAGTCCTTATTCAGCATTGTTCGTAAGGACTAGAGGGGCTACTAATAAGGATATAAATTATTAGCGAGCTAAAACAATAAGAGAAAAAGGTTACTGTTAATGTATTTATAAAGCTATTAGGATGATATTGATATTCAATATTAATGGGATGGGCTAAGCTGAAATTTATCCTATTGTATAACTAATTCAGTCAAGCGTTATACTGTCCTATAAATAGGATGAGAGGTTATGAAATAAAGTTATTGAAGATTATTCTTTCAACTCTTTGACTATCGACAGTTTCTCTCTCTATAACTAAATATTCTATGATTTCTTTTGATAATTACTTTTATTACTTGATTTATATATTAAAAATCTAGCACTTAACAAAGATGAATGTAACATTCTCAGTCAGAGGTGTAACCCTCTGTGTCATGTCATCATAATACGAGACCCTTGGTCTACTCGATGGAGCTCTTGCAACCTCTTCGAGCATGGCCTTGTCATTTCTACTCTTATCCAGTATTGATGTCTTCAACTCTTGAGGTTTCAGGCAGGAAGAGGTTTCCTTCTCAGAGTCTTCAACTCTAATAAATTCCTTTGACCTTGCCAAAATATCTCTCATCGTTTCAATAGAATTATCCATTCGATAGGGATACAAATTTTGGGGAAGTTTTCCCAATCAAGAAATTTTCCTATATAAGGGAGATTCCTTGAGCGTGTAAGCTATCATTTTTGATATTTTCTTGTTATAATCCTTTCACCTTTAAACCAAATAACTTGATTAGTCCTCGTATTTGACATTTTTTACCTTTGTTCGCTTTTTATTTTTACCGTTACTCTCACCTACATGTTTAGCACCCTTTATCGTTTCTATCCCTCTTTCTGTGCGTCTTGTTTAAATCCTTGTTGTCTATTGTTTTCTAACATGGCCTTCTTTGTCAAAAAAATGTAGTGCCTCCATTAATTTCTCCACTATTACTTTGGTTCCGTGGTCTTTTCAAATCATAACAGTTTATTCATAAATTTTTATTGATTTAGCTTTTCAATATGTATTTTCAAAAGTTACACGTTTGAAAAAGTAGTTAGCATACCTTGTTTGGATTGATTATCTTCCTTAATTAGAATATGATCAACATGGACATGAGGTGTTGCATCGACTTGACCAATTTGAGATTGACTACCCTCATACTACGTTTCAGATGTCACTCCGACTGGTTGGCCACCAAATACCATCGTGACTGCTTGGTTCATTTTTTTTACCAATTGTTGTACCCATAGCAGTCGGCTTGCCCATAAATTGGTCTCAGCATTGGTATCTTTCCTTAGCAGACATATTCGTCTTGATTTTTGGAATAGTCACTGAATTAACTCAAATAGGACGGAATCCTATATATTCTCTTTAGGTTTCTGATATTGGCATCACCATTGGGATATTAAGGCTTAAAAATTTGAAAAGAAACAGATTTCCCACAGACGTTCCAAAATTTGGTAACAAATTTCATTCTCAAATATAAAACCAAGATGATGAAGAAAGATCGAGATATAATATGACAACGAGTGTAATAATTTTATTTATTTCAAAATATGATAAGCCTTTATATCGAGGGCTTATCCCATATTTATAGAGTTTACAAGCTATTCAGTCTTTCCATATTGACTCTCTAACCGTTACACATTTGAACGTGTTATCATGCCCAAAATGTTACTCACGTTGTCTAATAAATGTGCAGGCTTGTTTCTTAGTAACTTATAATATAGTGCACATCTTGTTCCACCATAACCGTTCAAATGTTCTCTTCACGCACTCGTCTTGTACTTTATTTATGACCCTCATAGTTTATTCTTCGTGACCCGTGTCTGGTAACTTCTTTACGACCCTGAATCGATGTATTCTTTTCTAACTCTCATCTTGTGCTTATTTTTATGAACTTCTCTTTTTTCACTTTATAACACTCATCTTATTTGATACAATATTCATAGCACTCTTCCATATACAATCCTAATCTTAAAACCCTTTCAATGACCTTCATTTTGTTCCGTTTTCTAACCCTCAACATTAATCTATATAATCTTGATAACAATGCTGATAATTTCCAACTTATCATTTCTTACATTAATTTTGGAAGAAGCGTGACCTATTCATCGAGTCTCTAGTCACCTCCAATACCCTCTTGGATTTGGTTCTTTTTCTCTCTAATGGATCAACCTTTTTTTGTCATCTTGAATTTCCCTACTCTACTTTGTGTCATATCCTCCACTTCGATATATATTTATATACTTGTTGACAAGTCTACAATACAAACCATTGAGAAAATAATTAGATCTTCTAATAAACTACTATCACAAGCCAATCATCTCCATAAATATTCAAAATTGTCAACTCATCCTCATGATAGATGGGTGAACTATGCAAATGCATTTCCTTCAAATATCATCGAAAATTAGCGACATAGTAAAGTGTCGTTTGGGTTGAATCTCAACATGATATTTCAAAACTACTCAATCTAATGCTCTAGATCCGTTATACCATCATACTTCTCCTTTCCATAAGGATCAAACTTTTTCAAAAGTTTTCCTTCTAGAAATCTATGTCATCAGAGATTTAGCCAACGAAAATAAAGCCAATATTAGTCTTCCATCATCCCTTTGCTCGTCGCTAAAGATTTTTCCCCTTCATTTGTCATCATTTCCTTGTCACGATACTTCATTACTTCATAAAACTATTTTATTTACACCTTATTATTCCTTTAAAACAACTCTCTTTTCACAAATCAAATCACCTTTGGTAATAGTTTCATATAAATTTGTATTATCTCCTATAATAATTTGTCTTCGTTATCAATTTAAATATTTGGCTCATCATTTTAAACCGATTTATATTATTTCACCTAAATAGTTATATATAGTAGATTAAACTTGTAGTTCTCCGACAATTTCTCATTCATTTGTAACTTCAAAGTGCAAAAAATAGAGCTCGAATGATTATTTTTAAAATATCTCATCAAATTTTGAATATATCTTACATCCGTTGTTGTTTCTCGTTGTAGTAGTGCTGCCGTCAAACGTACTAAAACACCTAATGATTTTTCTTGAGTTACATTAACCTATGAAGTTAAATACCTTACCTTAGACGTTCGTGGTACGCATTTAGAATTCCTTGGAAATTATTGTTACCACAAGTTAGCACAAAAACATTTATAGAGTTTATTATTGGAGATCTGCAAGGAAAACCTCCAAGCAATCATTTGTCTATTCGTAACCTATTCGTCACCATTTGGTTGCTAAATGATCTATTTGACGGAAATTTCCACATAAGACGTCAAATGTGTTGAAGAAAATCCCTCTTAGAGTTTTCCAAAATGATAAGATTAGTTCTTGATCAAGAGTAATTGAAAAGTGAAATATTATTCAATCAATCCTTTTTATAATAATCAAATCTTCTATTTATAGTTAATTCCAAATTAATCAGGATTTGTGACACGTGTATCTTATGACACGTGTCAGCAATCTATTATAAAAGAATATAATATTACCCTTAAACGTTTATGGATAATTGAGTAATATGACATATCTTCTTCGAATCTTCTACTATCTTCTACCATTTTTAACCACCTTACTCCATCTTCAACTATCATCTCTATTCTTCGTGACCAAGTAATTTTCTTCATCGTTTAGTCTTTTATCATTTTCTAATGCTTCTGCTTTTACCAATATCGTTACTTAGTCATTTTTTTAACGTTCTCTTTCCATCTACAATTATGAACCTCTTATCTAGCCGATACTTTAATGGCAGTTTTAAATGTTACTTTTACCTTGACGATGTGAATCTTTATATTTCCCAAATAACGGTAATAATGTCTCAATGTAGTATAACTTTATCAATTTTGTCCACGTTGGAATAAAAATCACTTTGTTCCACATACCTTTCATTTTTTCATAATTACATTTATTTTTAAACATGCTTGATGTATAATTATTGTTGAATCCAGTTAAGGAGGTTGGTACACAGCCACTGTATAAGAGATAATATATCTTTATGCTACGCCTGTTATACGATTGGTACACACCAGTTAAATACGCAAATTTGTGTTATGAACCTTACAAATGTTTGCATGTCGGTAGTATGGATGTGTATACCTAAGTTTTTTTCTGTTTAAAAAATATTGTTGCAGTTTCAGGCTAGTTGTATGTTTAAATCACACCTTTTGACATAACATAGATTTGTTATAACTTACCAACAATGTTGTTTTATATGTGTTTTAATACAATTATGTGCTCACTCGGTACAAAAAGGTCATATAATATTACATCTTTCACATAATGAATAAGTCTAGAAGTATATTTTGGTGTTATGTTAAGAAAAACAATCGCTAAGTTCATGCACAATAGTGTTCGGATCTATTTATCATCCAACACGATACTCGTACTCGAAAGATACACGCTTGATGCATGGGCATATGGTCTCATTAAGGCGCGATTGGTGTTGAGACCCATTTATGACATAATAAGGTGCTCGTACTCAAACTATACATGTTCAATACTTGAATACAAACTATAATTGAGGGGTGATTGATCTTAAGACCCATTCCTCATGCAACTTAGTGCATGTACCTAGACGACTCACGTCTAATACAGGGAACACAATCCCTTTATGACAACAAATATGCTTAGCCATGGAAGTTATGTATCATAGTTCTTGGGAGTAACATTTGAAATATACAATGGATGTCGAATGTAGTTGTCAATGACATCTTAATGTAGTAATGGACACTCAACTCCTCTACCCCAATTTGATACAAAAGCTCGGAAGCCGATATTCAGTTAGACATTCTATAAGAATAATATTAACAATACACATAATAAAATTGTATCAACTTTATTTAATAATATCATGCTTCATAACAATCTACCAATATGTACTGATGTAGAAGTTGGTACAAGCATTTCAGAACATGCAATGATATAGAATAGAGCGCATAAGTAAACAACTTACAAAAACTTACTATAAATAACGTAAAGATATCATATAACAACATATACAACATTAAAAAAATATACAGTTTTAGTTGTTTCACATTCCACATGTGGATGATATTACCCACTTGTAAGTTTCATGCCTCACCTTAGTTGTCATAGTATATGGTATTCCTCAATTCGGTCCTAGCTTGTAAAGGGTTCTATTTTTCAAGTAAGGGAACAAATATGGAGTACTCGTACTCTGTCCTTTGTATTGAAAATCATGAAAGTGTATATTGAAATCATACTTGTTAAATAATAGTATTCGGTAGTGTTCCATATGAAGATGTGTTTTAATATGTTTTCCTTAACAAAGTCTAACTCTAAATTTTTATCTCTATTTGAACTTTCATGCAAAACCAGTCGAATAAATTCTCTCATGTTATGCTTCTTAGGGTTGAACCATACAACAACAAAACTTCTTGGATATTCAGTAAAAATTTATGTGTATTCTTTTAAGGTGCAAGTAGGATTGTTAAAATAGTTCAGTCAGTTAGTTCGACATATCCATTTGAACGAGGGTGGAAATGAGGTGGATAAGTTATATTATATGTCCAAAGCATATATCTTAGGCTAACTATCATGGTATATAACATCTTCTAGCAACATATAGTTTTTTAAAAATTTATTTTATTTGTATGTAAATATAGTTATTTTAGATATAACTACAGAAATAACCCACGCGTTGCTGCGGGTTGTTTAAAAAACTATAAAAACAATGCATTATAATAGTTATATAAATAATATATATATATATATATATATATATATATATATATATATATATATATATATATATATACATTAGAAAATAATTACAAAAATTTATTTTACAAAATATTGAGTATAAATAAACACAATAAATATTTTTTTCTCGACATACGTTACTTATAAAAAACATTTATATAAAATATAAAAATTGAAAAATATCTATTGCAAAAACTAACCGGATGTTTTAGTGTTATTGCGATGATTTGAATAACACTTCTATTCTATTAGAACTATACACAATGTATATGCATCAAATAGAATATAAAAAGTAAGTGCATCAAATAGAATATAAAATAAGTAAATTCTTGAAGATAGTAGATTCATTGTAGTATCTTTGTTGTTTTTTCGATCGTACTTAATATTCTAGACTTACTAAACATCATAAAATAATGAACTCAAATTCATAGTTAACAAACATAGGTTAATAATAGTGAACTATCAACATCTTTACTACTTAAGGTTATCTTTACTACTTAAGGTTACCTGTTGTATCATACACTTCTTGCAATATTTTCTCACCCTTCATGTTTGAAATTTTTACATCTAAATATTTAGATACTCAATTCGATGTTTTATAATAAAAATATATAAATATATATTTAACAACAGCATTCATAAAAATATATTAATTTTGACCAGCTCCTACAGCTGGAAGAGAATCACGGATACCCACATACTTTCGTTTCATTCATGAAAGTGTACAACAGTTTTTTTGGAGGCTCAACGAAGACCTGAAATCCCCGCTTAAACATCACAAACATCGATTAATAAGAGTGAACTATCAACATCTGCTACTACAAATTATGTTGTAATCTATGACGCGTAATACGTTTGTATAAGTAAAAGAATATCGATTCCAAATAAATATTAATGAAAAATAACCTATAATTATAAAATAAACTATTTATTATTATCTGTGTTAATTATTGAAGATAAATAGAAAATGTTAGAAAAAATAATTTTGAAAATTATAATTTTATATATAATATAGAAAATAAATATTATATATTTAATTAGCCATAAATGAACAAAAATATGATTAATAATTCATATCACTCACATATTTAATACTTTCTGGAAATAAAAGAAATTATATTTTAATAATTGTTTTATTTATTTTGTATAACTAATTTTGAAAGTTACGAGTTTATAGATAATGAATTAACAAAACTATAATTATTAATAAAATCTCTGTGGACTAAATTACAATGCTCCAATTATGTTATTTTGATTAGAATTTGCAAAACTAAAAAAGATGGCAAAGTAGTAATCTCTCCCGTAATATCTTCGAGATGACAAATTATCTAATCGAGTTTTTTTAGTATAAAAATAAATCAGGTTTGTGTTTTAGTATAAAAATAAATCCAATCTATATATGAAACGGTAGAATCAATATAAGATATATTATATATATTTAAAATTATATATTACAAACAAAACAGAGTTTTTTTTTTTATTTTATCATTTAATTTATAATTTTTTATTTAATTTTAATCAATTTATTTTTCATTTAATATAATTTAATTAAAAATTTATAAAATATTTATGAAAAGTTCAAAACAATTATTTGAAAAGAAAATATATCTTTTTAAATTGAATGAAATCCCTAATTTAAAGCGTACATAAATATCAAAATATGTATTAGTCATAAACTTAAATCAAATCTACTTTATTAAACTTATATCTCATAATAGTTGCCAAATAAAATTATAAAGCATGTTATTAAAAATAGGAAAATTGCATCTAAAGTACTCAGTCAACTATTCAATTGTCATATAGTATTCAAAAATGGGATAATTGTCACTTAATACCCAACTCAACTATTCAATTGTCATATAGTATCCAAAAATGGGACAATTGTCACTTAATACCCAACTCAACTACCTAATTATACCTAACATTATTTTAATACCCTAACTACCCTCACCCTAACTACCCTCACTCAACAACCAGGTAACCAAAATTTCTCTTTCCTACTTTTTCTTTTTATTTTATTTTTAAAAGATCCGTATCTTTCAAACTGGAGCTCGAAAAAAATAAATGAAAGTACTATCGTTTTTGTTTTTTTTAAATGAACAAAACTAGATCCATTGATGATATTTTTTATTTTTTAAAAAAGTAAAATTTCACCAGGAACAATTTGCATCATATCATGAGAATTGTTCAGGAAATCCTGAGAGTTGCAAACAATTCGCATCCTATCATGAGAATTGTTTAGGAAATCCCGAGAGTTGCAAACAATTTGCATCCTATCATGAGAATTATTCAGGAAATCCTGAGAGTTGCAAACAATTCGGATCTATCATGAGAATTGTTCAAGAAACCCTGAGAGTTGCAAACAATTCGCATCCTATCATGAGAATTGTTCAGGAAACCTAGAGTTGCAAACATTTCGCATCCTATCATGAGAATTGTTTAGGAAATCCTGAGAGTTGCAAACAATTCGCATCTTATCATGAGAATTGTTCAGGAAATCCTGAGAGTTGCAAACAATTCGCATCCTATCATGAGAATTGTTCAGAAAATCCTGAGAGTTGCAAACAATTCGCATCCTATCATGAGAATTGTTCAGAAACCCCAGAGTTGTAAACAATTCGCATCCTATCATGAGAATTGAAAACACTTTGAAGTAACAGCGCATGGAAATGTTATTACCTATGTTAAGAAGAAAAATCATATGGCTAAAGTAAGCAACGAGAAGGAAATTTAATAAGCTATCAAAAAGAACAATGGTGTCTAGACTATCTAGTTGTCCTTTGTGTTTACTTGTTTAGTTTACATATTTCTTTTCTTTTTTTAAGAAAATTCCTCGGAAGTCTGAGTATTACTTATGTGTTTGAATCAAATTCCTTGAAAACTCAAGGCACCTGATGTTTTAATTTTGTATTTTAAGCTAAGTATTAGGGATTTTGGCTTGGAAAAATGTATGACCTTTTGTTTTAACATTAGATATGGTTTCCTCTCATTTTTTTATAGTATTGTTACAATTTTATATTCATTTTGTACCGCAAAATCTCGACTCTCCTAGGATGTAATCAGTATTGTATAGGGATTTCAGGTCTATTATGTTGAATATTTAAGTCCATGAGGATTTGTTTTTATATTTTAGCTAAGGAGCCCATCTTGTCGAGCTCCCCAGGCTTGATAATGGGGTATGGATGGTAGTCGATTTGTTCACTCTTCTCTGTCAATGATTGGAATATTCTTTATGTTTCTTTATTTGTAGGTTGGAGTTGGCTTTCTGACTCTTTTATCAATGATAGATGGAATATCTTAGCATCTCACATAGTATTCATATATCTCTTGCAAACACTCATCTATTCGGATCTACACAAGTTTGTTAAATTGATGGAATACCTAAATTATACCAACTTTGGTAACCTTTAAAAATAATGAAATATGAACCCATATAACATCCAAAGAAAATTATATAACTAGGCCAATAACATCATGGCATTTGGAATAACAATGTTTAAAATGATAATCGGGGCACTTTAGGAAATTTGGTTGTGGAACACTTTAAAGATATTCCTAACTCTACACCCTCTGAATCATTTATCCCTGACTTTCCTGATATTATCCCAAACCTTATATCCTATCAAGGTAACTCCTTCTTAACAGACTCTCCATCTATTTAAGAAATACATAAAGTCATTCTATCTTTCAACCCAAATAATATGGCTTGAGTAGTTCAACATCAAATTCTACATTATTTGTTGGGAAATAAACAAGATCTAAGTAATGCCATTATTGATTTTTTTCAATGGAAACCTTATCCCAAAAAGTATATATACTACCTCAATTTTCTTAATCCCCAAAAAAGACACTGCAAAAACTTGGAGTGACTTTAGGCTAATCAACATATGCAATATTTTAAACAGAATAATCTCTAAGATGTTAAACAATATGTTGATATACTCCTTAAAATTATCTCTGATAATTAGTGAGGCATTAGTCTAAATAGGTCCATTAATGAACACATGAACTCATCCATAATTTAGAGAAAAAGGTCAGAGGTGGCAATATTATTTTCAAGTTAGACATGGATAAAGCCTTTGACAAACTATCCATATCTTTCTTAATCAAAATCTTAGAATTCTTTGGCTTCAATTTCAAATTTATCAATTTGATTAAATAAAGTCTAATCTATACCCAATTCTCAATCATTATAAATACCTCTCTATATGGTTGTTTTAGTTCTTCTAACGGAGTGAGGCAGGGTGACCCACTGTCAACCAGTCTATTTATAATTGCTGAAAGTTATTTATTCAAGGAATTAAAAAACTCTTCTCTGAAAAACCAGTCAATGTATTACCAATCAAGAATTAACATTCCAATTCTATGTTTAACATATGCTAATGACATAATAATTTTTACAAATGGATCATCAAACAACATCAAAAAGATTTGTGACTTCTTAGCTAATTATCAAAAAGGTTTCTGGTCAAATAATCCCCTCCTCAAAATCTAAATTTATAATACCTAAATCTACAAAAAGAACAAATATAAAGACCATTTCTTAAATCACTAGATTTAACCATTCATCTTTTTCGATTAAATACTTAGGTGTTAGTATTCATTCTAGTAACATAATACTTTACTTTGATGACATAATAACCAAGCTTAGGAAGAAATTTATTGGATGGGAGTGTAAGAATCTCTCTTTTGGTGGAATAATGGTCTTAATACAATATGCATTATTGACCATTCCTTCCTATTACATTCAATCTTATAATCTTCCCAAAACATTAATCCACAGAATTCAAAAACTTCTAAATAAATTATTTTAGGGTTCAAAGGAAGAAAAAAATATTACCATTTGGTATTCTTGGTCTAATCTATATAAAACAGATGATGAATCATGTTTAAAATTCAGAACCTATCTGAAATCCAGAATACATTTTCATGCGAATTATAGATCTCTTTTAAATCTCATAAATCCGTGTGGTCCGACGTCATGGATTCTATATACTATCCAAACATTCACCATTTATAAGTTACCACAAAACCTAAAGAATCTGGAGAAGACTGCTAGAAATTAGGAAAAATGTTGAGCCCTTCATTTATTGGAAAATTGGTAATGGATCTTCTGATATTTGGTTAGAGAGTTGGTGTCACACCTTTCCACTAATCAGCCTTAATGATACTAATGTCTTATGGCATAGCAGTAGGAAGATTAACCTTTTTCTTCGAAAATAATACCTGTTATCTAAACAAACTAAGGGAAAATGTTACCCCAACTAATATTGAGAAAATAATTAAGTTGACTCTTCATGAAGAAATCCCAGATCCCATCAAATGGAACCTATCTAAAACTGGTAATTTAACTTCAACGAAACATATGAAAAGTTAAGCCCTCATTCATGTTTCAAAAGATTTGGAACTCTGTTTCTCCAAATAAGTGCTCTTTCACTCTTTGGAGAACTCTTATAGGTTTTTATGTGTTGATTTCATTCTTAAAAAATTACTTTAATATCAAAATGTCAATTTTTCAAAAATCTAGTAATAGTCAGTCACTTATTGGTAAATTTCCATACATCTTCAGTCGTATGACAGCATTTTTAAGTTACCAATAGGAAACTAGATGTTATTCAAACATTTCATTTAAATCAGGTTTTCTTCTAACAACAAGCAAACACAAATAAAAACTATATTACCTGCTATTTAACTTGGTGTATATAGATTTCCGGAAACAGAGCTAAATATAAAAATATATCTGTTTCTTCCCAAGAGATCATCAACAAGACAGTGCATATGCTCATTAAATTAGATTGTGCTAATTTATTATCTAAAACAATCTTGAGTAAAAATGTTTGGGTTGCTAAAGAATTAAACTATTTTAACTTGTTTAAACCATTTATCAACCAAACCTTATATACTATCTGTAAAATGACATCCACAATTAGAAAAAAGACTTAAACTTAATACTCATGGGGATTGTGCCTTTAATGGGGAATCTAATGTAAGATTTATCTTAAGAGACTCAAACAGCCTTATGTTAGTTGATGGGAATATACTATATGGGAAGATAACTCCCATTATAGTTGAACCTCGTGCATTACTAGATGGCTTAATATTATGATATAATTATGGCCATTCAAATGTTGATGTTGAACTAGATTCAAAAAACAATTACTTGATTCTTTAACATATGATTTTTCTCATTGGTTTCTAGCTCCAATACTAGCTATTTTCCAAAACATTATCAAACCTGAAATGTCTTTAAGGCTTGTTTTAGATAAGAAAATTTGGTCGCTGATGGAGTAGCAAAATTATCTCTCAAATCCAATGCAAACAATGACTTTACTCTCTTTACAGCCCCTCTTAATTTAAGAGAAATTCTATTTGTAGAAAGTCTTAACTTAGATTATCTTAGGTTTAACAATACTAACTCTCAACTCCAGTTTATTATGTAAAACTGGTCATTAACTTTGTAAGAAAGCTTTCAAACTTGACACACAAATTGTTTGTTGGTTTGGTCGGTTTTGCAGGTTTAGAGTGAAAAATTAAGGATTGGAGTTTCTTCTCTTGGAGAAAAATAGCTGAAACGTTATGGAGATTCAACAGTGTGGAGATCCACTTAATTATAAAGTCCGCTTCACAAAATCAATCAACATCTGCAACAAAAGTCTTTCAAATGCCCTCAGGCCATAAGAAATATTTTGTTTAAATATTAACATATTGATGTAAACTTAGCTTTCTCAATATTCTCCTTGTAACATACTTTGGTGATTTCAATAAAATTGTTATTTTTGGAAGAAAAAATCATGTGATTCTTATTCGAAATAACAGTAATAAAATTGTTACTCTATCAGAATTAACAGTAATAAAACTATTACTCTAATTGAAATAATAGTAATAAAATTGTTATACCACTTATCTAGATTTAATTTCTTATAACATCGTCTTGCGTCTAGAGGTCGTTTGAACCTCTACTCGTATTGAAGTACACCAATTTATTTAACAGTTTTACGTGAACATTTTTATCAAATTCAGTCAACTCCCGATACACTTGTATCAATTGGTGTGACGAACTAACATCTATTCATTTCTTGGAAAATTAAAAGTTAACAAAAAAATCATATGCAATACAAATTTCTTCCTACAAGAGGATATGATAAATTTCATAAAGTGTGAGGCTAATATGTTGGAAATTAAAATTTATAAAAAATAATAGCTATAACTGGCTTACGAATATAAAGCATTATCTAAAAAAGTATCAGGAATACATTGGTGGTACAAATCTGGTAGCCATGTTGTATACTTAGCTGCTCGATATTACAACTTGAAAGAGAAAGACGGTTACCGATCTATTACAATAATGCTTCATACGCACCACGCTATATTAAATTTTACATTTCTTTAGATAAGAGATATCAATCATCCACCTAAATCAAGAACTGGACATTAGAAACTAGTTCAGTAGGTATAAGGATTCTTACTTACAATCTTCTCAAGCTGGAACAGAGGATGCCGATGTAGAGAGAGAAATGTGGTACATTCACAAAAGAATGATTTGTAGTTTGGGTTTGGTTTCGAGGTTGAGACATCTGAACCAAACCAAACATACATAAAATAAGAGCACTAGCAACTAAATATATGTCTATTCTTTAGTCTTTTGTCTTCTTTTTCTTGTGATTTGCGAGAGGAAGGAATTAGAAACGAAAAGATAAAATAGTTTAAACATACAAGACACAAAGGATTGAATTATATAATTAGATTAGACACCCAACTATGTTTAATTTTGGAGAATTTTAATCACCTTTAATTAAGTTAAAATTTAAATATTTATATAAAGAACTATAAAATTATAACCCATTGGTTATATACAGTAATATATGTGTGACATATTATTGTTTTTGCAACCGTGGTTATTTATTCAAAGATATAAAATCGAATTTTTATATGTTCAACTTAAAACATCATAATGATTTTTCATGTGGTTTAAACTATTCAAAATTTTCCTTTATGCTTTAGGGATGAGGTATTTTCGCAAACAAATTTAAGGTACAAAATAAATTCTCATTTTCAAAAGTAAACAAGCAAATTTTAAAAAAAATATGGCTACAAATAAGAAAAAATAAAACCACATAAACTAAATATACTCAATTTTAGAACTAATGTTGCACATAAACAAATAGCACCATTAACAAAATCAACCAGAAATCAGTAAAACACCACAATAGAATCCGTAGAACAACGACTCTTTTCTAGAGAAAGAAACTCTCTCTAAAACTCAACCAACGGTTTGCAAAATCTCTTTGTTTTTTAACCCTGGTGCACCATCTTAAACTTGCAAAGCCCTCATCACAAGCTTAAAATCTTGTTTATTAGGAGAAACATAGACCTTTTTCTCAAGTTACAGAACAACTACACCATTCATTCTCATGTTACCCTGTTAAATTCACCATTAAGGGTGATCAAGCCAATTAATGCTTTCAAGTCATCTGAAGTGCCATTAATGGTGGACTTCTTTAGCTTTTTTTATTCTGCTGTGGAGTTTAATGCCCAGTCGTCGTCCTCCCTTTCGAGCCATCAGTACACTGGCTATTCACGATCGTTCCCGACTCCCGAGGATGGTGTAGTTAAGGCAAATGCCTTTTGCATGCTATCATATGATCTGCAAAAACTACACTTTATGCCGCCCTCAGCGACAACATCCCCTTTGCCTAGCTACCCCGCCCCTTTCTCTGTAAAGTCTTGCGTCTATGAAATCCAGGTTCACTACCATTCCTATTGGCTAGAGAATAAATTCTCTTTGTAGCCTAAAATATTTTCAAAAACGAACGAGTAGACTCCTCTGTGCATGTACGACAACATTAATGAGTTCTCTCTCCTCATTAATCCTTACCTCAACCGTGCAAGGAACCTCTCCCCCTTCCCTATGTAGCCCATTCATCAACCCTCCTCCGTCTCTTCCCCTCCCCGGTTTTATTCAATCCTCACCCTTCCCTTTAAAATCAGATCGTCCCTCTATCTCCCCTCCACCATCTCCTACTATCTCTCCTGTAACTAGCCATTATTGGAAAAAACCACCAGACTTTTGTATCCCATTTTTTTTGTCTTACCTCAACTTCCCTTCTACTACTCATCTCATTACCCTTACAGAGAAACCTCTATTCCAGCTCTTCCCCTTGTACTCACCTGTTCCCCTCCGCCGGCAAGCATGGTTGAAATGCGACGGAGCTCCTCTTCAAGACGTTCTAAGCGGAAAATTACTCCTCAGTTTAATGAAAAAGCTTCATTTCCCCCTTTCGAGCTGTTACCCAAACCTTCAAGTCCTAGAACTACCATATCCTTAGACACCAGAGCATCCTCACCATCGTCGACATCCCTTCCAAAATCTTCCGGTATGTTTGGGTTGTCTCTCTCTGTCCATGGCTCCCCTCCTCCCTCTACGTTTTTCAACCGCAAAACCACTGGCATGCAGACCCTTGAAGCTATCAGAAGTGAAAAAGAGGCCTCACCACTCTCTCTTTCCCCTCGGGGAACCAGAAACATCATTCAGACTCTCAACGATGAAGAAGACCCTTCAGAGATCAACCTAACTTTTTCACCGTCCAACGAAAAGAAACTCTAGTTCATTCTTGACGGCAAAGATAAGCTTCTCTGGGCCATCACCTCTCTAGAGGACCCACCTCGACTGCCAATCCCCTCCCCTGGATCCTCCCCAAGCCCTGCCTCCATGGTAGTGAATCGGTGCATATCCCAAGCCTGAACCGTTCGTGCCCCCATAACATGTCTTCGCTGGAGAGCTCTGAACCCTTAAACCTATCCCTCGTATCCCTCTCTCTCCTAAACCCCAATGTTTTTCTCTCCAGTCCATCTTTAATCCCTACTCTGGAGAGCTCTGAACCCTTGAACCTATCCCTCGTATCCCTGCCTCTCCCAAACCCCAATGTTGACGGCAACGATAAGCTTCTCTGGGCCATCACCTCTCTAGAGGACCCGCCTCGATTGCCAATCCCCTCCCATGGATCCTCCACAAGCCCTACCTCCATGGTAGTGAATCGGCGCATATCCCAAGCCTGAACCGTTCGTGCCCCCATCACATATCGTCGCTGGAGAGCTCTGAACCCTTGAACATATCCCTCGTATCCCTGCATCTCCTAAACCCCAATGTTGTTCTCTCCACTCCATCTTTAATCCCTACTCCTCATAGACTTATCCAGGCCTCTTGCATGCATGCTGAAACTTTTCCTTTGCATGCATGCACTAACCCTAGAGACATGCACATCCCCTCTCACTCCCAGTTCCTAACCCTAGAACCCCTTTCATCTAACCTCTCCTTCGAAGCAGTTACCTCTGGCTTTCCCAACCATTCAACGATCCAAAAACCGCATCGATTACCAGTCGTTACCTATTTAACAACTCCATCCCTCCACCAACCTCCTCTCCGCTCTGCCAAACTAGCATCGTCTCAACCGCAGTTCTTTCCCTCCATCAAGCGGTCCGGTTAAGCAACAACCCTC
This sequence comes from Limnanthes douglasii subsp. nivea, assembly GCA_036936605.1. NCBI lineage: Eukaryota > Viridiplantae > Streptophyta > Magnoliopsida > Brassicales > Limnanthaceae > Limnanthes > Limnanthes douglasii. Next base: position 151,816,802 of record JAUPFV010000002.1, read on the forward strand.
TCACGAGCGGCCACCACCTTCACTCTACGGTCATCAATACGTCAAGCCACCCCTCTGTTCAAATCCCAAAGCTAAACCCGATTCTGACTCCCTTTCTTTTCCCGAAGTCAGACCCTGGACGAAACAGCAAGGGTCATACCTTCTCCAGACCCTCCAAACCCCATCGTCCCCTTTCATCTGTCCCGACATTTCAACATCCTTGAAGGGTAACAGTTCTTTTAGAAACGTTAGAGGCAGCAACACCCACATTCAGCCACACCTCGTCGCTGAGTCTACCTCCATAGTTAACATTCATCATCATGGTCCGACTTTAAAAACATAGGCTCATATTGTCTCACAGTCTGAGTCCAGATCCCCGATGAAAATCGAAAAGACAGAAGCAATCCATGTCGACAACGGAATCCTTGTGTTCCCAGATGATGCTTTGACAAGAGATAAGGATGAGTGGGCCAAATGCTTATCCGGCTACTTTCTATCAAAAAAGAGAGTTGTTTCTCACGTCCAAGCCCTTGCCAACCAAGTGTGGAGCTCTTATGGCCTCCAGAAATGCAAGTCGACTCCTTCCGTTCATTATTACTTCAAATTTTCATCGGCCGATAACGCAACTGAAGTACTTGAAAAAGCACCTTCGTTCTTTAGCAGCCACCCTGTCTTCCTCAAGTGGTGGGAACCAATGGAGGCTCTGACAAAGAAAGCCCTGGAACCCATTCCCATTTGGGTCAGATTCTACGGAATTCTCCACGAGATTTGGTCAGAGAAAGGACTCACATTCTTGGAAGCTTTTTAGGGACTCATATCTATGTAGATAGTCAAACAGTCGACCGATCGAGACTCAATTATGCTAGAATATGTATAATAATGCAAGCTACCTCTGATATTCCTTCCACCATTACCATAAGATGTTTAGGCAAAGACCATGTTATCCAAGTTGAATTTCAAGGGCTCCCAACCATCTGCAAACGCTGCTACTCCTTTGGGCACGCAGCCACTGCCTGCCACATCCCCGCGGACCCACCCACCTCATCCCTTCTGAATCATCTATCTGGGAAAGAACCAATAACTGACTCAAACCCACCTCATATCACTCTCTCAGACTCTAGTAACAACGAAGTAGCAACTTCGGAATCGCTCCGCCAGATGACCATCCAAAATAATTGGACCAAAAGTTACATAATTGCAAGCAACAACGCTGCGGCCGCTCATATAAGCCAAGAAGAAGGAGAACCCTCTTCAACGGAAAGCACCTCTCAAAGACCCAAAGCTGCAACTACTGTGGTTTTAACAAGTATATGTGGTGATAACCGAATGTTGTACTAGTCAATTCCTACCTTTTATCTTTTATAATTTCGTTTGATAATGAAAATCGCATGTTGGAACGTAAGAGGGTTAAATAATCATGTTCGTCAAAAAGACGTCCAAGATTTTGTTTTCGCAAATAGTATTAATATCATTTGCCTGATATAGACCAAAGTCAAGATTGATATAATCTTGCCTATCATGAGGTCCATGTTAACTTTATGGCCCTTCCACACTAACCATAGTTGTAACCTGGTAGGCAGAATATGGATCGCTTGGAACCCAAGCGTTTATAGCATCGCCATTAAAGATATAACTGCCCAATCATTACATTGTGAGCTAGTTTGGACAACTAGAAACACCATTCTTAACCTCACAACTATTTACGGTTTCATTGAACCATCAGACCGTCTCCCTCTCTTGAGCAATCTTCGCGCCGTTGCCCAAAATCATGCCTCCAAGCTTTGGATTGTTCTTGGGGATTTTAACGCCACTAGAAACTCCCATGAACGATCTAGCCCCGACCCTCGTTGGAATAGTTCTATTGAAGTTTTAATGATTGTTGTCGTTGTTGTAACCTTAATGACCTCCGCTCAACTGGCTTTCAATATTCGTGGCTCAATAGACAAGAGAATAACCATATCTCTTCTAGGATCGACAGATCCCTTGTGAATAGAATTTAGGACGAGATCTTCTCGAACTCATATGCCCATTTTGACCTCCCTCGGACCTTCGACCACGCCCCGATGATCATTCACATCATCACTCCCTTCCTCTCCTCCCTTAGGCCCTTTAAAGTTTTCAATATGTGGAAGCTTCATCCGAGCTTTCAAGACCTAGTTTCTAATAGTTAGAACCTACCTAATGGGAAAAGCCCCATGCAAAACATACGCTGGCCAGACTTGCCCCCTCCTTATCTTCCCTCAACAAAAGGGAATTTAATGATATCAGCCATATGGTCGAAAAGGCTAAAACCGATCTCACCCTAGCCCAAGAAAATCTCTTCTCTGACCCATCCAACCGCTCGCTCATCTCTATTGAAAAGAAGGCGTCAGACTTCTTCATCTTCTTCAACCGCACTGAGAAATCCTTCATTAAGCAAAAATCACGAGAAACTTGGCTTAAGCTCGGAGATTAGAACTCTGAGTTCTTTCATAACAGTATCTGGGCTCATCGCGCCCAAAATAAGATCCTCTCAATCACCACCCCGGGAGACTCAACGAGCTCTAAACCTCGCACCATCTTATCCACTTTTTATAATTTTTTCCTTCATCATATAGGCTCTCTTAGCAAAGACAACTATCCTGGCCGGGACAGAATCAAAAACTTAATCAGTACCCCCTCTGACCTCCAGGCCGAGATGGTTAAACCCATCTCTGATGAGGATGTTAAGAATGCCCTTTTTGAAATAAACAGTGATAAAGCGCCTGGACCAGACGGCTTTAGTGCAGGATTTTTTAAATCCTGCTGGAATATTGTTGGTCCTGACATCTGCGCAAGGGTTAAACACTTTTTCATTAACAAAAAAATGAACCTCGAGTGGAACAAAACCCTCATTGCTCGTACCCTTAAAGTGGACTCCCCCTCTCTGCCTTCAGACTTTCGACCCATCGCTTGTTGCAATATCATTTACAAAATTGTATAAAAATCATTCCTAACAGAATTAAGCTGGCTCTCCCTTCTCTGATCGACCCCTCCCAATCTGCCTTTGTTCCTGGCCGCTCTATTTTAAATAATATTCTCATGACCCAAAACCTCCTTCATGGTTATCAAACAAACTGTAAAGGTCCTAGATGCACCCTTAAAATTGATTTTATGAAAGCTTTTGATAACATCAGATGGGAAGTCGTACTCGATATCTTTTTAGCCATGAATTTCCCCATGCCCATGATAAAATGGATTATTCAATGCATCACCACTCCTTCTTACTCGATTTTCATCAATGGTAAGCCGATGAGATTATTCCCTGAGGCGAGCCTCACGCAGGGTGTCTCACTTTCCCCGTATATTTTTGTTATTGTAATGCAGGCCTGGTGGAATTTGCATCAATTTCAGGCCTCCATCTGAACCCTTCAAAGAGACACATTTTTTTCTCTGGAACCTCCCCTTGCGCAAAACTAGCTATCCTCAACCTCCTCAACTTCAAAGAAGGCTCCCTTCTTGTCTGTTATCTCGGAGTCCCCCTCATCACCTCGCGACTCTTCTACAATGATTGCAGACCCTTTTTCTCAAAATCACAAACCAAATCATCTCATGGATGAGAGCAGCCTTGGGACTAAGTTACTGTGTCCAAAGATGAGAGCAACCTTGGGATCCCAGACTTAAAAATCTGGAATCAGACGGCCGCCATAAAACTTCTGTGGTCCATCCTTACAAAAATTAAAAACTCTCTATGGACCCAATGGACCCTCTTGGAAAAAAATAAAAAATAATTTCTTTTGGACCCTTCTCTCCCCTTCAAATGCAAGCTAGAGCTGGTGGAAGATTCTGAAGCTCCGAAATCAGGCGACGAACTTGTATAAAGTCATTATCGGGAATTGAGCAGACACTTCAATTTGGCATGACCTTTGGTTATTCCCTTCTTCCTTAATCAACCGCTATGCACCCTCCATTCAAAATCTTTCCAGACTCAGAACATCCGAAAGGTCAAAGATCTCTACAGCAACGACAGATAGGTCTGGCCCTCACAAGCCAGAGCCCTCAACAGAAACTTACACCTTCACCTTGCAGAAATCAACTCGACTCTTAGCAACCTCCCTCCAACCACCTCCTCCTCTGATACCTTCATCTGGATCCCAAATAAATTAAAGTCGTCATTCTCCATTAGTAGCACTTATGCAACTCTAAAACCCCATCGAGAAAAAGTTTGCTGGGCCTACCTCATTTAGCACAATTTTTCCATCCCTCGGCACTCTTTCATAACTTGGTTAGTCATCCACAACAAGCTCACCACTAGAGACAAGCTAATTGCTTGGGGTCTGGACTCTTCCCCCACTTGTGTTCTCTGCACCAACTCTTCGGAAACACTTGAACATCTCCTAACCCTCTGCCCCTTATCTTCTGCTATTTGAGAATCTCTATCCCAGAAACTCCTCTTCCCCTCCCCCCATCCTTCCTCCTGGCTTTAATGGGTAGAGGACGCTAGTGCTTGAAACCCCTCGAGCGATCGAAACAGGCCCTTATGAAGAACAATCTTTTGCGCCTCAATATATTACATTTGGAGAGAAATGAATGATAGAATATTCAACAACAAGCATTGCTCATTAGGTATTATCTGACCTCCGCTACCGTTTCAAAGGAACCAAAGTCAAATTTGATGAGTCTGAATTCTGCATGCTCCCCGGACAAGGACTGTTTGAACTATGATAAAAGTACTAAAAAACCTAAACACTACTTGACTAAGCTACTTGCTCTCCTACTTAGAGCTCATGGGTCTTTGAACATGACCCGGGTCCATTAAACATGACCCGAAAGCCCATAAGGGCCTAAACATCAGGGTATAAATACCCAACCACCTGCATTAAGTGTGGGTAATGAGAATTAACTGCTACCAGGCTGCTCAATTATCTCTCTACTCTCTACTCTAAACACATAACACCCACACACTACTATAAAACACCAACCAAATTACTAGCCTACCCTCAGGCGATTATTATCCTTACCAAATTGGCGACCACAGTGGGAGTTGTTGGTTTATGGTGCCTGAATCAAGCATTCAAAACCAGCTAAGAAAATCTGTCCGAATGAATCCGGACAACCCAGAAGTACCACCAGCTCTGCTCGAAGTGGTGAGAGACAACGATGAGTACACTATCGAAGAGCGTGATAGGCTAAAGGGTGAAATAGAAGCTCTGGGGGCAGAAAAGGCCAAGATGGGCGTGAAAGAAAAGTCCAAAGCATTGGTTTCTCATCACACCGATAACCCCAGAGAGCATGAGTCTTCAAAGACTCATGTGAGCACTAAAAAGACTCATGCCAGTTCCAAAAAGTCTCACCGGTCTAAGCCAGTGGAGAGTTCTGACTCAAGCTCAGAATCTTCTGATAGCTCTTCGGATAGTGAGGGAGTTGAAAAGTCCTTATCCTCTAGCAACAATGAGGGTCGAACTAGAAAGAAGCAAAAGCAGATTAAAAAATATTCAAGAAAAAGGGATAGACAAGGAAAGATGAAGAGGCATATTGGTAAAGGATCATCTCATAGCCGGAAGCATATGGACCGGATGCTGATGGATCCCTTCGCTTTTCACGATGAACCAGGTATCTTTGCAACTCCCAATGAGGGTACTGTTTTCAGTCGTGGAAGAAACTAGAGGCAATCTCCATTGTCTTCTAACATTCTGTCCAGAAACCTCCCCAAGAGGTTTGACAGCACCAAAATGAAGAAGTACGATGGCAGTACAGATCCGGAAAACCATCTGGAACAATTTAAAAACTTCATGATGAACTTTGACGACGACGATAAACTACTTTGTAGGGAATTCTCCCAATCATTTACGGGGAGTGCTCTAAAATAGTACAACAGCATGCCTCAGGGTTGTATTAAAGACTTCGATACTGTTTGGGTAGCCTTTCGAAGGCAGTTTGTAGGGAGTAAAGAGTTAAAGGGCAATGGAGACACAATAATCCATTGTGCCCAGGAACCAAATGAGTCCTTGAAAGAATATATAAACCGTTTTGAATTCGTGAAGCTTTATCTGTCCGGATAAACTTATAGCCCGAATTGATAGACCTGTCCGGATAAAAACTACCCCTGATGTCAGACTGTTTTTCAGGTCTTTGACAAGAGTATTTGCACAAACACCTAAAAAAGGGGCTCCTGATGAGTCCGAATTCCGCATGCTCCCCAGACAAGGACAGTTCGGTCCAATGCCACCGGACCGGACAGATCACTTCGAACACTCAGACTATAGGACTGTTCGAACTATGAAAAAAGTACTAAAAAACCTAAACACTACTTGACTAAGCTACTTGCTCTCCTACATAGAGCTCATGGGTCTTTGAACATGACCCGGGTCCATTAAACATGACCCGAAAGCCCATAAGGGCCCAAACATCAGGGTATAAATACCCAACCACCTGCATTAAGTGTGGGTAATGAGAATTAACTGCTACCAGGCTGCTTAATTGTCTCTCTACTCTCTACTCTAAACACATAACACCCACACACTACTATAAAGCACCAACCAAATTACTAGCCTACCCTCAGGCGATTATTATCCTCACCAAAATTCACTGGGAAATGTAATTTAGAGTCTTACTTTTAGCATTGTAACAACAATATCAAAATACATATATAGGCTTGTTCCACTCATGTAATAAGGCATAAGCCTCGCAGAAATTCTGTACAACTTTTCATATATATTTTATACGCTTTTTACACACACAAAAAAAACAATAGAAACATACAAGCAACAAAGAAAAAAAACACAACCTGCGTACCTATTAGGCCTTAAAGGAATGTAACACAAGCTCAACCAAACAAAATAAACATTGATGAAAACACATGGGAGAGCAAATGAAGAAGAAACTTAAGAGATTTGTATCGTAGCTCAAATAAAAAATATCCCACATTTATTTGCTCGACCCTTTTCTTGCTTTTCCTTCTCTCTCTCTTTAGAGACCTCAATCTTATTTATGTTTCCTTCCACAATGAAAAAAAGAATAACAAAATGAGACAGTCCAACGGATTAAAATTTATGGCTACAAATTTTTCTAGCTAGAAACTAACAATTACTAAATGGAAAAAACAAAAAAGCGAAAGTAAAATTAAATTAGTGAAAGGAAAAAAACAACTAGTTAGAAGCTCTCTATAGAAATAAATCACGAGAGAACAATAAATACAACGAATATAAAAAAGCACTTTCATTATCTTATATTTATTTGAAAAGTATGTTACCGGATGATTTCTCACTTTGTATCTTTTCATTGTACCTCACTGTCTCTCTCGTCACTTGCGGAGTAAGGAATTGTTGCATTAGAAATGCAGCTTGTTTTGGAAGTTTTATTTTGTGAATAAAAACTTAAATTAAAATAAAAATGATCGTACAGAAAAACGTAGGGCATAATTCGAGGAGATATAAGGACTTGTGAAGTCAAATCTAAAAACTGTAGTAAAGTAATAAACCAGCGGAGATCTAATGTCTAGATCAACAATATAATGCATACAAGGGAAGATAAATAACATCCATCGACGAGTCGCCAGCTACAGACAAAAGTGCTATGAATGAAAAGCTTCTCAACTAAGTAAACGATAGTGTAGTTTCTGAAAAGGAGAAAATAGATAAGAGTAAGTTAGTAACATAGTCTAAATAGTCTGGCTAATCTTGGTGCCATGGATTCGAAACCAAATATTTGAAAATATTGAGGGTATAATATTTTGGTTTAAATAGATTACAAATTTTATTTTAAATATGAATGATATTTTTGTTTTACATTATAATTTAGTCTATAATTAGAATTTATAAAGCTTTGATAGGTCTAACAAGAAATAAACATACTCAATGTATTTAATAAAAAGATGTTTAAATTAAACCAAATATACGTCTTATATACATAATTTATAAAAAATAAAATTAAAAGGAATATAATATTTTATTTATTATTATAGTTATTATAATATTGGATGATACAAATTCACCAACAATTCAACTCATTTGACAATTAAAATTTTACATTTGCACAACCTTTTCGATATTTTATTGTCTTTGGAAACGAAGTGGGAAGCACATGTGTAGTCTTTGGGTTGACTTTCTACCCATATTTCCTCTTAATATCCTGATCAATAGAGGTGGCAAATGGTTCTGGAACCACGGTTCAAAGCTGACAACCTGCTTAAGAACTGGTGGTTTACCCGCGAAACTGACCCATTAAGACTGCAAACTGGCAGGATCGCAACCCGTCAGAACCGCCGGACCGCCAGGACCACATAAGGAGTAACCCGGCAGGACTGCAACCCGGCAGGACTGCGAAACCACGGTTTATTTGTAAAAAATCGCGATTTATTAGTAAATATTATAAATGTTTTATTTATTTTATAACCAAAATGTTATATTTAAAAAATATTGAGATATTGCATATTATTATAGAATTATTATTACATTTTTGTTAATATTAATTTGTTTTGGTTATTAATATTTTAAGTGTTGTAATTATTATATAGTCCAAAATTTTAAATATTACTTATGTTATTATCACATTTTGAATATTATTATTATGTTTTTAGATCTAATACAAACCAAAACTATATCTTATCATGTTAAAATATTACAAATTTTATGGTTATAATTTTAATATTACATTTTGAATTTTATTACTATGATTGGTTTTTAAATATTACAAGTGTTTGTTATTAGTTTTTAAACCAAAATCATATTTTATCATGCAAAAATATTACAAGTTATATTTATTATTTTTAATATGAGATTTTGAATTTTATTATTGTATTTGTGATTAGATTTTAAATATTACAAGTGTTATTTATTATTTTTAAGTTATATTGTTATAATTTTAATATTACATTTTGAATTTTATTATTGTGGTTAGGTTTTAAATATTACAAGTGTTATTTATTATTTTTAAGCTATATTGTTATAATTTTAATATTACATTTTGAATTTTATTATTGTGATTTGGTTTTAAATATTACAAATGTTATTTATTATTTTTAAGTTATATTGTTATAATTTTAATATTACATTTTAAATTTTATTATTGTGATTTGGTTTTAAATATTACAAATGTTATTTATTATTTTTTAAACCAAAATCATTTTTTTTCATGCTAAAATTACAAGTTATATTAAAATATTTAATATTACAAATGCTAAAATATTACAAGTCATATTAAAATATTTAATATTACAAATGCTAAAATATTACAAGTTATATTAAAATATTTAATATCACAATTGTTAAAATACATTTTTTAGTCTCTTGTCGCTAACCACTTTTTTAAGTCGCAAAAATTTGTCAAGAGTAGCTGCAATTTGTAATGGATCTCCCAAAACTTGTCCTCGAGTCTCACGATTAACCTTACTTAACGCAGCAGCAATCAAATCGACCATATTCGTCTTCGTACTAAGACTTTGTTTAGGAACAACGGGCTTACTCTTAGTCTTAGTTATAGTTGGGTGTTTGACACTTCGTGTCACCTTGTCGACCATTTTAGAACTAAAATTTGGTTTGGCGGTCTTACTCAAAGTCGTACGTGTAGTACTAACAAGTTTGACGTTTCGCCTCTCCTTATCAGAAATTTTCAAACTAAAATTTTGTTTGAGAGTCTTACTCATATTCGTAGGTTCAGTGGCACATTTGATGCGTCGTGTGATCGGATCCCTCTCGGGTGGAGGAGACATCATAAAAGAAGATAATTCCGAAAAATCAGTTTTCGGAGTTGCTTGTCCTAACCTGTTGTTAAAGCCATAAGACGGCATTGGAAATTTGAAATAAGCACAAATAATAACTAATACAAACTAATAACAATTTTTTTCGAAAAAAAATCTAACTATTTCGAAACAGAAGTACAATATGGAAAATACAAAAGTTAAGCTTAATAAAAAATCTAGAACAAGTTGAGAGATTTTGAGAGTTTATAGTAGATTTAGAGAGTGTGTGAGGTTGGAGTTGGGGTCTCCTCTATTTATAGGGGAGATCCAAAATTTTTTTTTGAGAAATCCGAAAAAATAAATTCGTCCGGATCCCCGAACCTGACTTTCGGACCATCCGGACCTGCTTCCCAGATGGTCTGGACGACAGGCGCAACGGCTAGTTTCATAAACTAGCCGTTGCGTTTGAATCGTGCGGACCGTCCGCACGACTGACCGGATGGTCCGCACGGTGACGTCACGGATGACGTCACTTGCTGACGTCACGGATGACGTCACTTGCTGACGTCATCCGTGACTGATTTTGTTTAAAAAAATATATTTTTTTAAAAGTTATGCACTTTAAACTATTTAGAAAAAATCAAAACTCTATATATAGGATTCCGCACTAATATTTTAAATAAAAATTAAAAAGAATTATATAAATAGGAAATTCGAACTATTATTTAAAAAAAATAAAAATCTATAATTAGATTTTTCGAACTATTATTTTTTTAATAATTTTAGTACTTTTATGAAAAATATATATATATATATATATTAAATTCTCTAGATTATTGAAAGAAATTTTATATTATTAACCCTTCCTTTTTTCTAGTTTATTGAAAGAAATTTTATATTATTAACAAGTTAATTTGGAACATAATAGATAGTTTATATTATTGATGATGTTAATCTCCTAAATAAATATATTTAATTAATTATATTTAATTATGCCATCATAATATAATTCCTTTTTAGGAACCGAATTACAGATAGTTAATTGAAACACATTTGGTATTTTTGAATTTATTTCACAACCAAATTACATGTGTTTATGCAATTGGAACATAATCCAAATTTATACAATTTTTAAAACTTTAAATTTATACTTCAAAAATTGAATACTTCAAATATTAAATTTATACTTCAAATGTTGTAAATTTGTAATCGAAATACAAGTAGATGTAATTATTTTATTTAATATCTACATAATATTAAATAAAATATCTTAAATACATAAATATAAATAGAAAAGAAAACGTATCAAAATCAAATTACAATTATTTTTTTAGAATGTAATTGATGATTATAAAATTTCGATTAAAATGATAACATATTTAAATTAAAATAAATGAAATAGAATAATTAACTCGTGTATATGGTACATATCTCAATTATTGAAATTAGATTCAATTAACACTTACAAATTAATTTTAAATAACATTATAAAATATTTTGATAAACGGTTCTTAAATGGTTTGGCTGATGGTTTGAAATGATAAACGGTTCTTAAATGGTTCTTCTGGTGGTTTGAACTGACGGTTTAACTGTGAAATTGGCCCATTAAAACTGCAAACTGGCAGGACCGCCAGACCGCGAGGACCGCATAAGGAGCAACCCGCCAGGACCGCAACCCGTGGTTCTGATTTAAACGGTGCGAGCGATTCGCGGTTCAGACTGTTTGCGACCACTACTCTTCACAAACACTATGATCCTGCTCTTCGGGGAACGTCCGTCGAAAATTCCTTCACCTTCACCCCATTCTTTTGCTTTTTCTACAAAATAAAAATGTATATAAGTATTTCTGTAAAAATAAATAAATATATAGCTATTAATAATATGTAAGGTTGGATGTTCTTAACCTTTTAGAAACAAAATAAATATATATAAAAAAAAAAAAAACTATGCAGATTGATATATAAATGATATGTACACTAATTGAACTCTACCTCACTAAAATTCCTTCACCTTCACCCCCACTAAAAAAAAAATGTTTATAGTTGTATTTATTCTAAATGATTAGAAGGGTATGCACACTAATTTTATAACTTTTTTATTTAATATATTTAACTCATATCTTGAAAAGTGAACCAAATTTGATTTTTGTTAAAATTCGGCTATAGTAAAAAAAACCAAACAAACCTAACATGGTTAGGAAACAAATTAACATGTCTTTAGTGTATGATTGGCCAAATTTACTCTGATTAGTTTAATTCCAATCTAGAAAAATTAAAGTTTTTAAAATTCAGATAAACTAATAATAAAACTAAAAAATATTATAAAATTAGATCACCATTAAAATACCTTTCCCACTTCCGCTGTGTTGGCCCACGTGCACCTTATCGCCATTGAAAGTTTTTGTCTTCGTATATTTTTCTATAAAATAAAACAAAAACAATTATCAATTTATCTTACTATTGAGAGTATTACAAAAGTTACATTCGAAAAATAAAAATTAAATATTAGAATTATTTTATAGTATTTTATAAAAAATATTTAAAAAACCAATTAAAGTATAAAAAATTATACTTTCAATAATTATGGATTAAAAAAGAACTAAAATCTATAGTTATAGTCAAAATAGAAAAAATATAACAATTTACCGACCTTCAAAAAGGGTGAACAAGCATAATTGAAAAATAAAAATAAAAACATAACATAGAAAAAACCCGAGAGACCATAGTTATAGTTATGTTTTCGAAAAATAGTTTTGCCTTTTGAAAATATATGTTTTTATATCAATAACATCTTTAGATATCTTGCTATTTATAATAAATTTGAGGTATATCTATTTTTATATTATTATATATTTTATAAAATAATTTTTGTTTTTTCTTGAAAAAAACCTGATTTGTTCGTGATGGTAGATAAAATGCATATTATACTTATAAAAAATAAAATATATGTATTTACTTTTTATATATTTTAAAAATTGTAATCAAATATTTTGATGTGTTATGTTTACATCTATTTTTTTAATTTTAATCTATTTTATTCTCTTGTTCTCTATTGATAAATTTATAATATTAATAACTGAGTTTATCATTTACCCCGAACATTAGTGATCAAATAAAAATAAAAATAAAAATAAATAAAAAGAAAATTCAAATAAACCAAAAAAATTTATAAAGTACTAACAAATATTCTAAACCAAACTTATCTATATTATAATATTTAAAAATGGGTAAGATATATTACCTACTCCTATTTAGTTTTGCCCATTACCATTTAATACCTAGTTTTTTTAAATATCTCAAATATTCTTAGTTACTATATAAAATTCTTTTTTTCTTTTAATTTATTTGTATCTTTCACTTCTTTTCTCCCTTTCCGTTCTTTCGAATCCATAAATAATTTCTTATACTCCAAATAACATTTATAATTTTATTATTCTAATACTCATTTATTCGATTCTTAGTAATTAATAACGAGAAAAGTTGGATTCTTCGTTTAAGAGAGTTTGATTCGTTTCATATCTCCTAAAATTAAATCCTAGATGTCATGTGCTTGGGTGTTTAAGAATGTAGTTATTCATTTAGTAGAAAAGCTTTATGCAGTGGAGACATGATTATTAAATAGAAGACGATGACGACAACAACAACTAGAAAGGAGAAAAGTTTTGGTTTACTTACCACCTAAAGACATTGTATTTTTGTATATTTCTCTTGAGCACATCTAGGTTAGGATGGGAAATGTACTATAGGAGTGACCCTAATCTCTTCTAGTTTCAAAAAACATTTTTGATTGACCTCATCTCTCTCCTAATAATTTTTTTTAAGTTCAACTTAATCTAATTTTCAAAGAGTTTAGTGGATTAACGGTCATAGGATGTTTAGATGAAGGTGGTTGTGAATCACGAACTAAATGTTAAACATTATAAATAATTACGAACTGAGAATCATGTGTTAATCTGAACTGAGAATCATGGATTATGTGTTAAATATGAATGTAGAATCATATCTTAAATCTGAACTGTGAATCATGGGTTAAACGGGAATTATAAATCGTGTGTTGAATCTGAACTGAGAATCATGTTTTAAATCTGAAAAAATAATCAAGGGTTAAATGTGAATCAAGAATCATGTGTTAAGTTTGAATTGAGAATCATGGGTGAATCGTGAACCAAAAATTATGTATTAAATCCAAAATAAGAATCATAGGTTAAATGAAAATTAAGAATCAATTATTAAATGCAAATCGTGAATCATATCTTAAATCTCAATTTAAAGTAATATATTAAATCTGAACAGAGATCCAAAACAGTCTCCAAATTGGAAATATTTCATCCTATCTTCCCAATAGTCTTTCACCAAAGAACCTTCATAGATTAATTTGTATTCATCACTAGAGAAGCTGATAAAGGCTTCTGGTGAACACCATCAATCAATTAGGAGATCCACATTACCTGCTTTAGTCTACCACATAATAAATTCCTCAGCCATGTCTCTTACCTTCCAAAGTCTTTTCCAATTATGAGAGCATTTAGATTGTAAGGGGACAGTTACATGATGCTGATTCTTGAAGTAAATAGATTTGAGAAGCTTGGACCATAAAACTCTTGGCTTCGCAGATTAAACCAAAGTGTAAGGGAGAAAACTTCCTTTATGTCTTAAATCCTTCTTACATTTCACCCCTCATTCTCATAAGTTTTGCATAGCTTTATCCATTTACATCAATTAGTTATAGCTTTATTTGCTTTAGTTCCCCACATAAAATTATTGTATAAAATCTCCAGTAATCTGATGACTGTTTTAGGGATTGTAGAGTTGTGAATGGTGAAGATAGGATATGCATTAAGAACAGACTGCATGAGAGTCAATCTCCCCCCAAGTGAGAGAACCTTGTGGTCCCATTCAGATATTTTGTTCCTTGTTTTAGCTATAATGTTTTCATAGTTACTAACCCTTAATTTGTTGCTTATCACAGAGACGTGATACTTGAATGGCAGATGGAAGTCCTTGAAATCCAAAAGCATTTCCCACCTGCTGATTTGCTAAGGTGTGATTTTTTTAGAGATAATAAGTCTTGATTTAGCTTTATTAAGAAGCTGACGTGAGATTTCTTCATAATGACTAATTACCTTCATAATTTTTGTGACTAAATCAGAAGAGACATTGAAATATATCAATATATCATCAGCAAAGCATAAACAAGGTGTGTTTAAGCTTCCTCTGCTTTTTTATCTTGTTGAAACCAAATCAGTAGATAACCTTTTCAAGCTTCTCAGTAGGTATTCCTTTGCTAGGATAAAAAGAATCGGTGACTGGGGGTCACCTTGTCTTAAACCCTTATTAGCTTTAAAGAACCCCTTAAGAGCCCCATTGACCATAATTTAGAAGTAGCAATTGTCTATACTCCTTTCAATCAGACAAATAAAATCATACCTGAACCCAAAATCAACCAAAACACTTAAGAGGAAAGTGTGGCCCAATCTATCAAAAGCCTAGTCCATATTTACCTTCAATAGAATATTACCCCCTCTAGTTTTGTTAGATAGATCACCAGTAAGCTCCTGAGCTATCATGATGTTATCATGAATGCTCCTACCCTAGTGAAGGACCTTTGATCAGCAGATATTAAATTAGGCAATATTGTAAAGATTCTGTTGTTGATCAGCTTAGAGACTATTCTACTAAAGTAAGTAGTTTGGCTGATTGGTCTATAATCCATCCACGTTTTAGCAAAGTCAACCATAGGGATTACGCACAGAACTATTGCATAAATTCTCTTAGGGAAAGGATCATCCCTGAAAACATCCTTGTTGGCCTCACATAAATCATTATTGATTATAGGCCGACAGTCCTTAAATAATTTTCCATTAAACCCACCAGGACCAGCAGCTGCATTAGGACTCAAATCCTTAACGATTTCATAAGTTTCAGACTCCAAAGGCAGTCTCATTAGCATTTCAATATCCTCCACAGAAACCATATTAGGAATGAAGTCACCCAAAATATTCGAGTTCCATGGATTAGTAAGATCAGAGATTAGAGCCTTGAAATGATTTACTGCAGACTCCTCAATAACATTAGGATCCTCATCCTAAGTAGTTCCATTCCAAATAAAAGAAATTAGAGATCTTTTATGGCCTCTCCTCACAGAATTATAGAAAAAAGAATTATTCATTTCACCATATTTAGACCATATGGTGTGAGATTTCTGAACCAAATATTCCTCCTCTCTTGCCAGTAACAAGAGATGTCTATCTTTAGTCTTATCGAGGAGCTCTCTGTCTTGAGCAGTGTTAGAAACAAGTAATTTAGCTTCAAAAGTTGTGATTTCCTCCTCAATATGCTTTAAAGAATAAAAAACATTACCAAAAACAGTCTTGTTACACACTTTAAGATTAGCTTTTAGATGCTTTAGTTTATACCAAAAGTTTTGAATAGGAGCCCCAGGTAATTCAATGTTCCAACAACCTTCAACAAAAGTGTAGAAGTCTTTGTGCAAACATCACATGTTCTGAAACGTAAAGGAAGAAATCCTTTTAGAGGTGGATGAGGAGATAGCGAGAAAAACATGATAATGATTTGAACAAGTTTTAGGAAGATGAGTAATGTAGTGTCATCAAAGTAGCTAAGCCATTTGCTATTAAAGAGGACCCTATCCAGTCTTCTCCACTGACTGCCATTAGCCCAAGTAAACCTATTCCTTGAAAAACCAGTATCCATCACATTACAATCCAGGATAAATTCATTGAAGTCGTCCATATTGGCTGTACAATTAGTGGAGCAATGAAGTTGTTCATCAGGATAGGCTATAGTGTTAAAATCCCCGAATATAATCCATTCTCTTTCATTATCTTCAGTAGTACTTTAACTGTCCCAAAGTAAATTTCTCAAACTTCTTGTACATTTTGCATTGATAATCGTAACATTGAAAGTTTTAGAAATTTAAATCTGCTTGATACTTAAGTAAAGAAATTGCTCTTCATTAGCCATGATGTCCACCTGATACATCCGTTCTACATGAGCCACAGTTTATTACTTATGTTGCTAGTAAACCCTTGAAACCCCAGCTTCCTCGAGATAACTTCCACCTTTGACTCCCTGGCCATAAGTTCCTGAATGACTAAAAAACTCGGTTTCTTTGACCTCTTAATAGACTTGATTCTGTCTTGATGTTATTTATTTCCTATACCACACACATTCTAGTTAAGAATGAAAATAGTCATTTAGATAGTTTAGTGGTTTTGTCAGCACTTTTGTGCTGCACACATTTATAGGATATAATCCCCTTTGAACTTACAACTTTCACCTTTCTTACTTTCTTCTGATCTATTCTCTTTCGACCAGAATTACTGACTGATAATTTGTTTATAGGGGAAACATGAAGAATTCTAGTTGTTTGCTTTGTTGGAGAAGTGATTTCAATAAGGGAAGAAACTGAATTACTGCCTTCTTGATTGAAATACCCCATTTCAATCATATGAAGGGCCTCAATAATCTCTTTATTTTCAATTACTAAAGGTAACTGTTTCTGAACCATAGCATCCCTATTTCCAGTTTGAAAATATTCCTCAAGATTTTCCTCAATATGATCAGTATTATCCATAATGATTGACTTGATTTTATGACCAGTTACCTCCAACTGAAATACAGGTAACAGGGAATCCACCTTTATGAGATTGGAGGCTTTAGCATGGTCAACAGGCTTCGTTTGGTTGTTCTTTTTGCAATCTTTATCAGAGTGCCCCAGGTGAGAACAAACTTTACAATATTCAGGTGTTTGTTATACACTAATCTTTTCCAGAAACTGTGAGACCCAAAAGATATTTTTATTCCTTTAGGCATAGGATTTGATACATCCATGAAAAAATTGTAATTTACTTACTACTGTTTATTTTGAATTTACAATGTGATTTTTTCGCACTGAAGTTACAAGAATCAGTTACAAGAATCAAGATTCTCTCCAAGAATGAAAACTAATCTTCTTCTTTATTCTCTTCTCTCAATCGATTCATCTCCTCTTGAAGGTCTTTAATGGAAGAGGATGAATGCTCCTCACATTATCATCGATCTGCTGATCATGGTATGCTCTTTCCGCCCCTGAATTTTCATCCTGATTAGCCAAACACGAGGGATAACGTGACATTTGAATCTATAACAAATTTCGTAAATGTTTCAACAAACAAGAAAACATATGCTGAGCTATTCAAAAACAATAATGACAAAATAATTCACAACAATTTTTCAAGATCATGTGATAATGATCATGTTGAAATTAAATTTGAGGCTGAAGATATGGGAAAAGTTCAATAAAAAGCTAAACACATCTTGGTTTGAAAATTTGCTAACGGAAAACCAAGTTACGTAATTGTTAAGGCTTTCTTGGATACTTTTAATTTGAAGGGAGAATTTAATGTCACTAGCTGGGACATCAAACACATTTTCATTGAGTTTACTGTGATAAAGGACTTAAAGAAGATCTGGAGGTGGAATGTTTGGAAAATTAGGGAAAGGATTATGAGGCTGCTAGAGTGGTCTCATAAGTTTAATCCTAATGTTGAGAATCCGGCTACTCCTGTATATATTGACCTTCCTGACCTTCCTAAGTTTATGTATAGTGAAACTACTATTCTTGAAGTGGCTATATCTATTGGTTCTCCTCTTAATGTATGGGTCTCAATCAACAACAGGGCTAGGCATAATTTCTGCAGAATTTAAGTCATAATCATTCTGATATACACTAATGGGCACTCTTGTCTGATGAAGGGTATAACAAGCAAAGGTTCCGAACAAACTTTATCACACTAAAATCCATGTTTACTTTGTTGTCACTACAATCAATGAGCTTCAAATAATATAACTTAACAAGCGTAGAGGCTCCACATTTTATTGGGTTCATAAAATTTAATAAATATAATATTAAACTTAACTTTTTATTCTGCGTCGAGCCATGACATATCTAGTATATTTTGAATTTGAGACTATTATATTATAGGCTCTATTTATATAATATAAAGAAACGACGATTATTTTAATAAATGGACAGTATATTATTATAGCTAGATTTTTAGATAGGGACCAACTAAAAATATTCATAGTACAAGCGTATTTATATTTAACAAAATAAAAATGACTATATAAATTTTCAGACATAATGAAATGGAATAAAAAGGAAAGGTAACTATGTTTAGTAATTGAAATTTTTTTTCCATAACCTCTCCGTTCAACTATACATCTGACGTTCAAATTTAATATATTTTTATAACCTTCATTCATATATGAAATATATCATATGAAATTTTCATCGAATGGGCTCTATTATATTAACTAATAATCCAAATGTCTATTCATTTTAGATAACAATCAACAAAGACTCTATTATATTAACTAATAATCCAAATGTCTATTCATTTTAGCTAGCAATCAACAAAGAGTGACAAAATTGAGTCATAGTGGGTGAGCATCTCTACTCTATCATACTTCCAACTATTATAAAAAATAAAGTTTGTATTCTCACGATATACTCTATCATACTTCCAACTATTATAAAAAATAAAGTTTATATTCTCACGATGTTCAACATTGGAATCATGTGACCATGTAGTTGTTTAACATGTTGATCCATAACTGAGACACTTTAACAAAATCCGATATCGTTTAAATTTTAAATAAATTAAACATGCATTGTATTATTCATTAAAACATATGCGTTAAAAATGAAACAATAATATAATCTAAAAAAAAACTATATAAGTATGTCTAAAACACAACCTCACTTGATTTAATTATCCTACCCCTAAAATAACTCGTGGGAATGATGTGCTCGTGAAAGCTTTTGGATTGTAGTGACGTTGGGAAATGATATGCAATCATAGAGTTGATTTTGATGTGATCAACCTTGATCTCACCATTCTAGATTTTATATTTTGTATATAAGAACTTGATGTCTGTGATTTTTGACTTATTCTATATATTGTTATTCTTAGATAACGTGATATTTGAACTATTGTAATAGGATTGTATGAGTGTTTTTTTCAATTCTTTCTACCTTACCCATCTTATGACAAAGTTGTATTAACCATAATGCATTATTTGATACTTCAAAATATGCCACATTTTTTACGGACATAATGAAGGTTGTAACAATAGACTTTTCATACTCTTCTAGAAAACTACACCTCCAACTAAAATGAATATATATCTATCTGTGAAGCTTTTGGTAAATGTATATAAAGTAAAATCAGTATTACAATAAGCCACTGTCTCCAACCTTTCCGATTTCTTATACATCAATCTTTAGTGTTTGATTTTATTCAAGTACCATATCACATATGTATCATCCATAATATGAATGATATGTTTGGACTTGTGGAAAACTCTACTCAAATTATACTTCCTACACCTAAAGCATATGGACATATTTGCATGAAACAAATATTTTATTATACCTTAGGCAATAACTTAATGAATATATATCATATTCAAATATTAGGGTATCCATATACTTGTTGTTTTCCAAACCGAAATACTTTACTAGTCTTATAATGTATGTCTTTTATGATAGAATAAATACACCTTAAGGGTTATCTTAATTATTTGGATCATTGATAGAATAGATGTGGCTCAACATGCTGAAGAAAGAATGACCACATGAGTCCAAGCTGAATAACGACGATAAATAAATTGAAGATCAAGAAGACTCCCCCACAAATGATATTAACAATCCCTTAGATGCTTTTGTCTAAAAGATTTTTTATCCACCTTACAATTTCTGAGATCGAGATCATGGGTACCTTAAATAATTCAATCACCCATGGAAATGTTATTACCGAAGTTAAGAAGAAAAATTATATGGCTAAAGTAAGCAACGAGAATGAAATTTAATAGGCTATCAAAAAGAACAATGGTGTCTAGACTATCTAGTTGTCCTTTGTGTTTACTTGTTTAGTTTACATATTTCTTTTCTTTTTTTAAGAAAATTCCTTGGAAGTCTGAGTATTACTTATGTGTTTGAATCAAATTCCTTGAAAACTCAAGGCATCTGATGTTTTAATTTTGTATTTTAAGCTAAGTATTAGGGATTTTGGCTTGGAAAATGTATAACCTTTTTTTTAACATTAGAGATGGTTTCCTCTCATTTTTTTATAGTATTGTTACAATTTTATATTCATTTTGTACCGCAAAATCTCGACTCTCCTAGGATGTAATCAGTATTGTATAGGGATTTCAGGTCTATTATGTTGAATATTTAAGTCCATGAGGATTTTTTTTATATATTTTAGCTAAGGAGCCCATCTTGTCGAGCTCCCCAGGCTTGATAATGGGGTATGGATGGTAGTCGATTTGTTCACTCTTTTCTGTCAATGATTGGAATATTCTTTACGTTTCTTTATTTGTAGGTTGGAGTTGGCTTTCTGACTCTTTTATCAATGATAGATAGAATATCTTAGCATCTCACATAGTATTCATATATCTCTTGCAAACACTCATCTATTCGTATCTACACAAGTTTGTTAAATTGATGGAATACCCAAATTATACCAAATTTGGTAACCTTTAAAAATAATGAAATATGAACCCATATAACATACAAAGCAAATTATATAATTAGGCCAATAACATCATTGCATTTGGAATAACAATGTTTAAAATGATAATCGGGGCACCTTAGGAAATTTGGTTGTAGAACACTTTAAAGGTATTCCTAACTCTACACCCTCTAAATCATTTATCCCTGACTTTCCTGATATTATCCCAAACCTTATATCCTATCAAGGTAACTCCTTCTTAACAGACTCTCCATCTATTTAAGAAATCCATAAAGTCATTCTATCTTTCAACCCAAATAATATGGTTGGAGTAGTTCAACATCAAATTCTACATTATTTGTTGGGAAATAAACAAGATCTAAGTAATGCCATTATTGATTTTTTTCAATGGAAACCTTATCCCAAAAAGTATATATACTAGCTCAATTTTCTTAATCCCCAAAAAAGACACTGCAAAAACTTGTAGTGACTTTAGGCCAATCAGCATGTGCAATGTTTTAAACAGAATAATCTCTAAGATGGTAAACAATATGTTGATATAGTCCCTAAAATTATCTCTGATAATTAGGGAGGCATTGGTCTAAATAGGTCTATTAATGAACACATGAACTCATCCATAATTTAGAGAAAAAGGTCAGAGGTGGCAATATTATTTTCAAGTTAGACATTGATAAATCCTTTGACAAACTATCCATATCTTTCTTAATCAAAATCTTAGAATTCTTTGGCTTCAATTGCAAATTTATCAATTTGATTAAATAAAGTCTAGTATACACCCAATTCTCAATCATTATAAATACCTCTCTATATGGTTGTTTTAGTTCTTCTAACGGAGTGAGGCGGGGTGACCCACTGTCACTCAGTCTATTTATAATTGCTGAAAGTTATTTATTCAAGGAATTAAAAAACTCTTCTCTGAAAACCAGTCAATGTATTACCAATCAAGAATTAACATTCCAATTCTATGTTTAACATATGCTAATGACATAATAATGTTTACAAATGGATCATCAAACAACATCAAAAAGATTTGTGACTTCTTAGCTAATTATCAAAAAGGTTTCTGGTCAAATAATTCCCTCCTCAAAATCTAAATTTATAATACCCAAATCTACAAAAAGAACAAAGATAAAGCCCATTTCTGAAATCACTAGATTTAACCATTCATCTTTTTCGATTAAATACTTAGGTGTTAGCATTCATTCTAGTAACATAATACTTTACTTTGATGACATAATAACCAAGCTTAGGAAGAAAGTTATTGAATGGGAGTGTAAGAATCTCTCTTTTGGTGGAATAATGGTCTTAATACAATATGCACTATTGACCATTCCTTCCTATTACATTCAACCTTATAATCTTCCCAAAACATTAATCCACAGAATTCACAAACTTCTAAATAAATTATTTTGGGGTTCAAAGGAAGAAAAAAATATTACCATTTGGTCTTCTTGCTCTAATCTATATAAAACAGATGATGAATCATGTTTAAAATTCACAACCTATTTGATATCCAGAATACCTTTTCATGCGACTTATAGATCTCTTTTAAATCTCATAAATTCTTGTGGTCCGACGTCATGGATTCTATATATTATCCAAACATTCACCATTTATAAGTTACCACAAAACCTAAAGAATCTGGAGAAGACTGCTAGAAATTAGGAAAAATGTTGAGCCCTTCATTTATTGGAAAATTGGTAATGGATCTTCTGATTTTTTGTTAGAGAGTTGGTGTCACACCGTTCCACTAATCACCCTTAATGATACTAATGTCTTATGGCATAACAGTAGGAAGATTAACCTTTTCTTGGAAAATAATACCTGTAATCTAAACAAACTAAGGGAAAATGTTACCCCAACTAATATTGACAAAATAATTAAGTTGACTCTTCATGAAGAAATCCCAGATCCCATCAAATGAAATTTATCTAAAACTGGTAATTTAACTTCAAAGAAACATATGAAAAGTTAAGCCCTCATTCATGTTTCAAAAGATTTGGAACTCTGTTTCTCCAAATAAGTGCTCTTTCACTCTTTGGAGAACTCTTATAGGTTTTTATGTTGTTGATTTCATTCTTAAAAAAATTACTTTAATATCATTATGTCAATTTTTTAAAATTCTAGTAATAGTCAGTCACTTATTGGTAAAATTCCATACATCTTCAGTCGTATGACAACATTTTTAAGTTACCAATAGGGAACTAGATGGCATTCAAACATTTCATTTAAATCAGGTTTTCTTCTAACAACAAGCAAACACAAATAAAAACTATATTACCTGTTATTTAACTTGGTGTATATAGATTTCCAGAAACAGAGCTAAATATAACAATATATCTGTTTCTTCCCAAGAGATCATCAACAAGACAGTGCATATGCTCATTAAATTAGATTGTGCTAATTTATTATCTAAAACAATCTGGAGTAAAAATGTTTGGGTTGCTAACGAATTAAACTATTTTAAACTGTTTAAACCATTTATCAACCAAACCTTATATACTATCTGTAAAATGACATCCACAATTAGAAAACAGACTTAAACTTAATACTCATGGGGCATGTGCCTTTAATGGGGAATCTAATGTAAGATTTCTCTTAAGAGATTCAAACAACCTTATGTTAGTTGATGGGAATATACTATATGGGAAGCAAACTCCCATTATAGTTGAACCTCGTGCATTACTAGATGGCTTAGTATTATGATATAATTATGGCCATTAATATGTTGATGTTGAACTAGATTCAAAAAATAATTACTTGATTCTTTAACATATGATTGTTCTCATTGGTTTCTAGCTCCAATACTAGCTATTTTCCAAAAACTTATCAAATCTGAAATGTCTTTAAGGCTTGTTTTAGATAATAAAATTTGGTCGCTGATGGAGTAGCAAAATTATCTCTCAAATCCAATGCAAACAATGACTTTACTCTCTTTACAGCCCCTCCTAATTTCAGAGAAATTCTATTTTTAGAAAGTCTTAACTTAGATTATCTTAGGTTAAACAATACTAACTTTTAACTCCAGTTTATTATATAAAATTGGTCATTAACTTTGTAAGCAAGCTTTCAAACTTGACACACAAATTGTTTGTTGGTTTGGTAGGTTTTGCAGGTTTAGAGTGAAAAATTAAGTATTGGAGTTTCTTCTCCTGGAGAAAAACAACTGAAACGTTATGGAGATTCAACAGTGTGGAGATCCACTTAATTATAAAGTCCGCTTCACAAAATCAATCAACATCTGCAACAGAAGTCTTTCAAATGCCCTCAGGCCATAAGCAATATTTTGTTTAAATATTAACATATTGATGTAAACTTAGCTTTCTCAATATTCTCCTTGTAACATACTTTGGTGATTTTAATAAAATTGTTATTTCTGGAAGAAAAAATCATGTGATTCTTATTCGAAATAACAGTAATAAAATTGTTACTCTATAAGAATTAACAGTAATAAAACTATTACTCTAATTGAAGTAATAGTAATAAAATTGTTATACCACTTATCTAGATTTATTTTCTTATAACATCGTCTTGCGTCTAGAGGTCGTTTGAACCTCTACTCATATTGAAGTGCACCAATTTATTTAACAGTTTTACATGAACATCGTTATCAAATTCAGTCAACTCCCGATACACTTGTATCAATTGGTGTGACAAAGTAACACCTATTAATTTCTTGGAAAATTAAAAGTTAACAAAAAAATCATATGCAATACAAATTTCTTCCTACAAGAGGATATGCTAAATTTCATAAAGTATGAGGCTAATATGTTGGAAATTAAAATTTTAAAAAAATAATAGCTATAACTGGCTTACGAATATAAAGCCTTATCTAAACAAGTATCAGGGATACATTGGTGGTACAAATCCGGTAGCCATGTTGTATACTTAGCTGCTGGATATTACAACTTGAAAGAGAAAGACGGTTACCGATCTATTACAATAATGCTTCATACGCACCACGCTATATTAAATTTTACATTTCTTTAGATAAGAGATATCAATCATCCACCTAAATCAAGAACTGGACATTAGAAACTACTTCAGTAGGTATAAGGATTCTTACTTACAATCTTCTCAAGCTGGAATAGAGGATGCCGATGTAGAGAGAGAAATGTGGTACATTCACAAAAGAATGATTTGTAGTTTAGGTTTGGTTTCGAGGTTGAGACATCTGAACCAAACTAAACATACATAAAATAAGAGCACTAGCAACTAAATATATGTCTATTCTTCAGTCTTTTGTCTTCTTTTTCTTGTGATTTGCGAGAGGAAAGAATTAGAAACGAAAAGATAAAATAGTTTAAACATACAAGACACAAAGGATTGAATTGTATAATTAGATTAGACACCCAACTATGTTTAATTTTGGAGAATTTTAATCACCTTTAATTAAGTTAAAATTTATATATTTATATAAACAACTATAAAATTATAACCCATTGGTTATATACAGTAATATATCTGTGACATATTATTGTTTTTGCAACCGTGGTTATTTATTCAAAGATATAAAATCGAATTTTATATGTTCAACTTAAAACATCATAATGATTTTTTATGTGGTTTAAACCATTGAAAATTTTCCTTTATGCTTTAGGGATGAGGTATTTTCGCAAACAAATTTAAGGTACAAAATAAATTCTCATTTTCAAAAGTAAACAAGCAAATTAATAAACAATATGGCTACAAATAAGAAAAAATAAAACCACATAAACTAAATATACTCAATTTTAGAACTAATGTTGCACATAAACAAATAGCACCATTAACAAAATCAACCAGAAATCAGTAAAACACCACAATAGAATCCGTAGAACAACGACTCTTTTCTAGAGAAAGAAACTCTCTCTAAAACTCAACCAACGTTTTGCAAAATCTCTTTGTTTTTCAACCCTGGTGCACCATCTTAAACCTGCAAATCGCTCATCACAAGATCAAAATCTTGTTTATGAGGAGAAACATAGACCTTTTCTCAAGTTATAGAGCAACTACACCCTTCATTCTCATGTTACCCTGTTAGATTCACCATTAATGGTGATCAAGCCAATTAATGCTTTCAAGTCATCTGAAGTGCCATTAATGGTGGACTTCTTTAGCTTTTTTGATTCTGCGGTGGAGTTTAATGCCCAGTCGCCGTCCTCCCTTTCGAGCCATCAGTACACTGGCTATTCACGATCGTTCCCGACTCCCGAGGATGTTGTAGTTAAGGTAAATTCCTTTTGCATGCTATCATACGATCTGCAAAAACTGCACTTTGTGCCGCCCTCAGCGATAACATCCCCTTTGCCTAGCTACCCCGCCCCCTTTCTCCGTAAAGTCTTGCGTCTATGAAATCCAGGTTCACTACCATTCCTATTGGCCAGAGAATAAATTCTCTTTGTAGCCTAAAATATTTTCAAAAACGAACCAGTAGACTCCTCTATGCATGTACGACAACATTAATGAGTTCTCTCTCCTCATTAATCCTTACCTCAACCGTGCAAGAAACCTCTCTCCCTTCCCTATCTAGCCCATTCATCAACCCTCCTCCGTCTCTTCCCCTCCCCGATTTTATTCAATCCTCACCCTTCCCTTTAAAATCAGATCGTCCTTCGATCTCCCCTCCACCATCTCCTACTATCTCTCCTATAACTAGCCATTATTGGAAAAAACCACCAGACTTTTGTATCCCGTTTTTTATGTCTTACCTCAACTTCCCTTCTACTACTCATCTCATCACCCTTACAGAGAACCCTCTATTCCAGCTTTTCCCCTTGTACTCACATGTTCCCCTCCGCCGGCAAGCATGGTTGAAACGCGACGAAGCTCCTCTTCAAGACGCTCTAACCGAAAAATTACTCCTCAGTTTAATGAAAAAGCTTCATTTCCCCCTTTCGAGCTGTTACCCAAACCTTCAAGTCCTAGAACTACCCTATCCTTAGACACCAGAGCATCCTCACCATCGTCGACATCCCTTCCAAAATCTTCCGGTATGTTTGGGTTGTCTCTCTCTGTCCATGGCTCCCCTCCTCCCTCTACGTTTTTCAACCGCAAAACCACTGGCATGCAGACCCTTGAAACTATCAGAAGTGAAAGAGAGGCCTTACCACTCTCTCTTTCCCCTCGGGAACCAGAAACATCATTCAGACTCTCAACGATGAAGAAGACCCTTCAGAGATCGACCTAACCTTTTCAGCGTCCAACGAAAAGCAACTCTAGTCCATTCTTGACGGCAACGATAAGCTTCTCTGGGCCATCACCTCTCTAGAGGACCCACCTCGACTGCCAATCCCCTCCCCTGGATCCTCCCCAAGCCCTGCCTCCATGGTAGTGAATCGGCGCATATCCCAAGCCTGAACCGTTCGTGCCCCCATCACATGTCGTCGCTGGAGAGCTCTGAACCCTTAAACCTATCCCTCGTATCCCTGTCTCTCCTAAACCCCAATGTTGTTCTCTCCACTCCAGCTTTAATCCCTACTCTGGAGAGCTCTGAACCCTTGAACTTATCCCTCGTATCCCTGCCTCTCCCAAACCCCAATGTTGACGACAACGATAAGCTTCTCTGGGACATCACCTCTCTAGAGGACCCGCCTCGACTGCCAATCCCCTCCCCTAGATCCTCCCCAAGCCCTACCTCTATGGTAGTGAATCGGCGGATATCAAAAAGCCTGAACCGTTCGTGCCCCCATCACATATCGTCGCTGGAGAGCTCTGAACCCTTGAACCTATCCCTCGTATCCCTGCATCTCCTAAACCCCAATGTTGTTCTCTCCACTCCATCTTTAATCCCTACTCCTCATAGCCTTATCCAGGCCTCTTGCATGCATGCTGAAACTTTTCCTTTGCATGCATGCACTAACCCTAGAGACATACACATCCCCTCTCACTCCCAGTTACTAACCCTAGAACCCCTTTCATCTAACTTCGCCTTCGAAGCAGTTACCTCTTGCTTTCCCAACCATTCAACGATCCAAAAACCGCCTCCATTACCAGTCGTTACCTCTTTAACAACTCCATCCCTCCACCAACCTCCTCTCCGCTCCCCCAAACTACCATCGTCTCAACCGCAGTTCTTTCCCTCCAGCAAGCGGTCCGGTTAAGCAACAACCCTCTCACGAGCGGCCACCACCTTCACTCTACGGTCATCAATACGTCAAGCCACCCCTCTGTTCAAATCCCAAAGCTAAAATCGATTCTGACTCCCTTTCTTTTCCCGAAGTCAGACCCTGGACGAAACAGCAAGGGTCATACCTTCTCGAGACCCTCCAAACCCCATCGTCCCCTTTCATCTGTCCCGACATTTCAACATCCTTGAAGGGTAACAGTGCTTTTAGAAACGTTAAAGGCAGCAACACCCACATTCAGCCACACCTCGTCGCTGAGTCTACCTCCATAGTTAACATTCATCATCATGGTCCGACTTTAAAAACATAGGCTCTTATTGTCTCACAGTCTGAGTCCAGATCCCCGATGAAAATCGAAAAGACAGACGCAATCCATATCGACAACGGAATCCTTGTGTTCCCAGAGGATGCTTTGACAAGAGATAAGGATGAGTTGGCCAAATGCTTATCCGGCTACTTTCTATCAAAAAAAAGAGTTGTTTCTCACGTCCAAGCCCTTGCCAACCAAGTGTGGAGCTCTTATGGCCTCCAGGAATGCAAGTCGACTCCTTCCGTTCATTATTAATTCAAATTTTCATCGGCTGATAACGCAACTGAAGTACTTGAAAAAGCACCTTGGTTCTTTAGCAGCCACTCTGTCTTCCTCAAGTGGGGAACCAATGGAGGCTCTGACAAAGAAAGCCCTGGAACCCATTCCCGTTTGGGTCAGATTCCACGGAATTCCCCACGAGCTTTGGTCAGAGAAAGGACTCACATTCTTGGAAGCTTTTTAGGGACTCCTATCTATGTAGATAGTCAAACCGTCGACCGATCGAGACTCAATTATGCTAGAATATGTATAATAATGCAAGCTACCTCTGATTTTCCTTCCACCATTACCATAAGATGTTTAGGCAAAGACCATGTTATCCAAGTTGAATTTCAAGGGCTCCCAACCATCTGCAAACACTGCTACTCCTTTGGGCACGCAGCCAGCGGCTGCCACATCCCCGCGGACCCATCCACCTCATCCCTTCTGAATCATCTCTCTGGGAAAGAACCAAGCTGACTCAAACCCACCTCATATCACTCTCTCAGACTCTAGTAACAACGGAGTAGCAACTTCAGAATCACTCCGCCAGATGACCATCCAAAATAATTGGACCAAAAGTTACATAATTGCAAGCAACAACGCTGCGGCCGCTCATATAAGCCAAGAAGAAGGAGAACCTTCTTCAACGGAAAGCACCTCTCTAAGACCCAAAGCTGCAACTACTTTGGTTTTAACAAGTATATGTGGTGATAACCGAATGTTGTACTAGTCAATTCCTACCTTTTATCTTTTATAATTTCGTTTGATAATGAAAATCGCATGTTGGAACGTAAGAGGGTTAAATAATCATGTTCGTAAAAAAGACGTCCAAGATTTTGTTTTCGCAAATAATATTAATCGCATTTTCCTGATATAGACCAAAGTTAAGATTGATATAATCTTACCTATCATGAGGTCCATGTTAACTTTATGGCCCTTCCACACTAACCATAGTTGTCACCTGGTAGGCGGAATATGGATCGCTTGGAACCCAAGCGTTTATAGCATCGCCATTAAAGATATAACTGCCCAATCATTACATTGTGAGCTAGTTTGGACAACTACAAACACCATTCTTAACCTCACAACTATTTACGGTTTCAATGAACCATCAGACCGTGTCCCTCTCTTGAGCAATCTTCTCGCCGTTGCCCAAAATCATGCCTCCAAGCCTTGGATTGTTCTTGGGGATTTTAACGCCATTAGAAACTCCCATGAACGATCTAGCCCCGACCCTCATTGGAATAGTTCTATTGAAGTTTTAATGATTGTTGTCGTTGTTGTAACGTTAATGACCTCCGCTCAACTGGCTTTCAATATACGTGGCTCAATAGACAAGAGGATAACCATATCTCTTATAGGATCGACAGATCCCTTGTGAATAGAATTTAGGACGAGATCTTCTCGAACTCATATGCCCATTTTGACCTCCCTCGGACCTTCGACCACGCCCCGATGATCATTC
The DNA here is from genome assembly GCA_036936605.1 of Limnanthes douglasii subsp. nivea. Lineage (NCBI taxonomy): Eukaryota > Viridiplantae > Streptophyta > Magnoliopsida > Brassicales > Limnanthaceae > Limnanthes > Limnanthes douglasii. The sequence goes on from JAUPFV010000002.1 coordinate 151,847,099, forward strand.
ACATCATCACTCCCTTCCTCTCCTCCCTTAGGCCCTTTAAAGTTTTCAATATGTGGAAGCTTCATCCGAGCTTTCAAGACCTAGTTTCTAATAGTTAGAACCTACCTAATGGGAAAAGCCCCATGCAAAACATAAGCTGGCCAGACTTGCCCCCTCCTTATCTTCCCTCAACAAAAGGGAATTTAATGATATCAGCCATAGGGTCGAAAAGGCTAAAACCGATCTCACCATAGCCCAAGAAAATCTCTTCTCTGACCCTTCTAACCGCTCGCTCATCTCTATTGAAAAGAAGGCGTCAGACTTCTTCATCTTCTTCAGCCGCGCTGAGAAATCCTTCATTAAGCAAAAATCACGAGAAACTTGGCTTAAGCTCGGAGATTAGAACTCTGAGTTCTTTCATAACAGTATCTGGGCTCATCGCGCCCAAAATAAGATCCTCTCAATCACCACCCCGGGAGGCTCCACGAGCTCTAAACCTCGCACCATCTTATCCACTTTTTATAATTTTTTCCTTCATCAGATAGGCTCTCTTAGCAAAGACAACTATCCTGGCCGGGACAGAATCAAAAACTTAATCAATACCCCCTCTGACCTCCAGGCCGAGATGGTTAAACCCATCTCTGATGAGGATGTTAAGAATGCCCTTTTTGAAATAAACAGTGATAAAGCGCCTGGACAAGACGGCTTTAGTACAGGATTTTTTAAATCCTGCTGGAATATTGTTGGTCCTGACATCTGCGCAAGGGTTAAACACTTTTTCATTAACAAAAAAATGAACCTCGAGTGGAACAAAACCCTCATTGCTCGTACCCCCAAAGTGGACTCCCCCTCTCTGCCTTCAGACTTTCGACCCATCGCTTGTTGCAATATCATTTACAAAATTGTATAAAAAATCATTGCTAACAGAATTAAGCTGGCTCTCCCTTCTCTGATCGACCCCTCCCAATCTGCCTTTGTTCCTGGCCGCTCTATTGTAGATAATATTCTCCTGACCCAAAACCTCCTTCATGGTTATCAAACAAACCGTAAAGGTCCTAGATGCACCCTTAAAATTGATTTTATGAAAGCTTTTGATAACATCAGATGGGAAGTCGTACTCCATATCTTTTTAGCCATGAATTTCCCCATGCCCATGATAAAATGGATTCTTCAATGCATCACCACTCCTTCTTACTCGATTTGCATCAATGGTAAGCCGATGAGATTCTTCCCTGAGGCGAGCCTCACGCAGGGTGTCTCGCTTTCCCCTTATATTTTTGTTATTGTAATACAGATACTCTCCAGAATCCTTCAGGAAAATAGCCAAAACCCATCCTTCGGCTTCCACTGGAAATGCCACAATCTCAAGATTAGCAACCTCTGCTTCGTGGACGATCTCATGATCCTTTATAGGGCCAAAATCCAATCGATAACCTGATCAATGAAGGCCTGATGGAATTTGCATCAATTTCAGGCCTCCATTTGAACCCTTCTAAGAGCCACATTTTTTTCTCTGGAACCTCCCCTTGCGCAAAACTAACTATCCTCAACCTCCTCAACTTCAAAGAAGGCTCCCTTCTTGTCCGTTATCTCGGAGTCCCCCTCATCACCTCGCGACTCTTCTACAATGATTGCAGACCCTTTTTCTCAAAATCACAAACCAAATCATCTCCTGGATGAGAGCAGCCTTGGGACTAAGTTACTGTGTCCAAATATGAGAGCAACCTTGGGATCCCAGACTTAAAAATTTGGAATCAAACGGTCGCCCTAAAACTTCTGTGGTCCATCCTTACAAAAATTAAAAACTCTCTATGGACCCAATGGACCCTCTTGGAAAAAAATAAAAAATAATTTCTTTTGGACCCTTCTCTCCCCTTCAAATGCAAGGTTAGAGCTGGTGGAAGATTCTGAAGCTCCGAAATCAGGCGACGAACTTGTATAAAGTCATTATCGGGAATTGAGCAGACACTTCAATTTGGCATGACCTTTGGTTATTCCCTTCTTCCTTAACCAACCGCTATGCACCCTCCATTCAAAATCTTTCCAGACTCAGAACATCCGAAAGGTCAAAGATCTCTACAGCAACGACAGATGGGTCTGGCCCTCGCAAGCCAGAGCCCCCAACAGAAACCCACACCTTCACCTTGCAGAAATCAACTCGACTCTTAGCAACCTCCCTCCCGCCACCTCCTCGTCTGATACCTTCATCTGGATCCCAAATAAATTAAAGTCGTCATTCTCCATTAGTAGCACTTATGCAACTCTAAAACCCCATCGAGAAAAAGTTTGTTGGGCCTACCTCATTTAGCACAATGTTTCCATCCCTCGGCACTCTTTCATAACTTGGTTAGTCATCCACAACAAGCTCACCACTAGAGACAAGCTAATTGCTTGGGGTCTGGACTCTTCCCCCACTTGTGTTCTCTGCACCAACTCTTCGGAAATACTTGAACATCTCCTAACCCTCTGCCCCTTATCTTCTGCTATTTGAGAATCTCTATCCCAGAAACTCTTCTTCCCCTCCCCCCATCCTTCCTCCTGGCTTTAATGGGTAGAGGACGCTAGTGCTTGAAACCCCTCGAGGGATCGAAACAGGCCCTTATGAAGAACAGTCTTTTGCGCCTCAATATATTACATTTGGAGAGAAATGAATGATAGAATATTCAACAACAAGCATTGCTCATTAGGTATTATCTGACCTCCGCTACCGTTTCAAAGGAACCAAAGTCAAATTTGATGAGTCCGAATTCCGCATGCTCCCCGGACAAGGACTGTTCGGTCCAATGCCTCCGGACCGGACATATCACTTCGAACACTCAAACTATAGGACTGTTCGAACTATGACAAAAGTACTAAAAAACCTAAACACTACTTGACTAAACTACTTGCTCTCCTACTTAGAGCTCATGGGTCTTTGAACATGACCCGGGTCCATTAAACATGACCCGAAAGCCCATAAGGGCCTAAACATCAGGGTATAAATACCCAACCACCTGCATTAAGTGTGGGTAATGAGAATTAACTGCTACCACGCTGCTCAATTATCTCTCTACTCTCTACTCTAAACACATAACACCCACACACTACTATAAAACACCAACCAAATTACTAGCCTACCCTTAGGCGATTATTATCCTCACCAAAATTCACTGGGAAATGTAATTTAGAGTCTTACTTTTAGCATTGTAACAACAATATCAAAATACATATATAGGCTTGTTCCACTCATGTAATAAGGCATAAGCCTCGCAGAAATTCTGTACAACGTTTCATATATATTTTATACGTTTTTTACACACAAAAAAAGCAATAGAAACATACAAGCAACAAAGAAAAAAAACACAACCTGCGTACGTATTAGGCCTTAAAGGAATTTAACACAAGCTCAACCAAACAAAATAAACATTGATGAAAACACATGGGAGAGCAAATGAAGAAGAAACTTAAGAGATTTGTATCGTAGCTCAAATAAAAAATATCCCACATTTATTTGCTCGACCCTTTTCTTGCTTTCCCTTCTCTCTCTCTTTAGAGACCTCACTCTTATTTATGTTTCCTTCCACAATGAAAAAAAAAGAATAACAAAGTGAGACAGTCCAACGGATTAAAATCTATGGCTACAAATTTTTCTGGCTAGAAACTAACAATTACTAAATGGAAAAAACAAAAAAGCGAAAGTAAAATTAAATTAGTGAAAGGAAAAAAACAACTAGTTAGAAGCTCTCTATAGAAATAAATCACGAGAGAACAATAAATACAACGAATATAAAAAAGCACTTTCATTATCTTATATTTATTTGAAAAGTATGTTACCGGATGATTTCTCACTTTGTATCTTTTCATTGTACCTCACTGTCTCTCTCGTCACTTGCGGAGTAAAGAATTGTTGCATTAGAAATGCAGCTTGTTTTGGAAGTTTTATTTTGTGAATAAAAACTTAAATAAAAATAAAAATGTTCGTACAGAAAAACGTAGGGCATAATTCGAGGAGATATAAAGACTTGTGAAGTCAAATCTAAAAACTGTAGTAAAGTAATAAACCAGCGGAGATCTAATGACTAGATCAACAATATAATGCATACAAGGGAAGATAAATAACATTCATCGACGAGTCGCCAGCTACCGATAAAGATGCTATGAATGAAAAGCTTCTCAATTAGGTAAACGGTAGTGTAGTTTCTGAAAAGAAGACAATAGATAAGAGTAAGTTAGTAACATAGTTTAAATAGTCTGGCTAATCTTGGTGCCATGGATTCGAAACCAAATATTTGAAAATATTGAGGGTATAATATTTTGGTTCAAATAGATTACAATTTTATTTTAAATATGAATGATATTTTTGTTTTACATTATAATTTAGTTTGTAACTAGAATTTTTAAAGCTTTGATAGGTCTAACCAGAAATAAACATACTCGAGCACACGGAACAAGAATTGTAATTGTTTATGTATTTAATAAAAAATCTTTAAATTAAACCAAATACACGTCTTATATACATAATTTATAACAATTAAAATTAAAAGGAATATAATATTTTATTTATTATTATAGTTATTATAATATTGGATGATACAAATTCACCAACAATTCAACTCATTTGACAATTAAAATTTTACATTTGCACAACCTTTTCGATATTTTCTTGTCTTTGGAAACGAAGTGGGAAGCACATGTGCAGTCTTTGGGTTGACTTTCTACCCCATATTTCCTCTTAATATCCTCCTCACAAACACTATGATCCTGCTCTCCGGGGCAACGTCCGTCGAAAATTCCTTCACCTTCACCCCATTCTTTTGCTTTTTCTACAAAATAAAAATGTATATAAGTATTTCTTTAAAAATAAATAAATATATAGCTATTAATAATATGTAAGGTTGGATGTTCTTAACCTGTTAGAAACAAAATAAATATATATATATAAAAAAGAAAAACTATGCAGATTGATATATAAATGATATGTACACTAATTGAACTCTACTCACTAAAATTCCTTCACCTTCACCCCCACTACAAAAATGTTTATAGTTGTATTTATTCTAAATGAATAGAAGGGTATGTACACTAATTTTATAACTTTTTTATTTAATATATATAACTCATATTTTGAAAAGTAAACCAAATTTGAATTTTGTAAATCCGTTATAGTAAACAAAACCAAACAAACCTAACATGATTAGGAAACAAACTAACATGGCTTTAGTGTATGATTGGCCAAATTTACTCTGATTAGTTTAATTCTAATCTAAAAAAAAATTAAACTTTTTAAAATTCAGATAAATTAATAATAAAACTGAAAAAAAAATTAGATCACCATTACCTTTTCCACTTCCGCTATGTTGGCCCAGGTGCACCTTATCACCATTGAAAGTTTTTGTCTTCATATATTTTTCTATAAAATAAAAGAAAAATAATTATTATTATTCTTACTGTTAAAAGTATTTCAGAAGTTTCATTCAAAAAATAAAAATTAAATATTAAAATTATTTGATATTATTTTATAAAAAAATTGAAAAATCCAATTATAATATAAAAATTTATACTTTCAATAATTTTGTGAATTAAAAAAACTAAAATCTATAATTATAGCCAAAATAAAGAAGACAAAAGAATTTACCGACCTCCAAAAACGGTAAACAAACATAATTGAAAAATAAAAATAAAACATAACATGGAAAAAACCCGAGAGACCATAGTTATGTTTTCGAAAAGTAGTTTTGTATTTTGAAAAGAACTTTTTTATATCAATAACATCTTTAGATATCTTGCTATTTATAATAAATTTGGGGTATATTTATTTTTATATTATTATATATTTTATAAAATAATTTTTTGTTTTTTTCTTGAAAAAGATATTATTTGTTTGTGATGGTAGATAAAATGCATATTATACCTATAAATAATAAAATATAAGTATTTACTTTTTATGTTTTTTTAAAAATTTAATTAAATATTTTTATGTGTTATGTTTATATCCAATTTTTAATTTTAATCTATTTATATTCTCTTCTTCTCTCTTGATAAATTTATAAGATTAATAACTGAGACATTTACCCTAGACATTAGTGATTAATATAAAAATTAAAATTAAATTAAAAAGAAAATTTAAATACAGGAACAAAAATTATAAAATACTATCGAAGTATCCCAAACCAAACTTATCTATCTTATAATATCTAAAAATGGGTAAGATATACACCTACTCCTATTTAGTTTTACTCATTACCATTTAATACCTAGTTTTTTTAAATATCTCAAATATCCTTAGTTATTATATAAGATTTTTTTCTTTTTATTTATGTGTGTCTCTCTCACTTCTTTTCTCCTTTTCCGTTCTTTTGAATCCATAAATCATTTCTTATACTCCAAACAACATTTATAATTTTATTATTTTAATACTCATTTCTTTAATTCTTAGTAATTAATAATGAGAAAAGTTGGATTCTTCGATTAACAAAGTTTAATTCGTTTCATCACTCCCAAAATTAAATCCTAGATGCCATGTGTTTGGGTGTTTAAGAATGTAGTTATCCATCTAGTTGAAAAGCTTTATGCAGTGGATACATGATTATTAGATGGAAGACGATGACGACAACAACAACTAGAAAGGAACAAAGTTTTGGTTTACTTACCAACTAAAGAGATTGTCTTTTTGTATATTTCGCTTGAGCACATCTTAACTAGGTTAGGATGGGAAATGTACTATAGAAGTGACCCTAATCTCTTCTAGTTTCAAAAAATATTTTTGATTGACATCATCTCTCTTCCAATATATTTTTTTAAGTTCAACTTAATCTAATTTTCAAAAAAATTAGTGGATTAATGGTCATAGGATGTTTAGATGAACTTGGTTGTGAATCACGAACTAAGAGTTAAAAAATTGTAAATAATTACGAACTGAGTATCATGATTTAAAATCTGAACTGAGAATCATGGATTATGTGTTAAATATGTATGTAGAATCGTATATTAAATCCAAACTGTGAATCATGGATTAAACGGGAATTATAAATCGTGTGTTGAATCCAAAATGAGAATCATGTTTTAAATCTAAAATAAGAATCATGGGTTAAATGTGAATCAAGAATCATGTGTTAAGTTTGAATTGAGAATCATGGGTTAATCCTGAACCGAAAATTATGTATTAAATCCAAACTAAGAATCATAGGTTAAATAAAAATTGAGAATCAATGATTAAATACAAATTGTGAATCATATCTTAAATTTCAACTTAAAATAATTTATTAAATCTGAATTGAGAATCATAGGTTAATCGTGAATTATATGTTAAATCTGAACTAAGAATCACGTGTTAAATTTGAATTAAGATTCGTAGGTTAAATGTGAACTGAGTATTGTGTGTTAAATTTGAATTAAGATTCGTAGGTTAAATGTGAACTGAGTATTGTGTGTTAAATGTGAACTCTGATCGTGTGTTATATTCAAACTGAGAATCATGGGTTACATGTGAATTGTGAATCATGTAATACATATGAACTAAGAATTATTTTTTGAATTTGAACTGAAAATTATAGGTTAATCGTGAATTATGGATCATGTGTTAAATTTGAACTGGCAATTATTTGTTAAATACGAAATGAGAATCATGTGTTAAATGTGAATTGAAAGTCATAGGTAAAACGCGAATCACAAATCATGTATTAAATCTAAATCGATAATCATGTGTTAAATCTGAACTAAGAATGACGGGTGAAACCCAAATCACGAATCATACGTTAAATGTGAATTGAGACATTTGTTAAATATGAATCGATAATCAACAATCATGGGTTAACTGAAAAAATATAAAAATATCATTCATGGATCTAGTTTTGTTTGTGTTATCAAAACAAAATTAATGGAATTTTCAGATTTTTTTAAATTCTATTTGAAAGATATAAACTTTTTAAAAATTAATAAAAAAAATACATGTGTTATATTTTTATATGGGGAATGTGATTATAGGTTTTAATTATGGTTTAGATATTTATTAATAAATTTGATTCTTTTTATGGTAATTAGTAAGTGAGTTTATTATTAGGTACCTATTTATAACTCATTCTATTTTAAAACTTTAAAAAAATATTTAAAATATGAATAAAACCTCATACAAATAGTAAGACAATAAGGAAAAGATCCATAATATAAATAAAATATAAGTTTTAAATCAGATGGTTTTAGTATAAGAAAATTATTTTTATAGGTACCAAAACAAAATGTTATTTATTTGAAAGGTCATTTTTAGATGATAATTATGTATAGGTATAAAAACAAATTATACTTACTAATAGGTATAATTAATATTTTTAATCTAAAATATGATAAACATTTTAGTATACATGACTTGAGATAGTGATTAAAAAGATAAGGTATATGCCCAATGTAAGGCATAACCTCGCAACCAAATTTATATCCCTCGGTCAGGACGAGGTATCATCAGATATGAGGCGGAGGTAGAGTGGTATCGACTCATAAAATGAACGCTACGAACAAATAAAATATCATCCTCCATCAAATTATACCCTACGGTCAAAAAGAGCTACACCCGATGATACAGCATAATTGAATGAGCATTTACATGAGGGCACTAACGAGATAACCATGTCGGATAGAAGAGGGTATGATAGGGTATTAAGAATACCTCTAGTAATATACAGATACGTACGTCGCTCGTGTAAAGATCGAATTGTACCTCGGATCAGTGAGCGATTATTGAGCAAGCGAAGCCACTAAAGGCAGTAATGAGACGGCATGAGGAACGTGGGAATAAAACATGGATCCACGATCAAGTGCAATGGAGAATGGAGAAGTATTAGGAGATAACGGTATAATGTATAAGGTATATAGTATATAAAGGGATTGAAACCTTATAACGATGCAAGATTTTCTAATTAGAGCAACAAGAATATTGCGCATTTATATTCCTAGCAAACTAGTATTACTATCACTAAAATATCTCACCATATTTGATCATCGTATGTGGGAACAAAAGACGAGTTGCTCTTAGCACGTTCGTAATGGTGTTAACTAGATCATGAATAAAGAGGGAGAACACAAGAGCCATGCATGGGTTCAGTGGACGAGACAACCAGGTAGATGTTCATGAAACCTTGTAAAACTCCTCTAGCGGAGAAGGAATCGTGGAAGTTGATCAAACGGAACATTAGGTTTCTTACATAATAGCGAATGGAAATGACTTACAATTTAAGAAACCAAGTTTGAATGCTTACAATTTAAGACAAAGAGTTTGTCTTAGATTAGGATTACATGAATACATTGAAATTTTGGTTTTAACCCTTATTGTAGATATACTCTTCATTCTCTTGATAGATGAGCTATTTTATTCATCTATCCAATCTCTTTGAGATTGTTAAGAGAAAATTTCACAAATAGTAATTTTATTAATCCAACAAGAGAAAATAATTTTTACATGATTGTAATCCTATTTATACTATTTATAAAACGATTTGATTTTCCCACTAATCACATAACTCTCCTTATTAAGATAGTGGACCTATATTTATAATTGTGGGCCCATATTTATGGCCATTATCTTGGTTGTGGTAAGTTAAGTTGGTTTGTTAGTCATAAATGCTTTTAATGGTTGTTGACTCCCTTAAAAGCTATTTATTATGAACTAATCGCGGTTATGCTTCACGGGCATCGGCAACTGGTAGTCCTTCTTTTATGAACCTCGACCTGACTATATTATTCTTTGCATGTGGCCTCTACTCGATAAGATGACCGCTTGGATGGGTCCGGACTGGATTTGCACTAGTTTCCTCCTATGATATGTACTTGGTCATTTTATCGATCTGGCAGACCTCGGTCGGGTTACGTTGATTTTTCCGCATGATTTCTGTTTGGTTGAGCTTTTTAAGGTGGGCTTGATCTCCTTCGGTTTGGCCTCAGTTTAGCCGTCTATGGTGATCTTGTCTCATGGGTCGCATGTTGTCTTGTTATGAATTGGATACCCCTCGGTACGCATCGGTGCAGTTGTTGTTGTGTGCCCGCATTGCTCCGTTTGTTATTATATGTCATGTCTTGCCCAATGGCCTCTACTCTGATAATGGTGACCTTATCGGGCATCCCCCAGTCCATTGAGTAGATTTGTAAAAAAAGTATTGAATGGAATAAATGAATTGAGTAAACAGATGTGAAGTATCATGCTCGCGTACCGTGACACGTTAGGTAGCGATGTGACAGAGTGTCAGCGTAAATAACGCGTGTCGTTAATTGACAACTTGTGTGTCCTGGTGAATCTAACCCAACGATAGTGTAAAGAGGAGGATAGATATACATATTTTTAGATTTTTTTAATTAGGATTGGAAAGTTAAAAATAACTAATGATTAAAACTATGTATGTGTTGTGTATGTTCATATATTATTAAAACAAATTATGCTACAACTAGTTTTGATAAATATATTATTAAAACAAATTATGCTACAACTAGTTTTGATAAATATATTATTAAAACAAATTATGCTACAACTAGTTTTGATAAATTTAAACATTTAGATGATTAGTTGTAACTCGTCCTTTAAATAATAATTTATTCGTTTATGTTATCCTAAAATTAAATAGTTATTTTCATTACTATACCAAAATTAAATAGTTATTTTCATTATTATACCAATATAAGTAAGTAATCAATTTTTGGTCCGCTTTAGATGCCTATTAGGTATCAAATATTTTAAATATATCAAATTTATCCTTACGTCCTTTTCTTGGTATTATAAGCATTTAATTTAAAATAAAAAAAAATTATTTACATGATACTTTGAGGTATTCTTCGGCTTACAAAAGTAACTGAAAAACATACACAAAACAGCGAGGGTATTCCCATAAATAAACACAACATGCCAAAGGTGTTAAGTCCAACTAACATAGTAAAACACAGGGTACAAAATGTTGAACAAATCATTTGGTACATAACAACTGGTACCAACATTATAAGCAAATAAGAGATTCACTAGCTGATGATCGTGGCATCCTCGGACACACAATTGATTTCAAACCTTGTGAGAGGTCGTAGTCCCAGAAAATGGGGGAGCTGATTTCCACATGATCTGAGTCAGAATCACATGAGTTTTTGTTGTTATCTTGATGGAGAAAACATACCAGATGTGGCGATATAGAGTTGTGCAAACAGTCCGCAAATAGTCTACCAATAGCCACAAAACAACCTTGAAATCCACCTTGAAACAACCTGCAAGCTGCCTACAATTTTCCATGAAACAATTTGCAATTAGCCACGAAACAGCCTTAATTGAAACTCACCTTGAAACAACATGCAAGGTGCCTACAATTTTCTATGAAACAGCTTGCAAACAGCTTGCAAACAGCCACAAGATAACCATAAAACTAGCCTCCAAACAGCCACATGACAGCCACAAAACCAGTCTAAAAAATGTTGAACAAAAAATTTGGTACATAACAATTGGTACCAACATTATAAGCAAATGAGAGATTCATTGGTTGATGATCACGTCATCCTCGGGCAGGCGATCAACTTCAGACCTTGTGAGATGTTGTAGTCCCAGACAGTGGGTAAGCTGATTTCCACAAGATCTGAGTCAGAATCACGGGAGTTGTTGTTGTCAACTTGATGGAGAAAATATACTAGATGTGGCGATATAGAGTTGTGCAAACAGTCCACAAACAGTCTACCAACAGCAACGAAACAACCTTGAAACCCACCTTGAACAACTTGCAAGTTGCATACAATTTTCTATGAAACATCTTGCAAATAGCCACAAAACAACCTTAATCGAAACCCACCTTGAAACAGCATGCGAGTTGCCTACAATTTTCTATGAAAGAACTTGCAAACAGCCACAAGATAACCACAAAACTAGCATGCAAACAGCCATAGGAAATCCACAAAACCAGTCTACAAACAGGCAGGAGACAGCCACGAAACAGCATGGAAACCCGCCTTGAAACAACCTGCAAACAACCACAAAATCTGATTGCAAACAGCCTAAGACAACCACGAAATAGCCCTGAAATCGGGCTTAAAACCAGTCATGAATTAACCTCATAACTTATACAAAGAACCAAGTTATAGGGTCTGCTACAGATAAGAGAAATGAGATTTATAAAAATAGATCCAGCATCCAAAATCCAACATACCTTGCAACATCAGGAGTGACACTAGGGGCCCTTTATATCATCGACCATTAGTCATAACTCAAGTGTGAGATAAAATACAAGGATCATGCCAGAAAAATCCCAAAACACAAGATGAAGTAGCGCATACACATCCAATGAGGGTCTGACCATGATCCAAAACACGGAGAAATTTCATTAATCAAAAGGACGAACGCCAAGGTGATGTAGATTGGAGGGGTATAAGGACTTCTTTTCATCGAAACGGAGGTAAAACCGACCGATCGAAGCACAAGATACCACTGAAACAAGGGATACTACAATGACGGAACAGATACCGAACCCGATGGGGGTTTCAAATATATACTAGATCTCCAGATGCATCGATGAACACGTAAATATTGACAACCAAAGAAGATCCCAACCTTCAGGGAATCTGGTGGAATCCAAAAATAGCAGCAATGACAGCAACATGCACCCTGGGTAACAGAACTTACAACAACAGGGTAACTCCAGTCGACAAGAACAACCGGAAAGAGAGAACAAAAAGATAAAATAAAGGTAACGAAGTATGAAACAAACATGGAAACAAGATCGGCGACTCTTAAAACTAAGGATGAGCTGGATCAGAAAAAATTCACTGACAGTTGGCTAAACTCTAGGGTTTTTAGAGAGAATAGAGTGTTTCCCTCCTAATTTATCTTCACGTATTTACTAACCCTACATTTAATTTTATGTTTATTTCTCTTGTTGCATCTGTTATTTTCCTCCAGAAAGTCTATTCTATTAGGTACGAATACTCTGTTCTGGTCTATTATTTATATTAGTTATTCAAATTGAAAATATAACATGATATTTTAAATAGTATTATAATGTGTAGCACTTAGAATATTATGGTGCGTTTAGAGAGCGTAGTACTTTGAATATTATAGTACGTTTAGAGAACGTAGCACTTTACATATGTTTGCTTCTTCGAAAAGTGTACTCAACACTTCGGAATATTCTACTCTTGGTCAACCTCAAAGATGATCAGTCTTAGTCTTAGACTAGTTACCAAAATAGTTTAAACAAGTATTTGTAGACAACCATTGGCCAAAAATGCATTTTATTGATATATTTGAATATGAACATAGCACTTTGTTAAAACCTACTTGGGCCAACAGGGTAGGAAAGAGTGTGCTAATTAATAAAAAAACAATTCCAAAATACGACACAGTCACTCCCAATACAATTTTAGATGTTGTATATTCCAGGGATGTTGAATCATCCCACCTTTCTTAACACTTTGTCACCCACCTTGAACTCCCTCTTTTTTACCTTCGAATTATATTTATTCCTCATAAGAGTTTGATAATGAATTACATTCAGGTGAGCTCGAACTCTTTTCTCTTCAACCAAATCCAAACTTGATCGTTTAGCTTCATCATTCAAGTCTTCGGAATATTGAGCTATTCTAAAAGAAGGCAATGTAGATTCTACATGGCTAACAACATTCATTCCATATGCGAAAGCAAAAGGAGTTTCTTTAGTAGCTTCCCTAAGGATTCTTCGATAAGCCCGTAGTACCTCTTGCATATATTTAAGCCATTTTCCTGCTGTTCATGTCAAATTCTTCTTTAAACCTTCTAAAATAGATATGTTTGTCAACTCTACTAGTCCATTTTCTTGGGGATGAGAGGTTGTGGAAAAACATTGCTTGATCCCCTTCGAAGCACAGAACGAAGCCACTTCTTTATTATTAAATTGAGAACCTTTGTTTGGAGTAATTCTTCGAGGTACTCCAAAAAGACAACAAATACTGTTTACAATGAACTTAATCACATTCTTAGCTTTTGTCCCAGACAATGGTTATGCTTCTGTCCACTTTTTAAAAATAATGCACTACAACAATTATCATTTATCGTCTTCCAGAGGTCATCGAAAAAGGTCCCACCAAATCTATTCCCCATTTATCAAATGGAACGGGTTCGGTAATTGACATAAGTAGAACTGCTGGTTTATAAATAGAGTTAGCAAACCTTTGACAAATATCACAGCTTTGAACCAAATTCTTGGCATCGTTCATAATCGAAGGCCAATACAACCAAGCCAACACAACTCTACGAGTCAAATGATTCGTAGAAAATTCTCCATTATACGATTCTGATAAAACTTCAAGTGATTCTTTTCTGCTCAAACATCGCAATAACGGCCTACTCAACTCTTTCTTATACAAAACCCCATCTAACACTATATAGCCAAATGCTTTGCCTCGCAATTTCTTGGCCAATTTCACATCTTCATGCAACTCTCCTATAACCAAAAAAATCAAAATATCATTTCTTCAATCTTCATGGACTGTCTCTGGGGTGAAAAACACTTCCTCAATATGCTCACTACTATTAATGGGTTAAAATTGATGGACTCTCTTGTAATAAAATCGAAGGATATTCCTCTTTGTATACAACTGTGTTATTCCCTCGGTTTATATGCTCCACAACAACATGATCGAACAGAAAAATCAGATTTTAAAGCTCTCGAAGATACAAAATTAAATGATCATTTTTTGCTTTTGAAACTCTAGACACTTGATTTGCTACTAACTGAGAATTTGTCTCTAATCGTACTGAAGTTGCACCACATATCTTCGCAAGCCTCAATTTAACTAATGTAGCTTCATACTCAGCTTCATTATTTGACGTGTGAAAACCAAATTTAATAGATTGAAGCACTGTTTCTCCAGATGGAGCAACCATTTGAACTCCAGCGCTGCATCCTAAAACACTAGAAGCTCCATCGGTTCAGACAATCCACATCGAATTAGCTGGAAAAACATCATTGCTAACTTCTTCATCTGATCTGCTTGAATAAAAATGAACAAGAAAATCTGCCAAAGCTTGTTCTTTAATTGTCGCTCGAGGCGAAAAAGTGATGTCAAAATCTCCAAATTCTACTGACCACTTAATCATCCTCCCTAAAATATCAGGACTTTGTAAAATATTTTAAATGGAAATGAAGTTAGAACCTCAATGGTATGAGCTTGAAAATAAGAATACAATTTTAGCAGCCACCACCAATGCCAATGCCAATTTTTGAGCTTCAAATAACTCTTTTCTACTTCCACCAAACTCTTGTTGATATAGTACACCGGCTTTGAAATTTCTGAATCTTCACTTATCAATACTGCACTTTGGCAAAATCAGATACCGCAATGTACAAAATGAGTTTCTCTCCACTTCGAGGTTTGGATAATATTTATGATGATGATAACAAATCCTTGATACTTGAAAATTCTACTTCACAATCCGAAGTCCATTCAAAATTCTTTGGTCATCGTAAAACTTGAGAGAAAGGGAAATATTTATCAGAAATTCTAGAGATGAATCTATTAAGTGATGTTAACATTCCTATCAAGATTTGCACTTCTTTAATAGTTCGAGGCGATTTCATGGATACTAAAACTTTGGATTGCTTTGAATCTGCTTATATCCCCTTTTTACTGATAACATAACCCAGAAATTTCCCTGATCGAACTCCAAAGGTGCACTTTTCTGGATTCAACTTTAGCTTTATTGCCCTTAAACTCAACAATGTTTCTTCTAAATCTTCCAATTGTGCATTTTCTGTTAATATTTTAACCACCATATCATCAATATACACCTCAATGTTATTTACGATATGTGAAGCAAATGCCTTATTCATTAATTTCTTATATGTAGCCCCTACATTTTTCAACCTAAAAGGCATAACAATGTAAGAATGCAAGCCTCGGTCTGTGATGAAGGTGGTACTCTCTTGATCTTTTGGATCCATCTGAATTTGATTATATCGTGCAAAAGAATCCATAAAGTTTAATATTTTATTTCCCGAAGTGGAATCAATCAGCTGGTCTATTCGAGGAACAGAAAACGGGTCTTTAGGATATGATCGATTCAAGTCTATAAAATCAACACACATTCTACTTCCCATTCTTTTTCTTGACCACTACTGGTTTTTCCATTCATAAAGGATATTGTGACTCCCTTATATGTCCGACCTTCGATAAACGGTCCAATTCGGAAGAAATAGTCTCTACTTTTATAAAAGAAAATGCTCTTTTTTTTGTATAACAGGTTTCACCTTTGGATTAATGACTAGGCTATGTCAAATTACTTCAATTGGTAAACCTATCACGTCCTTTATTTTCCAAGCGAAACCATCCAGATTGTGGGATAAAAATTTTAAGAGTTGTTGACTTAAAATTGGGGTCACTAAGGTTCCTATTTGAAGTACCCTTCCCTCAAGAAAAGCATATTCCTCTATTTCTTCACTTCCGATCAATGACTCTGGGGTTTCCCTCAGATCGCCAACCCTTTCCTCAGGATCCAAGGTCGACCCCCTCTGACTGCTATTCATTCATTTTATCATCACTGCTAGATCTTTGGATCCAAAGAGAAATGGCATAACATTATCTGGCAACCTTTTGGTCACTTTGGACGACCTCTACACGGTCTCCGATGACATACTTGAAACATTGATGGATTGTTGATACAACACCATACATCTTTGATAACCAAGATCATCCAAAAATGGCATTATAGCTTGTTGGGCAGTCCACCATCATAAAAAGCACCTGAACCTTTTTCTTAAAAGGTTCATTTCCCAGACTTACCTCCCCCTCAAATTCTGCGATTACTCATGCAGTTACTCTAGTAAAACCGATGTTAATGCGCTACGAGTGGGAAATCCGATGAGGATTGCGCATCCTGTCATAAGTCGCTTTAAAATAACGTTCGTAGAACTCCCAGTATCTATCAGCACGCGTCGAATCTCAACGCCAGCAATCTCTTCCCCAATGACCACTGCATCCTCATGTGTCCCTGCAGTAGCCCGTAAATCATCTTCATCGAAAAGAACTAAGGGAATGTCTCTCTTACCTTACAGATTGGTAGACATTTTTCCATCTATCTGAGTAGCCAAACTCACTATGTGCATTTTCCTTGAACTATCAGTGTTACCACTCATAGAGTCGCCCAGAAAATTGCTAATGACTCAAAATACTCGCAAAGGCTTCGAGCGTGGCCTTGATTTACTGGTTTCTCCACTGCCATTAAGATTAACCGATCTGGATCCAAATCTAAGTATTCAGATGCAGCATCAAAATCATCAACCTTCGAATCCAAAATCATCAAATTTTGAGCCTGTGCATTTGGATTGGTTGGTTGTGAAATAGATGCAATGGGATTATTCGATGCGCTACTATGCGCTTTCACATAAGTCAATAATTTCCCATTTTCAATTAAAATCTGAACTTTCTTTTTCAAGGTGATGTAATCCGCGGTATCATGTCCGATGTCGTTGTGATACATGCAAAACGTGTTGTTTCGCTCCTCCCTATACCTATTGATTGAAGCGACCTTCCTGAAATTCACATACCTTTTAGCTTTGTCAAAGATAGTAGCCACACTCTCAGTTAGATCTGCGTAATACTCGGGCCTTATCCATTGATTGGGCCTTGATATATTAAATTGGTATGATGGGGCTTGGTTCGAATATCCTCCAGTTCGAGGTGGTAATTTGTTGTTCATCGGATGTGCTTGTTGAGAAGAATTTGAAGATTGCACTTGGTTATTTGGTGCCTCTCCAGAATTCTTTTGAACATTTCTAACTATCCTTCGAACCCTGGTCGATTCTTTCACCTTAATTTGGTCCTCCACTTGAGCCATCAATCCTCCAAAAGTTAGCGCTCTTTTTTTTTGTTTCATTAGCCAGATCCCCTGGTAGCAATCCTTGGCGAAAGGCTGTCATTACCACCAGTTCTTCACAATTATCCAGACTCTCTTTAGTTAAGATAAACCGCTTCGTATAATCTTTCAACTTTTCTCTAACTTCATGCTTGCATTAGATTATTGTATCTCCATTCTCCCTCATTTCCTTACTCGCTACAAACTGTCTTCGAAAAGCAGTGTAAAAGTCTCTGAGATTTGAAATGGATCCCTCAGAATTTGGTTATACCATTTTATGGTTCTTCCCGTAAAACTTTGAGAAAAAATCTGACACACCAACCTGTCATCATCCTCGAAATTCATCATATAATTCTTGAACTGTTTGATGTGATCGTCTAGATATTACATCCCATCAAATATCTCAACTTTCGAAATATCAAAATGCTTCGGAAGAGTGATAGATCTTATCTCATTTATCAATGGACAATTCATTTTAATCAACACCTTGAACATGTGATCTTCAGCTATCATCACTGCATATAAGTTTCCATCATCCCCAACATTGTATTGGTTTGATGTATTTACTTCACACCAGTGTGCCTTCCTTAAACACTGAGGTACACTTTCCCTTCTAACTTTATATTATTTTTTAGATTTGCGAGGTTGATCCTTTTCTTCTTTTGAAGAGCTTTGATATCTTTTAAAATCAGATCCATGACTTTCCGTCTCTTCATCACTAAATGTGACATACCTCTACTTATCTTTCTTGTCCTTTCAAGAAGAATGACACTCTTTAGGCGCTTTGAACTGTGCATTTTTCAGTTCACTTCTGATCTGACGATCAGTGCAAGATCGATCAGATTGATTACCAGCGTCATTTTGGTCATTCACTTGTATCACCTCGGATTTCGGCCTGGCTGACTGAATCTCATGTTCATTCTGGTCATATTTTCCGTTCAAAGCTGTTATTTTGTCCAAAAATTGGTTCATTCGCAACTCTATATCTGATTGAGTTTGACGAATCATGATAGATTCTTCTTGTCTATTATCAGTTATTTGCAAAAGAAATTCAGTGTTTCAAAACCTGATCGTACTAGTGGATCATTTTCAGGATTCATTGTCAAGCTTAAAATCGTATTTAAAGATTTGGAAAGGAAAAAAAATTAACTAGTAAACTATGCACCAATCAATGATCAGGTCCCCAGTGGAGTCACCAATTTCGTGAGTTTAATACTTGGATTGTCTAAGTAAATTGAGAGAAGTGAAATGTGAGAGAGAAAAATAAGTTCTGAAGAGAGAAACTTGAATTGTAAAAATAATCCATCTCAAAAAGGAAACTTATTTATTAGATTAGCCTTGACCTTTATATAAAGGCGCAAGGACTTGGATCTAACTGTAACAGTTACATAAAAGGGATAATTACACGTTAGTCCCTGACTCAAATACAAAGTTCTAATTTCCTACTCTAATTTTACAATCTGTCATAAGAAGTTATATTCTTTACATTTCAATCCTCGAAGTTCCATTTCATTATCAAGACTGAACCATGTTGTTGGCTAAAAAAATCATTTGACTTACTAACATATCTAGTAGCTGTGGCTTTCAATAACTATATTATTATGTTGTTTCTCACTAGTCGATCCATGTGGTGTTATTTTCTCGTATTTTGTCGAATTATCCAATATCTTCATCTAGTTCATAAATAATGTTATTATAAAGTACACCAACAAATTGAACTCGAACTATACCTCTCGATTTACTAGATCAACTCAATAAACTATATAATGATATAATTAAGGCACTAATAATCATGTAAACTAGAGAAAAAAAATTACCTACATAACTTGTTGGAAACTTCCCTCATGGAGATTTTTTAGAAAACAACATTCTTAATCTTACACAATCTCTTAGTGAGTTCTTCACAAGTAGTTTTTCTTAGATTTTTTTATGAATTTTTTTGTAGTAAATAAATTATGGTGGATTTTTATGTTTCTCTTTTGTTGCATTTCTAATTTAATAGGTCGTGATTGAAAATTAATAATTATTAATTGATTAAATGAATGAATTATAACTGATAACATATTATGATAGATACCAAATTTTTAATATTAACAAGAAATAATAATAAAAAGAGCTAAAGAAGTGTTTGAATTATGTTCATGTTATTGGTACCGATTCATTCTTGGAAGTCTTTTTGTATCAATTTGTTATATATTACTAATTTTATCGAATGATCTAGTAACTGCTAACAAATATGTCATGTAAATAGTTTGGTTGTAGTTTCTAATGAGATTACGTATTACGTGGCCAACTAGCGGTTATATTAACTCATGGACTAATCAAATAAGATTTTAAACTTCATGGGTCAATTAAATTAAGCTCATTTAGCTAAAAATTGTGATACTGCTTGTGCTTTTGATTTACCTATAATAGTTGTTATAAAAATTATTTGATCTCTATCTAGCTCTTTTTGTGACATTCATACAATCCTTTACAAGACTGACTCAAATATCCAATCAAAGTAAATGGTAAGATATGAATGTCAACTGAGTTTTCTTCGAGGTTATTTTATGTATTTGCGTGAATCATTTTAGCTTCAGCACCTTCCTCTACCGATAAATGGAAACTATTAGTCTTCATATGGCACCGTTCTAAAAAAACTTATGTCATGTTGGAGTGTGTGTGCATGTAATAGAACGACTCGATGAGTATACCGAAAGGAGTACCGTCGACTACGGTCTGCACGCTACTCTGTGCGGCCAAACTCCAACCTCTATGGTTGGGATAATAGGTATATAGCCGTATCTCGCGCTCCTGAAAACATTAGTTAAATAAATTGGTATACATTAAAATTAAACCAAGGTAAAATATCATATGAAAATTTAAATATTACCTCTCCCATTCAAATGTGATACGCAGTGTGGGAGATGAACGTCTCACCGAATAGCGGTGACAATATAAAGGGAGAAGGAGCTCTAGGTTTCTCTCTAGGTAGGGGAGGATGGCGTACTCCGTGGGAAGCGGAAGCAGAACTGAATCCGGAAGCATACGGTCTGGAAACTATAGGCAGCTCCTCCATCGGAAATGCTGAATCGGCAACTAAAACGGGCTGAACAACTTTTCGTACCCAACTCTGCTTCTTTATTCTCTTCGTCCGTGAGCCATCTGCATATTGTGGAGCGTCACTAGGATCCATAACCTGAAATAAAATATGTACGAAATGTCAAGGTTGGCTCGAAATACCAATTGTCAATCACAAAGTATTTTTAGAGAAATAATAGCAAAAATGCGGTACACACACATCAAACAATAAGAATAAACCGGTCTCGGGTGATTCCGGTGACCGGAGCGGTCAACGCCATCAATATGGCGTGGGTATAAGGGTTTACGCCACAGGGAGGACGTAGACCCATTTACCCATGCCACCAAGATGGTGCGGGTCTGATTGTCTTCGCCATATACGTGTCGTATGGCGTGGTGCCCACACCATCGCAATAGCGTGGGAACATATGCGTACACCATACTGTGGCGTCTGTATATGACCTCACGCCACTGCGATGGCGTGGGCACCATGCCATACGCAAATCAATGGCATGGCGATAGTGGTCGACGCCTCCGTGTGGCGAAGAACACTATCGCCATGGCAGAAGCTTGAAGCTTCTACCAGATCGTTCCACCAAGTCAAACACCCCTAAATAACTTAAACCTAACTAAACTATTTAATAACAAAGAAATCAACTTACAGTAGATTTTTTTTTATTCCGATTCGATGGATGTGTTAGCCGGTGTCGATCCTGTTCTGGTTTTTTATTCTGATTCGGTTCTCCGGTGAAGGTTTCAGTTGCAGTAGGTAGTGGTGTGTGTTCGGCTGTAGAGGGTGGTGGTGGTGTGGGTGTTCTTCGGCTGTTTGAGGGTTTGGGTGGTGGTGGTTCTCCTGTTTAAGGGTTTGGTGTGTGTGGTAAGGAAGAGAGGGGAGAGGGTAAAGGAAATAGAAGAGAGGGTAACCAATCGAGAGTTAATTTACTTTTAATTGTGTAGATTTAGTTTACTCTTAACTTTAGTTTTAATTGTAGATTTAGTTTGTTTTACTACTAGTTTAGATTTAGTTTAGTTTTAATTTTAGTTTTAATTTTTTTTAGAGAGAAGTTAAAGAATTGGGTTTTTTTTTGAAATTATGGTAACTTCGCGGAGTAAATTTGGCTATTCATAAAATTTTGTAAGGGTAAAATCTTCAAACAATGTAATTTTGCGGAGTAGTTTAAAAAAAACAATTTCCCGGAGTAGTTTTGGCCGCTTTTTTAACAATTCCCTATCAATTTTTTAACTGCTTTAAAACCGTTAAACAACCTGTTTTAACGTATTAAAAAATCAAAATATATTTATCATACCTAGGGATGGCAACGAGGCGGATCATGGGCGGGAACCTATATATCGGTACCTATATATCTACAACCCGCCCCGTAGTAAAAAACCGATACCCGAACCCACCCCGAAATCCGACGGATATTTTTTTATCCATACCAAATCTGAATCTGTGGGTTCGGGTTAACCAAACGGGTACCCGCAAACTACCCACGGAAGAAACCCGCTGTAAATACCCGAACCGAACATAAACCAAATAAAACAAATCTAACAATAAATTGAACAAAATACTACCATTAATTATGAACTTCATCGTATTGATCTTCTCAATAAAACAAACATATAAAATTAAAAACAAACATTCAAATATTTAAAAGTAAAAAATAAATGTCTTCGTTAGCTTCCACCCTTAAAGCTCCAATAATCGACCATCCATTGCAAAAACTTCAATTATTCCTGTTTAACAATAAATTTTATTAAACATAAGATTAAATAATGTACCGTAAATCCAACAAGTTTATATAATAAATACATTACTTACCGCGACAACCGAACGGTCCAAATGCATAATCGAACCATCTAATAAAAAAATAAAATAAAGTATCATTTATAAAAAAAAATATTCTATTAGAATATATCAATATAGTTAAAGGACAAAAATATATTACCGTCTGCTTTCATTTATACTACCCATAACCAACTTTGTGCACACATCAACGCTTCCAATGTATTTTCATGAAGTCTACTGCAATGCGGACTCACCAAACGACCACCGGGCACGAACTCCCTTTCAAGCTTTAACCGACCCGAATCAAATCCAGATGCCTCACTAGATAATTCTCCTTTTATTTGTCCGATCATTCGACTAAGGCATCCGATTCTATGCCACTAAAGCTTCATGTCATTAAAGTCTGCTTCAGGTTGAGAGGTCTTATAGGGGCATCGTCCAGGCTATAAGATACAAATATTGTACTACTTTACTGGTAAGAAAAATCTAATGTAAGAACTAGAGGAGTCTTGTATGTACGGTAACCCTCTGTTGCTCCTTCTAGTGGGCAGGTCGAGGCCAGCAGTGTCGACAGAGGTAGTGCCGATTGTGCGAAGGCGGCAGATCGGGATGCTACTTCTGGCATGTGAGCTTCCAGTGATATTATTGTAACTGACCTACCTCGGGGATAAAGTCTCATTCGAGGCAGAAAAGTCCACGAGTTGGTAAGTTAGGAAGTTGGTCGTAAACTTCCTCCTTCCCTCTCCTCTTTCTA
The DNA here is from genome assembly GCA_036936605.1 of Limnanthes douglasii subsp. nivea. Lineage (NCBI taxonomy): Eukaryota > Viridiplantae > Streptophyta > Magnoliopsida > Brassicales > Limnanthaceae > Limnanthes > Limnanthes douglasii. The sequence goes on from JAUPFV010000002.1 coordinate 151,870,496, forward strand.
TATCTCTTGACCGGGTTAGATATGTGAAAACCTTATCAGTCGAATAGTAAACTCATCACCTCAATCTGTATCTACTGGACCTTAGCATGTTTTTTATAGTTGATGCTCTACTTGGGGAGAAAGAGATGTTAGGCGGATAGCTGTTGTTGGCCCACACAAGAGTTGCATGTGGTCGGTCTTAAGATGCCACCGGTTCATCATTCAGACAGATGCACGATATGTGAGATAGAATGCCCGTCTTTATACAATCCATTATGCTAGTACTAAAAGCCGACTCTGATGCTACCGTAGATACGGGAATCGTTAAAATATCTTTTGCAATTGCTTGCAAAGTTGGATACTTTAATCCATTTGACTTCTACCAACCAAGGATATCAAAATCAAGTTTGTTTGGTAAAATATGTTCCTTCAAATAAATATCTAACTCGGATTTACTTGGTGTCAATTTACTTTTCTTTCTTTGACACACAAAAGCAAAAGCATCATAATCTCATAGCGGATCAAAAGCGGAACCACCAACCTCCCCGATACTCGAATCATACCCGAGTAACGACATTGTTGTTGATGGGTGCGTGAGAATCAACTTCATTCACTGAAGACATTTGAACTTTCAATAAAAAAATAAAAACAAATTATATATTAATTATAATCATAACAAATAAATAAACTAATAAAAGTAATATATATATATATATATATATATATATTAGCAAGTTTAAAACTACTGTATTTTATTTATTATTTTCTTAACAATTACTAATATATTATATAATTATAAAGTATTATATATTTTTTATAATTTATACAGTATATATAAAGAAACCTGAAAATTAGGAATGAAGCGAGCGACAACTGACAACCAAGGAACAAAGTAACAATTGTGGAGGTCGGTACAGTAGTGTAGTGATGATTCTATGTGAGAAAATCAAAACGAGAGAAGTGGCACAGTAGTGATGGTTCTATTGGAGAAAATCAAAACGAGAGCAACGGTAGTGAAATATGAGACAGATTAGATATTGATAGAGTTTTTTTCTTTTAAGGTTAGAAATATTATTGAGCTAGATTACCTACACACGATAATAAATAATATTTATAACGGGCTACAATAAATATTATTATTATTAAGGTTAATTATATCGTCGCTAAAATCAATAAATAATTATTTATATTTATATAAATGAAAAGTACTTTTACAGGACGAATTCAGAGCAGTTACCCATGATTTAATATTCAAAACCGAAACTCGATCCGAACCCGACCCGATAGTAAAAATAAAAACCATAATCCGATTTCTTCTTCTTTTTCGGATAACCCGATACATAAGATAATAAATAATATTTATAACGAACTACAATAAATATTCTTATTATTAAAGTTATTTATTTACGGTCGTTAAAGTCAATAAATAATAATATAAATAATATTTATATATATAAATGAAATGTATGACGGGATTCGGGGCCGTTATCCACGATTTCGAACCCTAATCACGCCACTTGTTTGATGGGTCTTATATTTATAAAAACACGCACCACTTGTTTGATGGGTCTTATAAATATAAAATAATTATAGTTTCTCTCATAATATTATATATATATATATATATATATATTAAGGAACCCGAAAGTAAATCAAACAAGGTGATAGGCTCGGCAAAAAAGATGTACATAAAAAATTCAAACTCAAAATCTTTAATCACAAAAGTGTCTTACTCAAACTCAACTTGCTTCTCATCATAACCACAATTTCAAAGCTTTTGATGCTCCGATTCTTTTGCTCGCAATAATAACGCTGGAGAGCTTAGGAATCGGATACATCGATTCTGGATAACTCTTTCGATCAATTTGGGTGGAAAATTTGATTAAAATTTGATCGAAATTTGATCGATTTCCTCTGGAGCCATACTGATAGGTGCTTTGGTGTTTCTGATTTGGAGAAGAAGTGAAAGAGAAATGAATCGAAGTAAAGTGTCTTGCAATTTAGTCCTACTCTTTTTTAATATTTTCAATTTGAGAATAACTTTTGTAAATCTTTTAATTCAGTAATAACAGCATATTTTGTATCATATTAAAATTGTTCTTCATATACCCTAGGAAACATTGCTTTTCCTAATTAGTCGTTGGGCTTAGTGGACCAATACCCAAAAATCGCTCAAAGAAGTCCAACTGTTCAATGTTAAACCCAAAATACATTACCTAAAAACGACGATCCGGATAATTGGTGCCTCCAAACCAGGTGATCGGTTTCGACGAGTCCGGCTATAAGATATTGATCCAATGCATTTTCAACCCCTAATGTGACATGGGTGATGGTATATCAGATCTTCTCTTTTAACCGGACTCAGAATACCCTTTCAAATCTCATAAGTTTGTGCATAGTGTTCCTCTCAGAATCTGAACCATAAGCGATAGATGGTAAGGCTTCATCTGTCTGAAATTAAATGTGCCTGTAGTAGAAAGCTCCCGCTGTGAAACTAGGGTATGATCAGTTAGATTTAGAGTATAGAGAGAGAGTTTTAGGATTGAACTATTTCCATTAATGAATCAAGAACAGTCAATTACATTTTATAGGCTGTTTACTAACAATAAGTTGTTAGGTAGTTAGTCATGTAATTCTGTTACACATATTCTTGTTACATTTATTAATAGAATAACACTTAGTCCATTCGACTTGATAATGTGTGATAAATCTTGGACCAGCAACACAACCCAAAAGGCCACACTTAAAAGCATCAGTTGGACTTCACCATTAGCTATTGGGCTTCAGCAAATAATCCGGCCCAATACCAAAACCAAATCGCATGACCCGAATCGGCTTAGGGTTCAGACATTGAACCTAAGCCTCTTTATTCTTCATCTTCTCTTCTTTCTCTAGTTTTCTTTCTTTCTTCTTCCTCACTCAAAGTCTGTATCGATGCAGTCCTTGAAGCTTTACCATTACCATGCTTCAAGGGCTTGCTTTCTTTCACATCCCCCCTCAAACGAAGGGGTGATAGCAGAAGTCCGAGTTTGTCTCTCAGAAACTGAAATCGGTGATGTGTTAAGGGTTTCGTGAAACAGTCGGCTAATTGGTCATGAGAGAGAACAAATCTGACCTGAAGCAAACCCTTCAACACCTGATCCCGAACAAAGTGCACATCAATTTATATGTGCTTTGTTCGGGCATGAAACACCGGGTTGGAGGCGAGAGAGCTCGCTCTCAAGTTATCACACCAGATAACAGAGGGAGTCTCGATTGGGAATCGAATTTCAGTTAGAAGGGAGCGAAGCCACATTAATTCTGCTGAAAGATTTGCCAAAGCTCGATACTCCGACTCAGTGGAGGATCGAGCAACCACATTTTGCTTCTTTGAAGACCAGGAGATTAGGGAATCTCCAAAGTACACGCAATAGGCACCAACGCTCCTTCGATCATCAGACGATGAAGCCCAGTCAGCATCTGAAAACCCTTGCAGTTGAAAGTTGAAGGTTGGTTTGATGTGCAGTCATATCCAACACGATCCAGATAAGTACCTTAATACTCTTTTTAAGTTTTGCCAGTGTATAATAGTTGGGGCTTGCTGATATTGACTGAGCTTATTAACATCAAAGGCAATATTAGGCCTCGTGTGTGTTAGGTATTGTAATGCACCTAACAAACTGCGATACTGTGTAGGATCAGCAAGAGTAGCACCAGACGTGCTGGAAATATGAACCCCAGCAGCCATTGGAGTAGGACACGGCTTGGCTAGAGAGAGACCCTGAGAGCTCAGTAAGTTCTTAATATATTGTTGCTGTGTTAGGTAGAAACCAGTATGATCACGATGAACTTTTATTCCCAGGAATAGATGGAGTGGTCCAATGTCTTTTAGAGAGAAGACAGTGTTGAGTTTATGAATAAACTCCTTCAAACATTCTGTGTGATTGCCTGTTACAATTATATCGTCTACATAGACCAAAATAAGTAGAACAACAGTTTTAGAGACCAAATAGAATAGAGAACAATCAGATTTAGAGTTAGTAAATCCCCAGTGAATGAGTGTGTCCCTCAGTCTAGAATACCAGGCCCTTGTGGCTTGTTTAAGACCATACAAGGCCTTATGTAGCTTACACACATGTGTAGGCTTCTGAGGATCTTGAAAACCCTGTGGTTGAACCATATACACATCCTCAGTCAAATAACCATTGAGAAAGGCATTATTAATGTCCAGTTGCCTAATTTCCCAATCTTTAGAAACTGCTAGGGTTAGAACCAGTCTAACAGTAGAGGGATTTATCACAAGACTAAATGTTTCAGAATAGTCAATGCCAGGGGTTTGATGAAACCCCTTGGCTACAAGTTTGGCCTTGTACCTTTGAACAGACCCATCTCTGTTATGTTTCACCTTGTATACCCATTTACAGCCCACAATATTTAGATTAGGATTGCAAGGAACCAAAGACCAAGTCTTATTGACCATCAGAGCTTCATACTCTGCTTCCATAGCTTTTACCCAATGAGAACATTTAACAGCTTTAGAGTAAGTACTTGGTTCAAAAGTATCCATATTAGTTTTGGCCACAGAGCCAATATAAGGATTTTTAGGTACTCTAGTACCATCCTGGTTTCTGGTTATCATATGATGAGAAGAAGGTTTAGGAAGTGGACTTACTGATGTATCAGTAGACTCAAAAGGTAGACAGATAGAGATTTTAGGACATGGATGGTTCAAATGATTTATATGAGTCTCAGTAGTGTTTAGTTGGTCAGGAGAATGACTAGAGGCTTGAATATGATTAGGGTTAGATGTAGATGAATCAGACTTAGTTTGAGACTCAATATAACTGTTATGTATAGTATGAGTAGAATTATGAATAGGGGATAGATTTGTACCTTGTGAAGTCCTAGTTTGCAGAGTAGCATCATCTTCAGGAGTACTGAGAGAAGTAGTAGGTGTCACAGAATGTTCATAGTTCACAAAAGCCTGAGATAGATTAGGTAGACAAGAATTCAAGAACACTTTAGTAGAAGACTCAGGAATAGTAGTGTGAAGAAACTAATGTTCAAAAGGGAAATCAGTTTCATTTAAAATGACATTCTTTGAAATGTAAACCCTGCCTTTAGGACTAAGACACACATATCCCTTGTGAAACTGACTGACCCCCAAGAACACACATTTAATTTTATGAAACTGGAATTTGTGTGATTGATAAGACCTGAGGCATGGAAATCAGGCACACCCAAATGTTTTCAAGGTTAGATAGTTAGGTTTTTTGTGATACAAGACTTCAAAAGGAGAACTGTTTGATAGAACTGGTGTAGGTAGCCTATTGATAAGGTAGACAGATGTTTCGAAGGCTTGAACCCAAAACCTATAGGGTAAACTAGCTTGTGATAAAAGAGTCAGACCAGTCTCTACTATATGCCTAGAACTGGTGTAGGTAGCCTATTGATAAGGTAGACAGATGTTTCAAAGGCTTGAACCCAAAACCTATAGGGTAAACTAGCTTGTGATAAAAGAGTCAGACCAGTCTCTACTATATGCCTATGTTTACGTTCTGCTCTGCCATTCTGAGTTGAAGTATGAGGGCAGGATTTCCTAACAATGAACCCTTGTTCTTTGGCCATAGTGGACATAGGCAGAAATTCTCCTCCACCATCACATTGAATAACTTTGATATTTCTTTCAAACTGTTTTTCAACCAGATTTTTGAATTGTTTGAATGTACTAAACACTTCACTCTTTTGTTTGACAGGATACAGCCAGGTATATCTGGTATGGTCATCCACAAAGATCACATAATATTTGTGACCTTGAGTGGATGCCACAGGGGAGGGACCCCATACATCTGTATGTATGAGATCCAAGACATTGCTGGCATGAGACTGAGACAAGGAAGATGGCAAGACATGGGACTTTCCAAACTGACAAGCTTCACAAAAGGTAAGTTTTTCTTTCATAATAGAAGAGAGATTACACTGTTTTAGAGCTGAATTAAGCACATGTAAGGATGGATGGCCAAGCTTCCTATGCCATCCATCTTTTAGGGAATTAGACAAAGAAATAGACAAGATTTTAGGTAGTGATACACTAGAAGATAGAGACTTGTGTTTGACACTGATAGGAGATTCCCCAGTAGCTTGTGACCTGGAAACATCCTTCAACCTGTATAGACCTCCCTCAGTAGTCCCTTTGAGAAGTATTGTCCCTGTTAACTTGTCCTTCACAAGACAAAACCCATGATGAAACTCAATAAACACATTATTATGACTAGTGAGTTGAGAGACAGATAGTAGGTTCTTATTGATCAAAGGTACATGTAAGATATTTTTGAGAGAGATAGAAGTATGGTTAAGGGATTGTAGACTAGAGCACCCTACATTATGCATAGGCAGCCTGTGACCATTACCAACAAGAATACTTTTATTACCTGTGTATTCAGCCTTCTGAGTTAACATGTTAGGATTGCCTGTGACATGGTGAGTAGCACCACTGTCAGCATACCAAGCAGACTCATCAGTAGAATCTTGAGTGGCTACATAGGCTGCATGATCACTGTCCACCTTAGGTTGTTCAGAAGAAGATGATCCCATAACAGATGGATCATCCCTATAGTAGCACACTGGTGCAGCATGTCCATATCTGTTACAGATCTGGCATGTAGGCTTGTTTTGAGAGAAGCGTCCCCCTCTCCCTCTATAGTAGCTGTTTCTTCCCCTTGAATAACTTGAATTGTTCCTTCATCTGTTGTTCTTGTATGAATTTTTATACTGACCAGAGTAGTTCTTTTGATTCCCATTGTTGTTTTGAGTTTTGTAGTCTGTTTTCTGAGTTACATTAGCTGTAGCTAGGCTTAAGGTAGACAAATTGTTTTGAATGCTTTCTAGCTGCTCTAGCCTACTCTCAAACGTGACTAGACTAGTTTGAAGGTCTAGCCACCCCATAGAATCCTTGTCAGTTAGACTGACCACAATAGGAGTATATTCTGAGTCCAAGCCAGCAAGAACCTGAGTTATTAGATCTTCAACTGAAACTCCACAGCCAGCTAGTACCAAATTATCAGCAATATTTTTCATTTTGCTTAGGTATTGAGTCATAGTCAAGCTGTCTTTTCTTGTTCACTGAAATTCAGACTTATAGTATGTTATTCTGGCTCTTGTGTGTGAGCCAGAAAGTTTGCTAGCTGCATCCCACAGCTCTTTTGAGGTGCTCTCTTCCATTAGTTGAGCAGCAACCTCTGTACTCATGGTAGAGTACAACCAGCCAAGGAGTAGCTGGTCCTTGGCAGTCCAGTCCTCATAGTCTGGATTGTCAACAATATTACCTTCAGAATCGTTGACAAGCTTAGGAGGACAGGGTTTATCCCCTGTAACAAAGCCTCCTAGCTTATTACCTTTGATGATAGGCAGCACCATAGTCTTCCACAGCAAGTAGTTGCTTCTATCTAGCCTTATCTGACTACTGTTGTTCATTGTTTGCAGGTGTACACTCTTGGCAGCACCAGAGAGATTGCTGGGAAATACTGAGCCAAGGGACTCATTGCTATGGGTAGGAGAATCAGAGTTTGCCATTGAAGGTCTGCAATGGCTCTGATACCAAGTTAGATTTAGAGTATAGAGAGAGAGTTTTAGGATTGAATTATTTCCATTAATGAATCAAGAACAGTCAATTACATTTTATAGGCTGTTTACTAACAATAAGTTGTTAGGTAGTTAGTCATGTAATTTTGTTACACATATTCTTGTTACATTTATTAATAGAATAACACTTAGTCCATTCGACTTGATAATGTGTGATAAATCTTGGACCAGCAACACAACCCAAAAGGCCACACTTAAAAGCATCAGTTGGACTTCACCATTAGCTATTGGGCTTCAGCAAATAATCCGGCCCAATACCAAAACCAAATCGCATGACCCGAATCGGCTTAGGGTTCAGACATTGAACCTAAGCCTCTTTCTTCTTCCTCTTCTCTTCTTTCTCTAGTTTTCTTTCTTTCTTCTTCCTCACTCAAAGTCTGTATCGATGCAGTCCTTGAAGCTTTACCATTACCATGCTTCAAGGGCTTGCTTTCTTTCACATGATCAATTCGTCAGTTTCCTTTAGATCATTTTGTTCCCTGTTAGATGCTTTGATTTCAGTTTGTTAAATGAAAAGAAAAACACTATAGGAGACGGTGGCTAATTAGCCAGTCACATATCTTTTGTTTGTGTGAATGGTCAGTAAGCTCACCTACATAAACTCAATTGATACCCTTCATTTGTGAAGATATTGGCTTTACTTGTGGGCCTCACTTACATTTGTGCATGCATTGTCATAGACTTTTTTGAACATGCAGTTTCTATCCAGGAGAACGTGGCTAATTAGCCAATCGTGTATAGACTGTTTGATATGTTCCTTTATGTGGATGGTCAGTAAGCTCACCAATAGGAATTAAATCTGCTGGATGTAGAGTGAAGCAGTGCTTCACTCCTTTTGGGGCGGAAAACGAATCGACATCTCGATGTGAGACAGCCTTTTCCTTTTTAGTGGGAAAGAACTGCGAAGTTCATCTGAACCGTCCAATGAAGAATAAAAGAGGAGAGCAAAGCTCCAATGGCGCGCGAAGCGCATGCGGAGCAGGCATGGAGAAAAAAAGAAGAAGTGTGGAGGAGAAGCAGCCGAGAGTAATGGGGATCACATTGGTGGGAATATAGGCCGATACGTCTCCAGCTTGTGTTTCAATGACGGGTAAGGCGGTCAAGCTACCTGCACCTGTCTGGTCCGATCGTTTAGCGGCTCTTTCTAAGAGACGGGAATGTAATAGAAAAAATCGTCTGGGAAAGCCTCACGGCCTGGTGGTCGGCGTAACAATAATGACATTGGTCGATATGCCACCGCCTGTTTACTAAGATCATCATAAATTATTAATGCGTGCATTCCATTATCGCGGAAATATTCCCCATGGCACACCCAGGACCGTTTGATTACGCATAAACTACATCAGTTTTAATATGTCTAGTAGGTCATTTGCAGGAACGTCCGTTGGACGCATGACTAGCATTTGTTTTATTCGTATCTGTTCAGCTGTATACAATATAGATATATTTAGTTAATAGTAATGTCTGAGTCTGAATATTAGTGCTGTTTGTTTTATTTTAAAGCATAACTCGTGATGTCCATCAGCTTTACTTTAGGTTGCCTACCATACTTATGATGACCTTTGAAGAAAACTGTATTATCCTTCTACTGAAACACTAATAGATATGATCAACTGCTTATATTCTAAAGCTGTTGAGTCAAAGGTATGACCGTATGAGAAGGTTTTGGTAAACCAGGTGCTTTTCTCATGCTTTGCTGGACTTGTGGCAAATAGACTGATCACTGGACGGGATGATATCCTTAAAGAGACCAATTACGGACCTTTGACAAGCCTTCTCTGTTCTGAAATTGAGCGGCGCTAGGTTTGGGTTTTTTGTGCATCCTTTCTTCTCTCCAAAACTCATCTGAATTTTAAGGCCGTCTAAAATAAGATTATTGTGTTAAAATTGATTGCATTTCTGTGTTTTTTTTTTAAATTGAGGCGGTAGTAAAGCTAGCTTAATAGTTATGACCCATATTAGTTGCCAATCATAGTCTTATCAGAAAGCAATAATTTTACTCCCTATTTAGTTCTTACAAAAGTTTTGGAGACAATTATAATGGTTCGAAGAAAATGATGCAATTCATGGCTTAATGATTTTAGGTTGTACTAATATCATTAAACATGTTATTCTGTTTCTTTGGTAGCACTAGTTTGTAGTATCATCTATCTTTTATGCTCTTCTTTCTCGATCAAGGTAGGCTGCCTATCGTGATTAATTGATTTGTGATTTTTAAAACTGTCTAGCAGAGCTGTTTAAAGCACTCAAATTTGACACAATCTATTTATACTAAAATAATATTTTTTTTGCTCTCGAGTAGAATTTGATAAACCCTAGAAAGAATAATTATTATTGAGTGGACTTTTAGATTCTCTTGTTTAATATTTTTTAATAATAAATATTATTTTTATTTTTCAATGCGATATTAATTATATATATTTCATTTTTGCATGATTGCATAAGTTATCAATTTTTTTTATTAACTTATTGTACACTTAACTTATAACTTATTATACAAGAGTCTGTTCTGAAAGAACGCACAATCATTAAGAATCATAACTTGTTATAAAAATTAAGAAGTAAATAAAGTTCATTGGTTAAATAGCTTTAAATATTGTATTTGTTTTCTATGATTTGTGTTTTCTAACCCATATTAAAGAATAATTTGTGTTTGCTAACTATTTTATGGATTGAAAATATTATTTCCATTTTTTAATGATTCAGTTTTATATATATATATATATATATAACTTATTCATTAAAATGGAAATAATATTTATTATAAAATAAAATATTTTTTGTAAAACGTCGTTGGAAAGGATAATAAAAAGCAAGAACAAAGGGATATTTGGTGTAATATTATTAGTATATAAGGACAATTTGGAACAGAAAAATTCTTCTAGAAGGTCTTAAAAAGTTATAAGAGGATATCAACCGAAAAAACCTTACTATTGGCATTTCATATTTTTTTAATATCTTTTTATATTAAGTTAAAAAAACACTTAGAATGAGACAATCTAGTTTAATAATTTGGAAGAATGAGGTTACTGAAGGTCTTTCATAAATTTTTTTATATCTTTTTATATTAAGTTAAGAAAATACTTAGAATCAGATAATCTAGTTTAATAATTTGGAAGAATGAGGATAGTTGCTCCAAAAAATTAGAGATACTTTCTTGAACTTTAAAAAAGTATTTCCCCTTCACTGATTTATCTTCTTTATCTATTCTTTCTAAATTCTAGTCCTCTAACATCTATGATTCATGTTTTGATTATCATCGTCCTCAAATCATGGAATTTCTAACCTTTAAGAATCACCAGCAGGTTTGAAGATAAACTCGCAGAATTAAAAGACGGAGTATGATACTGCCCATAAACTATTTTTCAAACAAGCTCTACATAAGGGAATTCAAAACCAAGACAATCTGGGGCTTGAACCAGAAAGTGTTACAGAGAAAAAAAATCACATATCAATCTGGAAAAGAAGTTTTCGAACATTTGAAGCAAGAATCTAAATATACTATTGTTGAGAAGTTTGCTCAAGGTATACCAAAAATAAGTCTTCTAATCCAATTCCTACAAACATTGAAATTCGATGCTGATTACAGATATAAAATATGGGATTCAAGATACATTTTATTTGAATTCGATATAAAAACGATCTATGTAAATTGTGGCGAAGGTCTGTCTAGACTATAATCACTTCTGTTATGCGCCTCATGAATTGGACTGAAGATTTTAGTGCTAACTATGAAAGTCCGATAACACCTATCTGGATCAAGATAGAGAAGCTACCTGAGTATCTTTTTAACATAACTATTATCAAGACTATTGTTGTTTCCATTGGAGAACCTCTTATCAATTTCGCAGATGAAAACAAAACTTTCTACTCTTCTTGCTCTGCATGGATAGAAATGGATGTGACCAAGAAATTATAGTATGATGTATGAATGGGTTTTGGTGCTAATCATGGCTTCTGGGCTAAAGTAAATTACTTGAATATGCCTCACTATTGTAAACAATGCAATCACTTGGGTCACAACATTCAAGATTGCAAGAAGAATCAATTGTCTGCAAAAATCAATACTGACACGATACAGATAGATCACACAACTGAAGAAGAAGTTTCAGATCCCAACAAAGATAAAAATAGCAACAACGATTTGAACATTAATCAAATTTGTCATAATAAATCAGACGAATGACAATATTCATCTTGACAAACCTATCCTAGAAGAAGTCACTAATCTTACAAACAAAGAAGGAATTATTACTCATAAACAATGTGAAATCATAGAAGCCATATAGAGTTTAGATTATGGTTACAATATTGCTACAATTTTGGATTATGAAAATCTTGCTCCAGACATATCATCACCAAAATAGATCAACATATGCAGCAAACAGAATACTCCAACAAAAAGCAACAAGATCACAGTTCTTTTTGCTACTTCACCTGAATTCAACAAAGATGAAAAAGAGAATAGCTTCAGAATTTTTTTTGATAAAAGATAAAGGTAACTAAAGGAAATAAGAACACAAAAAATAAGATCATTAAAGATCTGAAATTCATAGGAACGAGTAAAACTAAAACCTCTTCTACTGATAATGATTAACATTCTAAATGGGAATATATGTGGTATAAGGAGCAAGTCTTTAACTAGAAAGCTTAATTACTTGATTAAAAAAATAATATCAAATTTTTAGTTGTTCAAGAACCATTAATTAGTAACGATAACATTGTTTATATTGGTAAGAAAATTGGCTTCAACAACTATAAGTACAATATATCTAATAAAATTTGGATCTTTTGGCATGATGATATAATTGTTAAGATTATAATTGATCATAGCAGTGCTTTCACACTGAAGTTAGATACTTATGATACACTAAAAGCATCTTAATCATTGTGGTATATGCCAAATGCCAAAGAATTAATAGAATTGATCTCTGGAGCACTCTTAAGTATATATCTAATACCAACTTAGATTGGATGATCTGTGGTGACTTTGATGTTGTAACATCTAGAGATGAGCAATTTGGTTGCACCACTTTCTATCAACTAGTATTAATTATTTCAATGAGATGATAAGTTTTTTGCAGAATTGAAGATGTTGGTTTTGCGGGCTCCAAGTACACTTGGTCCAATAAATCCAAATGGAAGCCTTGAACAGGGTATTCATTAACAACAAGTGGTCTGATCATTTTGGAGAAACCAAAGTTATCCATAAAGCTAGGACATATTCTGATCATATGCCTTTGATCATTTATATCTATATCAACAAATCTAGCACAAAGAAAAACTTCAAATTTTTTGACATGTGGTCTCTTGATTCTGATTTTCTTCCTTTTGTTGAAAGGAATTAGAATCAGGACATTGAGGGAGACTATTTGCTTAAATTTTGGAATAAATTGAAAACTTAAACAAGGGCTAACTAGCTGGAACATAACTCATTTTGTAACATTTTCAATAAGGTTCAGGTTCTTGAAGATGAAGTTCAAATACTTGAACACAAGCTTTAAGATCACAACAATGCTGATATAAGAACTCAGCTTTCCAAAGCCAATGCTCTTTTGATTCAAGCACAAAAAATGGAAGAAACCTACTGGATGCAAAAATGTTATGCTAGCTAGGCTATGAAGGGAGACAGAAACACAAAGCCTTTCCACAACTATGTCAAAAGAAGAATGAAAAATAATAGTATTAATGACATTAAAGATGGTGATACCTGGATTACAGACAGGACTCACATTGGCCTTTCTACTGTTAATTACTTGTGATGAAACTAAAAGTGGATAAGGTTGGAATCTTGTTTTTACTTTTTGATGTGACTGATGGATAAAAGGTAGAGAGAGAAAGTATATTATTTAATGCCCCCTTTCCAAGGAAAATAGGGGTTCTTTTACATAGTAGGTGAGGTGGTCCCCCTTTCTTATCTCTTTGTAATCCTTCTATTTCAATATTTGGTTTTACATTTTAGTCCCTTACTTACCTCCTATTTGTTATTTGGGGTTATATTTTCCTCCAATTATTGTTACAAATTAATAGTTAATCAAACACAGTTATTTCACTTATTTATTGTCGACCCGATAATTGAGCCTGGTGATTTACCTGCGATTCATTGGTTCCCAAACATCTTAATAGAGGTCTGCTAAAATACTTTTTGTAGAGCACCTCTCCTAAAAGCACATACCCGCGAGCCTTATTCTGTATTTTTCTTGCCAATCTTTTGTCCTCGTGCAAAGAATTCTCTACTAAGAAATTCACGATGTCTTCTCTCCAATCCGATAGGGCTACCGACGATATTTGGCAAGCGATTTCAGGTCGGTTTTTGAACTCTGGTATTTTTTGCTTTCTTGAGTTAGGATCCAAGGCTAATTGTTCGCACATGAGACGGACGCTAGTGAGTCAGCGATTATATTTTCCGTTCTGGGAACGTGCTCGTACGTAACCTTCGTAAAAGAGATTGCTAGGACACATAATGACGCTAAATACTGAACCATATGTTCTTTTCTTGTCTCAGACATATCTGGCGCTGGATTTATCAGTAATTGAGAATCACTAATCAGGCGAACGTGCTTGGCTCCACAGACCTGTGTGCATTGTTATTTCCAAGGGTGTAGTTACTTGAATGCCCGCCCCACATCCACTGATATTTGACCATGCTTCAGTTCGGACAACCCATTCCTTAGGCTTATTAGTTTCGACGGACTCCGCTTCTTCTGGTCGGCTAGAGTGGAATTCTACCAAAAAATCAGCCAGAACCTGGTCCTTTATAGCGGTTCGAGGCTCAAAATCTATTTCAAAATCTCCTAGCTCTACCGACTATTTAGACATTCGCCCTGAAATATCGGGATGCTACAACACGTATTTTAAAAGAAAAAATGTTCGGACAACTATTGAATGAGCTTGGAAATAAGGATACATCTTTCGTGTCGCGATTACTAGAGCCATAGCGAGTTTTTCGAGTTTCAAATACCTCGTTTCGGCGTCCACCAAACTTTACTAGGCATAATAAACTGCTTTAAGGATTGTTCCTGCTTTACTGATCAATGTTGTAATTACCGCATAGTCCGATACCGACATATATAAAAACAAGGTTTCCCCCGTCAAAGGTTTTGTTAACAAATTCGGGGATGCCAAATAATTTTTATTTCCCAAAAAATCCTCGTCACAAGCTGGCGTCCACGCAAATGTTTTGGAATTCCTTAAGACCCGAAACAATGGTGCTTATTTATCAGAAGAAGGGGATATAAATCGATTTAAGTCCGTCAATCGTACTGTCAATATTTGTATTTCTTTAATGTTTCTCGGGGGTGCCATGCTACTTAAGGTTTGTAGTTGAGTAGAGTCTGCTTCAATTTCTTTTTCGTTGACCAAGAACCCCAAAATTTTCCCCGACCGAACGCTAAAAGAACATATTTCAGGATTAAGCTTGAGATTTATGTTTCTTAGATTATCGAAAGTTTCTTTTAGATCGGTTAAATGGTCTTCATTGGTACTGCTCTTTACAAGCATATCATCCATGTAAACTTCAATGTTCCGCCTGATCTGTTTCTTGAAAGCCTTGTTCACTATCCTCTAGTACGTTGCGCCCGCATTTTTCGGTCCAAAAGGCATAATTTTATAACAGTATAAACCTCGTCCGGTTAAAAAACATTTGCTTTCCTGATCATGACGGTTCATTTTGATCTGATTATATCCGACATATGCATCCATGAAAGACAACAGTTTATTTCCCGACATTGAATCTACCAATTGATCAATTCTTGGCATTGGAAAAGGGTCCTTAGGACATAATCTATTCATGTTGGTTAAGTCTATCACATTCTCCACTTGCCATTTTTATTTTTTATCAAAACAGGATTAGACGTCCACCGCGGGTACTTAGACTCTCTTATGTGCCTGACATTGATCATTCTTTCGACTCTAAGAGTATTACTTCGGTCTTTTTTGGTGAAAAAGGTCTGCGTTTTGGCGCAATTGATCGGACATTTCGATTGACCACCAAACTGTGAATAATTAAATTTTCGGGAACTCCCGTTACATCTTCCAAGCACCAAGTAAACAGATGTATTCTTTCCACTAAAAACAAAATTAGTTTTTCACGAAAATTAGGTGATAAGTTTGTACCGATCTTTAAAAAAATTCCTTCTACGAATTCATAGTTCTCACACTCCTCCTCCGTAGTTAACAAACCGAGGGCCTCTTAGGGATTATCCACCGGTTGCGATCCCAAAGAGGACCCCATTCACTGCTAGTCCCTTTCTTGTGTCATTTCGTGGTAGTGTTTAATTGCCAGTGCGAGCCGGTAACGTTCCTTTGCTGCCTTCTGGTTGCTTTTAACCACGCTCATATTATTACCGACCACATACTTTAGGCATTGATGAATCGTGGATGTCACTGCGTGTATTCTCAACAGCCATGACCTGCCACAAATTGCGTTATACGAAGCGGGTGTGTCGACAACTACAATTAGGACTGTGACTTCTTTTTTGAAAGGACCACGTCTGAGCTGCACCAGACCCTCAAATTCACCAACTACTACAGTTGTTTATCGTGTGAATCCAACAATAGTCTGATCCGATCTTGAAATTACCAGCGGCTTCTTAAACTTGACAAAAATAGTCAATAAAATTATATTTGCAGAGCTTCCAATGTCAACAAGAACACCGAACTTCATCTCCCGTAATCGCATCTCTAATTACAACTGTGTCCTCGTGAGGCCCCGCAATATCTCTCATATCTTCGTCGTCGAAGCATAAAATAGGGGAACGTCTTCCATGCAAGTGAGGCAAAGTTCGGGATTCCAATTGAGTCGTTAAATTCATGATGTTTCGCTTTCAGGAAGAGTTGGTGATTCCTGCCATCGAATCACCTCTAAAGATTGTTAGAGATTAAAAAAACTGACAAAAACTACTTACCTTTTTCCTGCCTTCCAAGACTTCTTCTTCAATAACCCCGATGACATTGTGATCGACATCGGGGTCTAGATACTCTATAGATACATCAAATAGGTCGGAAACCTCTGTTATAACCATTGTTGTTTCTGGTTTTTGTACTGCCACAATTTCTTTGGATGCCGCATTTTGTTGCACCTGTTTTGTATACATAGTTAAACAACTTCCCATTTTGTACCAACATTTGTATTTCCTTTTTTAGAGAGATGCAGTTCTTTGTGTCGTGACCCATATCCTCGTGGTACCTACAATACTGATTGTTTCGATTTTCCCGAGGGATCTGGATCGAGAAAGGTTTACGGTAAATACCACTCTTTTTAATTTTTCAAAAATGGTTGAAACACACTCCGTAAGGTCGGAAAAATGTGCAGAGTAGATCCATTTGTTAAATATAGGTCGGGAAACCACCTGATTGTGCTGTTTGGCTCTCTGTGACTAGGACGATGGTACATTAACTGAATTAAATTGTGTCGTGAATGGCAGAGTACTTATTGGTTGTGGTTGTGGGATGAGGTTATATTTTTTGACTGGTTATGCTGATGAGTAACGACCGCAGCTTGCTCACTTTGCTGAACTTGAGCGGCTAATTCGGATGTCTCTGTTTCCTCAAATAATATCTTCTTCTCTACATGTGCTAGTAGAGCGGAAAAGTATACGCTTGTTTCTTGGTTACAGCTTGTTTCCTAGGTCATGGGAGTAATCCTAACCGATATCCAGTTAAAGCGACAGTTTCTGCACAATGGTCAAGGTCGGTTTTAACGTCCACGAAACTTCTAGTGTAATCTTTGAGGCTTTCGCCCACCTCCTGTCTGCAATTGACAATAGTGTCCTCGTTCGCCCGAAAACTCTTACTCCCAACAAAGTATTGCCGAAACATGACCCAAAATATTCCGAAGTTTTTCATACAGCCCCGCGGTAACTGGTTATACCACTTAGAAGCCCGATCTTTAAAATTCATTGAAAAATCTCAGCAAAACAGCTTATAGTCATTGTCATAACTCAACATGAAATTTTTGAAAGCCTCTAAGTGATTGTCGAGAACTTTTTTCTCTTCGTATTTGTCTAACTTAGATATGTCGATTCTTTTCGGGAGATGTCCCGACGATATCTTGTCTGACAGCGGGGAAGCCCTCCAGTTAAGCCCAAAACCATAAGCGCCACTCCCGAGGCCTTCAGTGTGGATACCATACAGACCCTCATTATTCGGACTAGCAAACTGACTTCCGACCCTATACCCATGCGTTTGACTTCCAGATGGCTGCAATTGTACCTGTGGAAGAAAAACTCTCTCTTCTATACTGGCTGCTACTATTTCTTCTTTCTCATAGGAGTTTGACGTTCTTTTTTCAGCACTATTTCTTTTACGTTTCGGTGAACCGAATAGTCGCAACTTGTTGCGTCGGGACCCGATCTTTCTGATTAACCCGTTATTTTTCTTTTGGTTTCGGGCTTCTTAATCTGAGGAATCATCAGTTGTGAAATCAGTGGACTCATTCGGATCTCATTTTAAAGAACGCTTAACCTTTCTTTCACCTTCATCACTTATTTTAGTACCCGACGCATATCCCTGCGGGTGTAATTTATGTTTCTTTCCCCCTCAAATGAGTCTTCTCTATCAGTGTCGAGTGTGTTCCTTGCATTTCCCTTCTCGAAGCATTTTTTTGGCCAAAGCTCTTTCTTTTTCGACAATGAGCTTAACAATTTCTTCCATCAGTTGTTTCTTTGTCATGATTAAAGTCGATCTTTTGTTCTAACCTCGTCCATAGTGATCATGATCGGGGTGTCTCTCTTCCAATTTTCCGTCTTCTGATAAAGAATCAGCTCTAGCTGGACCTTTCCCAACTCTCTATCCTTAGCCGTTTCAAGATTCGTGTTTTATTGTGTCGTGATTTTGGAGAAAATAAAACCTCCGGGTATCACCTCGTTTCCCATAGACGGCGCTAATGATGAAACTAAAAGTGGATAGGGTTGGAATCTTGTGGATAAGTTTTGATGTGACTGATAGATAAAAGGTAGAGAGAGAAAGTATATTATTTAATACCCAATTTCCTAAGAAAATAGGGGTTCCTTTATATAGTAGATGAGGTGGTCCCATTTTCCTATCTCTTTGTAGTCCTTCTATTTCAACATTTATTCTTATATTTTAGTCGCTTACTTACCTCCTATTTGTTATTTAGGGTTATATTTTCCTGTAATTATTGTTACAAACTAATAGCTAATCAAACACAATTATTTCATTTATTCATTGTTGACCCAATAATCGAGCATGAAGATTTATTGCATCATCAACTTCAAAGATGCTTTAACTGACTACCCTTACATTGATAAAAAGGATGAGCAAAATAAAATGATGGACTCCATCTTCAAAAATATCTTTTCTATAATCACCAACGAAGATAACAATGAATTGCTAGTTGACCCCAGTGAAGAAGAAATCTGGAACATCATCAACAACTTAAAACCTTCAAGTGTTACAGGTATGGACGGATGTAATAAATGTTTTTATAAATATTGTTGGGGTATAATTAAAGTTGATCTTACCAAATCTATGTAATCATTCCTAAAGGGAAATTATATTCCTAAAAGCATATTAGCTACTGGGATTTGCTTGATTCCCAAAACAGGAAATCTTACTAGGTGGAAGGACTTTAGACCAATCGGTTTATGTTCCGTGTTGAATAGGATTATGTCTAAGATTCTAAATAACAGACTAGTCAAGTTTCTCCTTAAAATTATCTCTACTAACCAAGGTGTTTTTGTTCCTAGCTATGGTATTCAAGAGCATATCTTAATTGCCAAAGAGCTTATGCATGATCTCAATAGAAAAGTTAAAGATAAGAACATTATCATCCGGCTAGACATGTCTAAAGTCTTTGACAAAATGACTTACTACTTTACCTTCAAGGTCCTTAGCAAGTTTGGTTTTTCAAACAAATTCATCAGGCTTATTAAAAGTATGATTACTGTTTTTAATATGTTGATTCTTATCAATGGAGAGGCCATGGGCTACTTCAAAACATTGAAAGGTTTGAGGCAAGGGGATCCCATTTTCATAGCCTATTTACATTGTTGAGGAAGTTTTATTAAGGGGCCTGAAAGTCTTGTTTCAAGATAATAAATCTATGTGCTATAAGAACAGAAGCTCTATGAACATTAGTAGCCTAGAATTTACTGATGATATTCTCTTATTCACTAATAGTAATGACTATTCTCTAGATCTTCTTAGTAATTTCTTACAGAAATATCAAGATATCTCTTGACAGATCATTAACAAAGAAAAAAAAATCATGAACTCTTTAAAGCTCAATATGATGACTAACAATACCGGTTTATCTTCTAGCTCTCTGCCTACTGAATACTTTGGTATTATGATAAGCACTAACAATATAATAAGTAATTATAACAATCTTATATTCAAAATGGATAAAAGGATCAAAGATTGGGATTCTATGGATCTTTATTTTACTATGAGGTTATCTCTAATCTCTACTGTTCTCATGAGTATTACTCAACATTGGATGCAAAGAAATGTTATTCCCAAAGGAGTTCTTCACAAAATTGAAAACATCTTTAATCGATTTCTTTAGGGATCTACCAGTTTTGATCAATAAATTCATTGGTGCAAATGGAGAGAGGTTTGCAAAACCTTCAAGGAAGATGGCTTGAACATCAGAAAGTTATCTGATATTCAAGATTCTATCTCTTGCAAGCTTTGGGCCAACTTCAGAAGCAATAATACTGTATGGTCTAACTTAATGCATAATATATACTGCAAAGACTTACACCCTTTGTAGATCTCTTACTCTAAGCTAGGTTCCATGGTTTGGAAAAAACTTGCCAATATTAAAAAAATATGCAGAGCCCCACATATGCTGGAAGCTGTGATTTGGAATGATGGATTTTTGGCTTGATAAATTGGTCAATGGTCAACCTCTTTTAACTCTGGATGACAATACTGATAACATTTGGTTCAAGGCTGAAACGGTAAGTACTTACTGGCTCAACAACTCTTGGAATTTTTAGATGGTTTAACTAATCTAATTGCCCAAGTGACTTAGATAGAATTAAAATATGTTTTGTTAAGCCTAATGTTGAGGACTGTATGATTTGGAACCTTTCAAACATGGGTAAGTTTACTCTTAAGGATACTTGGGAACATGTCAAATTTCATCATAATGAGTCTAATATCTATAAGAAAAATTGGAATTACCTTACTCATAGGAAGTACTCTTTCCTTCATTGGAAGGTCATTCGTAATTACATTCCTATAGACACCATTTTACAAAGGAAGCATATTTCCCTTGCTTCAAAATGCCAGTTCTACATGAACATTGAATCCTCAAACCACCTTTTTTTCTCCTGTAACTTTGCCTGGTCCTTCTGGACCTATTTTGCTGATATTTTCAAGCTTCAAATTTATCGTTTTATGACCATTACCCACATAACTCGAACATGGATTTGGTCTATAAATAAAGATATTCATGTTAGGCATTTAATTCCCTATATTATTCTAAGCATCATAAAAAATCTAAAAACTCTGCTAAAATTATAGGCATTGTTGTTACATATATAAATGTTATCTCTGAAATCACTTACATCTTAACTAGCATTGATTATTACTATAACCTTAAATCTGAACATTTGAACAAAGATCTTTCTGTTGCTAAAACTTTAGGTTGCTTCAATCATGAGAAGGAGAACAAAATCAGGACAACCTATCTCAAATGGAATCACCCTAACACTGGCAGAGTCAAACTTAATACTGATGTTTCATGTTTAATCAACGGAGAATATAGTGGAACAATGGTTATTCGAGATAGTAATGGTAATCTTATCTATGGTGCTGACAATATCTACGGTAAGCTTACTCCTCTTATGGCTGAAGCCAGAGCTATGCTTGGTGGCCTTCTTGTTTGTAAATACAAAGGTTGGACTCATGTTCATCTAGAAACTGATTCTCTTACGCTAGCTAACTTGTTTGGATACGGTAAAATCCCTTGGGTTTTTTCTCATATTCTCGATTGTGTTAGGAGATTTATTTTCTCCTCTATGACATTAGCTCATATCTTCAGAGACCAGATAAAGCAGTCGATTGGCTTGCTCGCTAGAGTCTGAAATACAAAATAAAACAAGAAATCACTGCGAATCATATCCTTGTTAACCTTAAATCTATTCTTATTCTGGAAAGTCTTGGTTTTAGTTATGTAGTTACTAACAGATAGCTATGACTTTCCAGACTCACGTAATAGAATCGTGCCTGGATTATTAAAGATCAATTGCCTTTGTTGTGCTCCCTCAAGCTGTTCTCTGTATTCCACTCAAGATGTGCTTTGTTCTCTCAGTCCCGTTGCTGAAGGTGGAGAAGAAGAAGATGTTCCTCTGATGTTCTTCAAGCCAAGTTATTTCCTTCTATTTCAACTTGGATATATGAAAAAAAAGTTGAAGATGAAATACTTTAATCTGAGGTAGGATTGAATATCTGTAAAATTTCATTTTAGCGCTTCCTTTGGTGAAGGTACCTCTTAATCACTCTCATTATATTAATATTAAATCAAATATCTTTTTTATTAAAAAAAGTCTTTTTTATTAGAAAGAAATCGAAGCTTTTTATTCGAGGTAAAGATCAAGACTCTTCCTTTTTTTCAAAAGGAAGTAGCCGGCAATTTTTTCTTTACAATTTCATTAAAATATTTTATTTTATATTTTTTTAATTCACTAATTTTGTGTAAAATATTTTTATATAAAAAAATCATCAAACACATGCAATTTGTTTTAAAAAAAAGTTTAAAAAAAATATATGTTTAAACCGTAATTCAAAAAAAATGCAAAAGTAAACCACCGGACAAAACTAAAACTCTGAATGCTACTTTTTTTTTGCGAACCTAGTTAGCACATACCTCACATATAACTCTTTTGTGTGAAACATATCATCTAAGAATTTCATTTTTACAATGGTTCCGTATTTATATAAAACTTATTTTATAATGTCCCGCAGTCTCACATTTATCTACAAAATATTTTGCAATCTAGCATTTATAAGATATTTTATATAATATCTCACGTCTGTTTGTTGTTGGTCTTCTATTATTTATCTCGCATCTAGCAAAGGTAAATAACACAAACAAGAACTGAAAAGAACTGGTTTATACGAGATGCGACACTTTGACACAAAGATATACTTACAAAACAAAAAAACACAAAAACGATAGTAAACGTAGTCAAACTTATATGAAAAAACACAATATGATATTAATAAAACTCAAATTGTGAATGAGATAATAGAGCATTTAATAAAAATATCCATTGAAAAAGAAAAATAAGAAATAGAATTTTTATTTAAAATATTGATGACATTTCATCTTAATTTAAAAAACATTAATAAAAGTTATTTAATTCGATAAAGAAATTAAATGTATATAATTAGTAAAGATAATTGAATATGATAAAAAAATGGATATTATAAAATAAATAGAAATTTTAAATGTGTATTTGCTAGATATATAACAATTATGATGATAGGTAGGATCTATTATATTGTTTTGGGTGTTATTTTATTCTATTTTAGTTATTTAATATTTAATGTAGTCGAGACGATATACAGTACTTTTTAAGATATTAATCACAATTATATTTAGTTTTATAATTAATTTTTTTAAATAATAAAATTTATAAAAATAATATATTTTTTGGTTTATGTTTTATCAAATTTGAAAATATTAACAATTTTGAAAAAATTAAAAAGTTCCTTTTCCAATATTTTGTTATTAAAGTATCATAAATTAATAATTTATAGTAATTATATATATATATATATATATATATATATATATATATATATATATATATATATATCAAAATTTGAAAAATATGATTTCATTATTATTTGAATTTTTATGTTTAAATCTTTTTTAATCGCGTTTTTAACTTTTCTTTATTATGTTTGTATTGTTTTTGAACTCTATCAAAAAAATTGTTAGGTATCTTTAATCACTTGAGTGCTTCTTTACATATAACGGGCTTTAATTGTGTTGCGTCGTCCTCAACATCATTTTTAAAATTATTATAAAAAAATGGCGTTTGTAATTTATTCTAAGCTAAGGAACTTTGAATATGCATTATTTTCTCATGGATTATCTAACATGCTATTGACATCCATCTTATTCTGATATCCTAGATTATTAATCATAACCTCAAGTTTATGAATGTCTTTTTCAAGAGTTGTATGTTCGTTCAAATGTATAAGATCTCATCTATCGAATGGATTTAACAGTACCGAAAATAACTTGTTATTGTCTCTTATTTCACATTTATCGTCCACGACAAGACTGTAATAATTAATAACATATAAACACTAATATTTCATAGATGATATTTTCTCAATTAATGTCTTCGAATATCTTATGGTGGAATCTCTCGCGATAGTGTATCTTGAAAGCTCTTATGATACTAGCATCACGTGGTTACATTTTTTATATCATGAAGAAGAACTAACCATTTTGTAATCTTTCTATATTTTTTGAATTTGCTGGAAAACTATCTACGAGAGAATACATTCTTATACCATGCATATTTTTACCAAACCAACTAATATATTCATAAAAAAACATTTGTCACTCATGCTTTTTTATTTCCACGATATTGAAAATTTAGTTGTTCATGTTAATATTTTAGAAACAACGTGATTTTGCATACTTAACGTCATCGTCATCGCAACAAATTACAATCGTGAGCCTTTCTTTTGTATATCAACTGAGCCACTCTATCCGAAGCGAAAAATTGACTTAATATCATGTCCTAGCTTGATTTTATCCAACCGACCTTGAAAAAATGTATATTTATGCTCTAGTTGATGTTATATAGTTTTCAGAATGTATTTTACATTTTCCAAAGTTATCTCTTGTGTCATATTAACACGATCATGATACTAAATAAACCACTCATAAATAACATTCTTCATATCTGGAGAGTTCACAGGTTTGTGCCGCTTAATATCTTTTTTTTTAAAATAGATGAAAGATAGTTTGCATATTGTTTTAATGTAGTAGATATTGTACCTTGATTAGTTTTTAAATAAAGCTTATCTTTGAGCCACATGTGAAGATCTTTATGAGTGCACGAGGGATTATTTTTGTTATACTCAAATACTGTTTTCCTTATTTCACCAATCTTTGTTTCTTTTGTGACACATTTTAGAATAGTTCTTTGGTGTACTTTTTGTTTTATCATTGTTTATACATAGTTAATGCATGTAATCCGTATATTACAATGAATAGTTCTATGAAAATACAATGAATCAAATTAAGTTTTGTACATTAAATCTTATTGAGATACCTTGAATTTATAAATAATATTTATTGAATTAAGTATAATACAAAAGCAGATCCATTGTATTTGAATTTATAAAAATAAAATTAATTTAGTTTGATATAAAAAAATTCTTTATAAATTAATAATTTAACAATTACTTAATACCTCTATAAATTAATAAAATTATTCGGTCCCAGTTTATAAATTATAAACGTTTTAGTGTAGTTTGGAGAAAATATAAGGATCTAAAAAACTGGAAACTAAAAATATGCAAAAAAATCAAAATGAGATTTTTAAAAGCGTAAATACTATATAATTTAATAACAAAAAATGGTAATGCAATAGTCATTTTTACAGAGTATAATATTATCTATAAAAATGGAAAAAAAATTGTTTCGTCTATAGGAAAGTGCACCACTTTGCTCGTAATTGGAATCTTAAGAGGAAACACGAGAGCATGAATTTCATCGAGGAAGAGGCTGTCGTAATAGTGATTTATGTCAATAAAATTAAAGACATGACTTCCATTTGTACATTTTCATGAGGAAAAATTTTAACAAAAAAAATAGTTTACGGTGACCTATTGGCTAAAGTTAGAATTTGGTTTGTGTACAAATCTCGTAACCTTATTTTGTCGAAAAGGTGGTACCTTTACCGGAAATTAATGCTCTGCGCACAGGGTAAAAATCAGCCGAGAAAGCGTATGTAGAGGGACTCGAACTCATGAACTTTGATCACAAGCATGCCTTACTCAACCAACTCGGCTACCCCTTGGGGCATACTCTTAACATTGTGAAACTATATATTGGTGATTTTATTATTGATGAAGTGAAAAATGATATTTACTCTCGCTCTTCTAATGATTATTTACCGTGTCATGGTAGACTTTTACTTATAAGTCAGAGTACACTAAATAAATTTTTTAAAATTATACTTACAAATTGTGATTTATGGTTGTATAAAAAAGTGAATTATGTGTTAAATTAAAAATTATTTAAAAGCTTTATAAATCCGTCAAAAGATGTATGGATTTATTAGATTTAATATATACTGATATATCTCAATTAATCAATATCTTTACATGTATGGATACGGTTTGGTCCATACTTGTTTTTCTGAATTAATCGATATATCTGACATAGTAACAAATATGGGAAATATTTTTCATGATAATTAATTAGGTTTTACAAAGAGCTAGGAATAATTCATCATTGTTTGGTCCTTTATATTCCTCAACAAAAAATGGATTAGTTGAATACAAAAATAAAAACTGAATCGAGATGACCAACAGTATCCTAGTTATTTCTAAGTTAAATATAAAATTTATGAGGTGAGAATGTTTTAATTGCATGCCATCTTATTAACCGTATTTAAAAACAAACTCTCCATATGAGTTATGGAATGGAACAAAACCAAATATTGGATATATTTAAGTATGCGGATGCTTATCAGTTTGTAAGATCATGGATATAAAATGATAAAGTTAGGTCCAAAGCTATAAGATGTGTGTTTGTTTGGTATACAATTATTAGACTAGAACTCCAATGTTGTATTTGAATCTATAAACGAGTTATTTATCCAAGTTATTTAATTATAATAAACATAATGGAAATCGAGCAACCACGTGAATCTCTAAGATTCAAAAGGATAAAATACCTAAAAATTGAGGATCTGATGAGATAGACTCAAAAGATTTATTTTTACTTGGTATAAAGACATTGTGAAAAAATCACACCAAACTTATCTGAGTAATGTTTTTTTTTAAACGACCCAAGATCTTATAAAGAAACAATATATTCTCGAGATTCTATATTTTGGTGAGACATCAATGATGAAATAAATTCAGTTATTCATGCGTTTAAGGCAAGATATACAATATCTTAATTTGACACATATACTTCCGCTGCTAGAACTATAAGAAAAATAATTCTCTATTTAATTGCATGAATATAAAAAATTCATCGAATAATTATCAAACTAATATATTAAATAAAGATCTCGATGATGAAGTTTATAATCAACAACCCTAAGATTTTTTTACTTCCCGAAAATAAAACAAACGCGTGTAGGCTTCTTAACTTATTATATGGTCGGAAGCAAGCACCTAAGAAATGTCATAAAAAGTTCGATCATGCGAATGGATCCAATGACTTTAGACACAATATGACAGAAAAGTGTTTATTATTAAGGTTGTGCGATGATGCGGTTGTCATTGTGTGTCTATATATATATAATTATATTGAGTAATAACATGAATGATTGAAACTAAGAGGGTTATGTATTTTACCTATAAGACAAAATATTTTGAAGATATTTATACTATTTTAGGAAGACAAATATGCAGAGATAGCGAGGGGTTTTCAATAAGTCAAACTAGCAATGGCTCAGCTAGATACATTTGTGTTATATAAAGTATGCAATAGATGTGTATATTAAGTTACATTACTAGTAGTCTAATTATTGAATTTTGAAATGCAATTAGAAGGATTTTTGGATACTTGAAGACAATAACAAATATGTGTCTTCAATATTTAAATTTTCCTAAAGTACTTAGGAATACACAAACTTAAGTTGGATCTTTAGTCTAAGTGATAACAAATTTACTACTGTTAAAAATATAAGGTCCAAACTTGTTAGCCCTTTATTATATCTATAAATAAGATCATTTGCATTATGTAATTGATACACGTTTTTTTAATAATACAAAACCCTAGCAGTTCTCTTTTTTTTTCTTTTGTTCATTATTTTACCTTCGTAATCTAGCGAGTATTTGGTTTCGTATTAAATATTGAAATTAGATTTATTCATATATACTTTAGATCTAGGAAATTTTGGATCGTCTATCGGTATAGATCTTAACAATTAATCATTCCGAAAACTGTTGGATCTGCTGCGGACTGTATTAATTGGATGGAGAAGTAATGTCGGAGGTGTTAACCGGTAATATACCGGACAGAAGATACCGGTTCCTAGTAAAATTGCATACTAATTTCTCTTTATAGATTGGTACAATTCGTAAATGAATAGATCGGTAAAATTGCGGTGAGAAAATTGGTAAATTGCAGTTTGAATTTCCGTAGTAAATAAAATCGATAAAATTGCGGCGAGTGAAGTACTGTAGTAAACAAAATTGGTAAAATTGCGGCGACAAATTACGGTTTGAATTAATGTCGTCGGATACCTCTGAACTGTTTGCGGGGAGAGTAGTTTGAATTGAAGGAATTAAATGGTTAAATTGCGGGAGAATAGTTTGAATTGAATCAGTTAAATGGTAAAATTGTGAATTGAATTGGTGGTAAAATTGTTACAGAAAATTAATTGGTGAATTGATTAGTACCGTGAGTTAATTGTAGATGTAATTGCGATATAGTAGTGATAAGAGGTTTTTCTTGCAAGAGCTGTATTGGTTTTTATTTGGATTTTGATTGCGATTTTAGTAGGACGTTGGTGTGGTTTTCGGTTTCTTTTGCTGTTCGATTGCTGGACCACTAAGATTTTGAATTTGGTTCGATTTTGGATTTTTTTTTCAATTAGATAATGGGGAATCTTATTACGAACATGATAGGAAAAACTGAATTTCGACAATCTACTAGTAACAAGCTGAATAAGAACTTTGCTATGTCTATCTCTGCATACCATTTAGGTATGTCCTCGTCTTCCACTTCAGGTATTGATTCATCATTGTGGATTTTGGATTCGGGTGCATCTCATCATATGTCACCTCATATGTCGAACTTTGTTTCGTTGTCTCATGTTCCACCCATATCTGTTTTGTCTGCTAGTGCTACACCAATGTCAGTAGAGGGTATTGGCTCTATTTGTACCCCTCATATATTGTTATCTGATGTTTACTACGTTCCTACCCTTGCTTTGAATCTTGTTTCGGTTAGCCAATTGTGCAAATCTGGTTATTATGTATTGTTTTTTTATTCTGTTTGTGCTATACAAAATCAACAGACTCATAGAGTGATTGGGACGGGTCGTAAAATAAGGAAACTCTCTGTTTTAGAGAAACTCGAAGTAACAGATGTGGATGTCTATGATGTTGATAGTGGAAAAACATACTTGACTGATATTGCTGCCTCTGGTGTTGATTTGTCTTCGTTTCGTTTAAATCCATCATCGTCTAAGTTTTATCTTTGGTATTCTCGCCTGGGACATGTATCTGCATCGCGTTTAAAATTCCTAGTCTCTACAGGTGCTTTAGGTCAGTAAAGCACTTGTAATATCTTGGATTGTAGTGGTTGTAAACTTGCAAAATTTGCGGCTTTAACGATTAATGAAAGTGTCACTTCTTCTATTGCTATGTTTGATATTATTCATTCTGATGTCTGGGGTCCATCTTCTGTCTCCACAAAGGGTGGTTCGTCCTACTATGTTTCTTATATCAATGATTATACTCGATATACTTGGGTTTACCTTATGAAACACAGATCAGATTTCCTTGTATTTTATAGAGAATTCGGGCATTGGTTAAGACTCAACATTCTGTTGTGATAAAATGCTTCACGTGTGACTTAGGGGTGAATATACATCCAATGATTTTACTCAGTTACTTGCATCTGATGGTACCATACATTAGTCTTCTTGCACTGACACCCCTCAGCAAAATGGTGTTGCAGAAAGAAAACATCGTCACCTTATTGAGATTGCTCTTTGCTTTTATCTGCTGAGATTCCTACTATTTTTTAGGGAGAAACAATTCACACTGCTATATATATGATTAATCAAATTCCCACTGCTCATAATGCAGGGATGTCTCCATTTCAAAAATTGTACACACAACTTCCAGATTATTCTTCCTTACAAGTGTTTGGATGCACATGTTTTGTCCTTTGTCCTCATGTAGAACGCAACAAATTGGGGCCTAAATCCGTAATATGTGTTTTCTTGGGATATGGTGTTAGACAGAAAGGTTATCATTGTTTTGATCCCACTAGTCATAAACTTTATGTCTCTCGACATGTTACATTTTCTTGAGCATATCCCGTTTTATTCGATTCCACCAAATTTACATGATATAACAAGTACCAAACTTCATACTATTGATCATTTTGAAACTAATAATGACATACCCATTGATATTGATATGCTAGCACCTAAGACATCAAGTACATCTGATACTACTTCTGCTCCATCAAGGTATGATTCAGCTTCTTTTTTAGTGAACCACCAGCTCCACCCCTCAGAAGATCTACTCGTACAGGTAAGTCTACCAAACTACCAGATTTTGTGTATTCTTCTTACTCAGCTCCTTTCGCCTCTTTCATAGCAAAAATACATGATTTATATGAACCTAAGTCGTTTAAAGAAGCTGTTTCTGATCCTTGTTGGCAAAATGCAATAGTGAAGAGCTTACCGCTCTTTATCATACTCATACATGTGATATAGTTAAACCTTCATCCGGTAAGCATATAATCGGATCTCGATGGGTTTTTAAAATTAAAACAAAGTCTTGATGGGTCTGTTGAAAGATATAAGGATCATCTTACAGTAAAAGGGTATTCACAGAGGTATGGTTTGGATTATGATGATACATTTGCCCTAGTGGCAAAAATGACGACAGTTCGTACTCTTATTACCGTCGCATCCGTTCTCCAGTGGAAGATCTTCCAACTAGATATCAAAAATACAATTTTAAATGGTGATCTTCATGAGGAGGTTTATATGACCCCTCCTCCAGGTGTTGCTCACCAACCAGGTGAAGGTTATCGACTTAGGAAGGCTTTATATGGTCTTAAACAAGCTCTTCGTGCCTGGTTTGAAAAATTCTCTACAGTTATTACTTCAATTGGTTTCCTTGCTAGTAATAGTGATTCGGTCTTATTTATTAGATGTACGAGTGCATGACGAATTTTTTTATCCCTATATGTTGATGATATGATCATTACAGATGATGATATTTATGGTATTGAAACACTAAAACGTGATTTGGTTCAGCGTTTTGCGATGAAAGACTTGAGACTATTACGTTATTTTTTAGGTATTGAGGTGGCTTACTCTCCAAAAGGTTATATTCTCTCTCAGACAAAATATATATCTGATTTATTCGAGCGAGCGTGACTTTCTGATAACAAGACGGTAGATAACCCTCTTAAAACCAATGATCGGTATTCTCCAACTGATGGTGTTCATTTGTCAGACCCAACTCTATATCGAACTCTTGGAGGGAGTTGATCTACCTTACGTTACTCGGCCAGATATCGCTTATGTTGTTCATGTGGTTAGCCGGTTTTTTATTGCTCCTACATCCGTCCATTGGGGAGCTGTTCTTCGAATATTGAGGTATCTTTGTGGCACTCAGTTCCAGAGTATTTTATTTCCCTCGATCTCTTCACTTGAATTGCGTGCCTGTAGCGATGCTGATTGAGATATTGATCCTCATGATCGAAAGTCTACTATTGGTTTCTGTATTTTTCTTGGACATTCATTAGTATCATGGAAAAACAAAAAACAAGAGGTTGTCTCTAAATCGTCTACTGAAGCTGAGTACCATGCTATGGTTGTCACCACATGTGAGATTGTTTGGTTACGATGGCTTCTTGCAAATATGAGGGTTAATGTTACTAAACCCACTTCCCTACATTGTGATAACAAAAGCGCCATAGAAATAGTCAATAATTCTGTTCTGATGAGAGGACGAAACACATTGAAATAAATTGTCACTTCACTCAGCATCATCTTCATATCAGCACCATCTCTCTTCCATATGTTCCATCAGCTTTACTGGTTACCGATATTTTCACGAACGCTCAGTCAACAACGCGGTTTCATTTTCTTTCTGACAAACTCTCAATGCTTATTATTGTTGCATTGTGAGTTTGAGGGAGGGTGTTAAAGATATAAGGCCCAAGCCCGTTAGTCCTTTATTATATCTATAAATAAGATCATATACATTATGTACTTGACACATGTTTTCTAAATAATACAAAACCCTAGCTGTTCTCTTTTCTCTCTTTTGTTCATTATTTTACAACTACAAGGTTGCTGTTCACTTTAATATGAGGTGTTATTTAATGTGAATCAAAGAAACAAATATGTATATCTCATTCAACTATAAATTATGAGTTATAGAGTATGAGTTCATAACATTGGACGAAATGAAAAAAAAAGGCTGAATGGTTGAAAAAGCTATTGTAGAAGATCTCATTCACTTCGAAGAGAAACATTACAGTCAAATACACTCTGAAAGTCAATTAACTTTGGTAAAGCCTATAATGGTATCTACAATAGAAAGTTTAGACATATAAGGTCCAAGACATGAGTATATTAAATAATTGATTAATAGTGGAATCATACATGTCGTACATTATAATGAGAACCTGTCATATTCATTTACTACATTGATGCAAGAACTGGAAAACTCTTCATATATAAATATGAATAAAACTCTTCATTTGATCTTTTTTAAATGATGCAACCGAATTTGACTATATAAAACATAATTACTAATTTTTCGATGAATAATAAGTTATTTGTGAAAGATTTCACAATATCAAATTGAGTTCCATATATTATATATGATATATGATATATGATGCTCGTTATCGTGAATAGATAAGTTCAAAGAGATTTTAATAAAATTTGGTCGGCGTGTGACATGTATTCTTAATGATAGAAAAAATATTTTAAGAATTATATTTATGAAAATCTATGGGTGGTGCCACCTCTCATAAGAGAATTAGTTTATTTCAAGATATGTTTATTGAATTGGATATAACCCACAACTAAAACAGTACTAAACTAAAATATGGAAAAAAAATATTGGTAAGTCAATTGTGTTTGTGAGATTATTAGTTAGACCATATAGGATGTCGGTTCGAAGTTATTGCTTAATTCTGTTATCTTTAAATTAAGGTAAAATTTAAATCGAAGATTTTTTATTTTATGTAAAAAAAATTATCAATAAAAAGATGAGTGATGAATGTTAAATTACCAAACTACCTCTAGATATTAAAAACCTTAATTTTCTACCAAACTCACTTCTACCCTCTCAATTCTCTCTCTCAACTACCCATCTCTATAAAACTAAACATAAACCCCAAAAACTAGAAAATATCTCCAAATCTAGTTCATACTATGGATTTAAGTGATTATAACGATTATTTTAGCTGCAATCTGGAAGATTTTTGTTCGGACGAGGAGGAGCCACTAACTTACCATCTACATACGGGCCTGGAGGTAAATTTTAGCGTTTAATTATAACATCACCTTCAACATTAATAATAACAGTTGAAGCATCCAAAATATCAACAACTAATACCAAAACAACTAAATCACTATCACAACCTAAGATAACGTTTTTAGGTCACCACAACAGTATCTTAATATGAATTTACTCCGAACCAATGCATTATATCTACTTAAAACAAACTTAACAATATCTTCAAAAACATCAAACATGCCAAGATCACAGATTCTAAGTTTGTTATTTAGTTTAAAAATACACAATCGACTTCTAGACATCAAATACCTATATTATACAGAAAAATACATAGGTTTTGCATATTTCATTACAGTAAAGAATATGATTCACGTCTATTAGTAAAAAAAATACAAACGTTCTGCATTTATAAAAAAAACAATAGGTTGCGCAACTATCGCTGCAAAAAAATACACATGTTTCGCGTCTATTAATATTTAAAGTAAAAAGGTTTCACATCTTCTGAACTTCATCTTCTTTGTTTACGTTGTAAACCTTTTATCGAACCAATTTTTCTTGAAACATAAAAATACACTAAAAACGATCAAAACATTTTCGCAATACAACATTTCAACTACAAAAATCAAAGTAATACTAGATTAAAACCAAAAATCATGAAAAACAGAAATTGAGTTACCTAAACAGAAATATAAAGCATAATAAAAGATTGAGTTACTTAAACAGAAAAATCAACTTACCTAAACAGAAATCCAAAATCAAACGTCGAATCAAATAAAAACACAATCAAAATCGTACGAAAACAAAAGAAAAACGAAAAACCGAAAGATAGTAGAATCGTCACCGGTTATTGTTATACTACTATAGAATCGTACCATTATCATAAAACTAGAAAATAGTATCGTACAACTATCAAAAGAATTTTTTAAACGTATTATAAAAAATATTTTAAATAATAAACTAAAAATATTTAAAATATTATTAAATCTTAGAGGTAAATAGTTGAGTTAAGCCTTAAAAATATTTGAAAATATGTATAGTAAATGATATTTGTTTCCTCTTAAACCCTTGTCTATAATTTACCCTTTATTTTTTAAAGGGAGACTTACCCATTGGGTCTCGAAATTGTTTTTATTTACCCAACCCTACCATAAGAGACTCATTTTACTAATAGGTCCAGCCCGTTAATAAAAAGACTAAATTATCCTCGAACAAACTAATTCAGCCCCAAATCAATGTTTGCCCTAATTTCAAACATCTTTCTCCTTTCCAAATTCGTTTATTTCTCCTCAACTCTCTGGTATTCCAAAAATCAGTTTCTCCACCATCGGCGACTGATCATCGACATTTCTCTCAACCGAATCTTCCAAAAACAAATTTTGCTCTGTCACCGCCGATAGACTCTCTCCATCGACGAAATCCATGGGTAAGTTGTGATTTACCTTTTCTTCTTTCTCTTTTTTACTTGGTTAAATCAATGTAATTGCTGTTTTAAACCTAAAATAGGGTACCTAGTACTTTGCTATAGATTATTTGTTTGAAACTTACTGTTAATTAGGGTTTAAAGACAAGATTCTTTTCCGATCGTTATTAGTGATTGCTGTTGATTACTGTTAATTAGTGATTACTGTTATTTTACTGGTTCAAAGACAAGATTTTTTCCGATCGTTATTAGTGATTGCTGTTGATTACTGTTAATTAGTGATTATTGTTATTTTACTGGTTCAAATACAAGATTCTTTTCCGATCGTTATTAGTGATTGCTGTTGATTACTGTTAATTAGTGATTATTGTTATTTTACTGGTTCAAAGACAAGATTCTTTTCCGATCGTTATTAGTGATTGATGTTGATTACTGTTAATTAGTGATTACTTTTATTTTACTGGTTCAAAGACAAGATTCTTTTCCGATCGTTATTAGTGATTGCTGTTGATTACTGTTAATTAATGATTACTGTTATTTTACTGGTTCCTGGAAAATTTGGGAGGCGAAATAAAAATTTAGGATTCTTTTTATCAAGCTCAGGTTTAAACTTATTCAGAATGCATAAGCTTGATTAGGGTTTGAAATGGTCATTTTCTTTTTATTTAGGTATGAAATTCATTGTGTAGTGTTAAAGCTAGATCTGAACTGTCTCTTCTTTCTCTAGAATTAACTGGAGAAGTTACTATTTCATTTACTGCAGGTTGTGTTATATGAATGACTAATACTAATTAATCTGTTTTTTAGCAGATAAAAGCAAAAGGATGAAGATGTGTGCTGAAAGTAGGAGTATAAAAAGAAAAACAATGAAGAAAAAAAATATAGAAATAAAGCCAGGGTCCCATAGCCCTTCTATATTCCGTTCGAATATAGAATCAGTCATGAAACTATTGTATAGAATCAGTCATGAAACTATTGAGGACAGCGGGCATCAGAGTAGATCACATTGGAGCTCTAAAGACTACACCATTTTACAACTTAGTAAATAGGTTGTTTTAACTAAAAGAGAGCTTCAAAGTGAGGAAGTCTTGGGAGCTCACAATGGAGATAATAAATATGTACGATAAAGAAAAGAAGAGCTTCAGATTTGGTGGGATAGACGTGTCGCTGACGAGAAATGACGCTATGGTGATTTTTGGAATAAATTGCGGTACAAAGAAGATCGATAAGGTTGAATGTAGAAGAACCGAGTCAACCATCATCTCAAGATACTTTAAAGAAGCTAAAAACTTAACAAAGAAGATTCTAAAATATGTCATAGAAGATCGTTCAAGGCTTGACGAGGTTGAGACAGTCAAAGATGTAGCAAAAATGATAATAATGTACCTTTGTGTATCATTATTTTTTTCTACATCTGGTGACAGTCTGTCGGAAAGCCTAGCAAGGTTCATTGACTTGAAATTCGAAGTACTCTACAAGTACGACTGGGCACAATTCATTATAGAAAAGTTGATGAACTCCATCGACAAGAAAAAGGGACAAAATCAGCAAAACACTGTAGGATGTGTGTAAATTCTGATTGTAAGTAAATTTTTTAAAAATTAAAGTACATCAATAAGATTATTCATACTAATATTCATACTAACTTTATAAAAATATTCTCTACAGCCATTTTTCTTGGAGCACACAAGAGTCAGAATTCCAAAGCTGGACTTTCCACGGTGCTTGAGATGGGAGGGAGCTACTAGCTTCCGACACCAAGACAAAGTCAAGGAGTTGATATAGGAGGTGGAACCATCAGAGGTAAAATATTTTCAAATACTTAATATTTCTAAGAAACTATAATGGGTTTTTTTAACAAAATCTGTTGTTTGTCAATGTTTAGGTTATTAAAGGTGACCTAGAACTCCTACCTGAAGAAGAGGCTCTTATGGTCAGAGAGTATTTGTCAACTGATGAAGAAGATGTGAAAGAGATAGAAGAAGATGATGAAGAAAGTGAGAAGGATGATGGAGAAGGAGGTGACGAAAAAGAAGAGGAGCAAGCAGATGATAAAGAAGAAACAAAGAATGACAGAGGTGAAACTCCAAACTATGGAGTAAGAACCAGAAGTGTAACAAGGAGTGTTACACAAATGGGGAAAAGAAAAGGAAAACAACCTATTGAGAAAGTTGAAAAAGAAGAAAAAAAGGAAAAAGAAGAGAGTGATAAAAAGAGACAGAATCAACAAGAAAGCGATGCAAACAAAAATAATAATTGGAGCGAGACCACAGTTCTCTTGCATGAGCAAAAAGAACTAAAACATAACCTAAGACAAGCAGAGGTACTATTTAATTAAATAATTATTAAGGGTTTTAATTGTTTTCAGCTTCCTCTCAAATGTCTATTTTGCTGATTCTTTTGTCTAGGCATTTAAAATGAGTTTCTAGTTATGATCCTTAATAATTATACATGTATTATATTTTTGGCTCACATCTGATTGTGATGCAAATGTAGGTACTTAACATAGGCGTAATTTAATAGTTTGTGGCAATTATGATGTTACAGTACACATGTTTTTTCGTTGTTAGTACGAATGGTTAAATTTTAGCTTATTCATTCAGGTTGTCTGTAAAGATGCTGCAAAACTTTTTGATTTCCAAAAATTAGTTTATTACATGTCTGTTAATGACAGAGTATACTAATATGCATGAAAGGATCAGCAAGGTGACTGAAGAACTACACCAAGTCACATAAATGTTTAACAAGGTATAGTATTCTCATAATTATTATGTTATCCAATTTTTAATAATATTCATGTTATTTTGTGAAAAAAATCACTAACTTGTAAAATAAATAGAGGATAAAGGAGCTGGAAAATACTGTGAAAAAACTTTAAACAGAGCTTCAACAGACAGCTGAAAAAGAAGAGCAAAAAAAGGTACAAATTATTCCTCTTATTAAAGGTCTAACTTATTCCTGTTATTAAGGTTTAACTTATTCTTGTTATTAAAGGTCTAACTTATTCCTGTTATTAAGGTTAACTTATTCCTGTTATTAAGGTTTAACTTATTCCTGTTATTTTATTTAAAAAACTACTAACTAATTTTAGTATCAACAGGAAGATACAAATGTGCAAGAGAAGAAAAACATCTCACCTTCTTCCTTGGTAAAAAGACTCTTAAAAAACCCACCAAAGAAGAAGAAGAATGATCATGAGTTTGAATACCCGCCCATAAAGAGACAGAAAAAAGGAAAAGAGGCTGCATCAACACGTGTTGAAGACTCAGATGATGATTTTCAAGAAGTCAAAGTAACAAAGATCAAATCTATCAAAAAAGAAAAATGACAGCAGACTTCATATCTAACCGATGAAGATATGTGTAATTTTAACGCACTTATCCAAAACAACGCCTAAACGTCTTAGTCTCTACTTCACAATCAAGCACAAAATCACTAGTGGGATCCAAAGCTTTCATAGCACTAAAGTATCCTTTGATCAAACCGTATGAAGAAGAACTATCACCAAATACCTCAACCCTTGCTTTTTCTAAAGCACACCAAGCAACTCGATATGAAACTTCTAATCCATGACGTGTTTTTAAAATAATTTTAATAGCACTGACACCAATCTTATTATTGTTTTTGACCTCACTTAGAATTTCTTTAGCAACAATATCACTAGATAGATGTTTACTAGCAACGTTTTTAGAGAAAACCCCACAACTATGCTCTTTGACAAATTTCCTAATAACCATAAACTTAGTCCCATGATCAATAGCGGCATAGATTCTCCAACCATAATTTTTACTCTCCTTAAGAAAACAGCAAGCAGACACACGGTCTTTACTATTCCGTTCGTATTTAAATCTAAACCCGTGTTCTATAGCAAATTTAGATAGAGACCTTTTAAAACCAACCGAGCCCGTTTTAAAGATTTGACCTACATCTTCAATTTCGTTAGCCCATGACTTGGTAGCAAGTTCTACTGATGTATCATTTAAGAAGTTAACATTAGAGTAGTCTGCTATGGTATTCATATTACGGTAAATTGCCACAGAATCTGATCTATAGGCCAAAATGTTTTCGTTAACAGCTTCAACTTGGATTTCTAGATAAATTGAACCGCTTTGCTCGGAAATTGTAACCATATCAACAAACTCTTCGTCATTAGTCAATGAACAACCTATAAACTGTCCAATACTATACTTCATAATAATACTATCTCTACTCAAAGAAGTCCATTTATCAACTAAATAATCGTAAATACCGTTTAAACTGTGAAACGATTTTAAAAAGTGAACAACGGCATCATTCCCATACTTGAAATATATAAAACCAGTAGATTGTACCTGAAAAAAATATAAAAATATATTACTAGTTAAAAACACTGTCATGTTGTACCCAAAATAATCCAAATATATATATTGAGTTTCATCTATGAAATACATTCAGATTGATTTTGGATGAAGATCAGTTTTGTAAACATATCTACATAATTTCTAGTGGTGGAGACCGTAAGCAAAATTGAAAATGCTATAAGATGCATTAATAAATCCAAATCTAAACAAAAAAGAGGACTATAAAAAGAATTTGAGCCTGAATATGTCTAGTAGGAGCTAGCTTGTTTCCTATCATACAGGAGTATGATCTTCGTTTCAAAAGATAACAGCTCCTGCCACACGACTAATGCCGCGATAACAGAATTATAAGAAAGAGGTAAAACGTATCTTTGGAAACTGAGAATCTGACGAACGTCCAACCGAGACGAAATTAACGACAAGCGATCACGGTTCTCGTTGAAATCGATCGGAAAAATGACCAAAAACGGTCACAGTCATTCTTGAAAGCGCGAGAGAAAAACAGGTTTTGATTTTGAAATCAAGAAAAAGAAAAAAGAGGGGCCAACGTTTGACCTAATTTTGAATTTGTTTAATAAATCGTAAAAAGGTAAAATTTGTATTTAGAATTTAAGTTTTGTACTAATAAATAAATAAAGTTTGTAGATAAAATCTATCTAAGACCGGTTTTATTGGTAAATTGTGAAAGATTTATACCCAAATTGCCTAATTGGTATAAAAAAGAAAGATCCTATAGGATAGTTCGGATTAATATCATAATATTACAATTCCTCAAAAAAGATTACTATAGTCCAGCCTTCCGCCTCCACCGTCCTTTTCTGCCATTACTTTTCGCCGCTGGCCGTTGCTTTCTCCATTACCGCCGTTGCTCATCTCCGTTCCGCTTTATACGGGATTTATCCCACTGCCGATAATAGCTCCACAACCACCTCCTGTTTCAGGTCATTTATGATTTTTCTGCTAAGTTTTTTTTTTTCCATCGTGGGTAGACTAGTATATTCAAATTCTGGGTTTTAAGAGTTGAATAAGCATGAGCGTGTGATGGCCAAGAGTTTTAACATCAACCCATCACTCTCAAACATCAAAACCCAGAAAAACCTATTAACAGCTCTACAGATATTCAAGGGCGTGAAAGAGAAATACCCTAACTATAACCATAAGGGCTCAGTCTACGCCACTATGATCGGTATGATTGGGAAATCAAATCATATTACTGAACTGAAAGTAGTAATCGATCAAATGAAAGAAGATCCCTGAGAATGTAATGACTCGATTTTCACTTTAACAATCCATACTTTTGCATATAATGGAAGGTTAAGTGAGGCTGTGTCTCTTTTTGATAAACTTCGCAGTTCAACTGCGTACATTGGACTCAATCTTTCAATACCCTTTTGAGAAACCGTAAATTTAACATTACAATCACTCCACTGTCGCGCTAATAGGTTTATCTTCAATCTTGCTCTAGGAACTACAATCAGTTTCATCTCGTTAGATCTATATATATTCTATATCGTTTTCGATTTTGCTTTTTGTTGCTTTTGTGATGGTTAGGGATCGTATATCTGCGAATGTGTAGACTTCACGTTAGTCTTAAGCTTGATATAGTTTCTCTAGTTTGAAACTTATGGTAACTTATGTTAAATTATTGATGAGAATTGATTTTGAGCTTTTTGTTTGATTAAACTTTTCAGCAGCTTTATTTTTGTTCTTTAGGTTCAATTTTGTTAACTAATGATCTTGAAGTTCTTCTACATTTCTTATAGTTGCTGTTAAATTTTAAAGGCCTGTATTAGCTAGATTAGGAATTCGTACTTGAGGTGTCTTTAGTTCGTACAAATTATCTTCTGAAGATTGTTTCTAGCGAAATTTGATTAGTCACTAATATGTTTGAATAAGTTATAGGAATTGATTGAGGTATAAGTTTATAAAGTGGCAATATCTATTTTTATATATTAAGTATAGTTTGGATTTGGCTTTTGAACGTGTGTTCTACTGTCCTTTTTGGGATGCCGTATCTGTTATTGTCATTTGGGAAATAGAGTACAAAGTAGATATACTTATGCCGAAGTCATATGAGTCTATATCTAGTAATTATATGAAAAGATTGTTGCCTTGTTTTACCTTGACTGAATAACGATTTGGTTGTTGCCAACATACAAGTCACTGGGTGAAATTTTTGTTTGTAAGTTAAGAGTAAAATTTTATATAGCTACATTCTTTCTGGAAGTTTAATAGTGTTGTAGGATCTTTGACTTATGTTCTTAAATATATATAATCAACTTAAAGATTTAACCTTATGTTCTTGGTTGTACACCTGGATGAATACTAAGTTGATTTAACTTATATTTTTGGTTGTAGACCTTGATGAAAACTACTTGAGAAACTATTAAAGATGTTGGGTATATGCTCATATTGTAGCTGTACTTATGGTTTCACATGAAGTTCTCAGGGGGGGTAAATTAAAATTGGTATCATGTTTTCTTTAAAACAACAGAACCATATAAACTTCCCTTGACTTTTTTATATTAATTTCATCCGGATAGATTTAAAGAGTTTAACAATATATATATGTATATATATCTTGACGAAATAAACTGTCATACATGTACATGCTAGTTGTTGGTATGTTGTAATGGCTATAAGAATAGACTAACGAGCTTAGCAAAACAGTGAAGAATTGTTTGTACCTCTAAACATGTAAAATTATTATTTCCTGGTACATTGAATTGTATTGCATTGAATTCAAATTTCTGATACTTTTAGGGTACAGTGAATTTAAGTTTCTGGTATTGCATTGTATTGCATTATTACTTTCTGATACAGTGAATTGTATCGCTATATAATTATTATGTATATAATAAAAACACACTATATAATTATTATGTATGTAATAAAAACACAATTGGGTGGCGGATAGAACCATCTAATCAATTATAGTGTTGCTGAACTAATTAGGTTTTAAATTATTAAAATTAGGCTTTGGTCTTCTCTAATTCAAAATCTACAAACCCTAACCCAGATTAAATTGAGCATTAAAACAGTCATTAGGCTGAGTCGCTAGGGTTTTACGCACCAGCCTCCCAAGAAGAGTTGGGTCAATTAAGGATCATAATTTTTGCCTATCTTTGAACGGAATTATAATTAGGTTCGTGTTTAATGTCTGGATGTAGTAAATTTCTCAAATCGCCGTCGCTGGTTCTCTTTCGTCGTCGACCCCTGCCTTGACCCGGTGAGGATGGAGAATCTGTTTTACCGAACAGACTGTGAGTTTATTCTCTCCCATATTAAGCATCAAGAAAAACAGCTCAGACTTAAAAGAAGGTCAGTTTTTCACAGAGCAAAAATTGGGCAGCTTTGGTTTCGTTACCTTTCTTATACTAAAAGTTCACTCTCATGTGCGCTTAGTGTTTGTTTATGGGGAAAACTCTATAATTACTGAAGTATTGAACTACTCAGGTGGTTACTAGGGCTTTCTACTTCAAGATCTGATGAAAAATATTCAAGAATGTTCAAGGATTTAAACTCTAGGTAGGATGAAATTCCCATCACTTTCTTTGTTCGTACAATTTACTGGCATGTGTTTTAGAATTGTTGTTATAGGTTTTCGTAATTGTTTTAGTTTTCCTATTTTTCCTTTCCCTTCTGTTTTGCAGGTATTCTACCGTGCCGGAATCTTTGCTTAGGGAAGATGATGTTAGTGTCTCTCTCTTCGCTCTTTCTAATTTGATGTCAAATAATCTTGAGTTTGAAGTTGGTTAACTTCAATAAAATTTGAAGACGAATGATTGAATATAAATATTGACTTCAAATTTGAATATAATCAACAATTGAACAATCCAAAGGTCGTAGATTTCAGAGAGCACTCAAAATCTCTGTATTTATGTAATTTAGCTGTAAGAGTATGAAATTCTCAAAGTCTTAGTATTCTTGTTTCCAGTTATTTTATGAAACAGTCAAGTCACGTGTTGAAGAGGCCCTTGGAGTTAGCAACATTGAAAAGAGGTGCCACTATGTTCAAGACAACAAGCTTTTGCATGGCACACCCAAGATAGAGAAAGTAGTTTGCTCACTCCTTAATGATTTAACCAACAACGGGCTCTATCTAATTGCTACTGTACTTTTAGGAGGCTCAGTCAAGTTCTATAAAACTCGTAGGATAATGAAAGAGATCATTAGGGTATCTTTTAGGAAAGGTTTGAGCACCAAAAAGCATAATTATGGACAAGAAAGATTTTTCAAACAGCTATGTGAAGTTCTAAATAACCCCCAAAACTTTAGGGGAAATCATGAGAAGTTTTTTGCTCACACTATTGGGCCTCTTAGTAGACTAAATGACTTACCGTCCCAGACCCTAATTGCTATGCAAAGGAAGCTTAAAAGTGTTAGACATGTTCCGAGTTTAAAGTCACCTAGAACTAATCGGAGCAAAGATTATCTGATTAGTAGACTAAGGAGCACAAGCGAGGTGATGCTTTCAGACTGTGGTAGTGAGAAAGAGCTGCCCAAGCCATTGACGAAAGCAATGTTAGTAGCTGATTTGTCACGAAATTTGAGTCCAAGCTACCGAAACTGTTCTGTAGCAGATTTTTACCAACTCTCACCAGAAATAAAAAGCCTGCAGAATGAAATAGTAAAGGCTATTTGGCTACTTAAAACAAAGGTTAGAATCGACGAGTTGAAAACCTTGCAGCCTCTATTAGACCCGGCAGCGTCTGATATACCTAAGCGTAATTTAAGGACTGCTGTAAAAAACATGTTAACTGAATATCTTTTTGAGTGCAGCGACATGAAT
Organism: Limnanthes douglasii subsp. nivea; assembly: GCA_036936605.1. NCBI lineage: Eukaryota > Viridiplantae > Streptophyta > Magnoliopsida > Brassicales > Limnanthaceae > Limnanthes > Limnanthes douglasii. Next base: position 151,914,060 of record JAUPFV010000002.1, read on the forward strand.
ACTGTTCCGAAGTCATTGTTAGAAACTCTTGCTGCTATTAACAAAAGATCTCGAAGAGTGCGGTACAGTCTCTCTCCAAAAGAGGACGTTGAAGAAGAAATAGAATGTATTATGGGTGTTAGTGCTCAGATAAAGAACGCCATATGGGATTTGCTTTCAGAAAACGAGTTTGATCAGAACTTTTCTGATGCGTACATGGAGAAATTAGAAGAAAATGTTGAGGAAAGTGGTTCGGATGGGGATACTCATAAATATGATCGAGAAAATTTTGGTGGGAGTCGACAAACAAAACTTTCAAATTGTAAACAAAGTGTTTCCTATGCTTCCGATTCGGACAGTGAAGTAGAAAGTACCGCAGAAAATATGCTGGTTGAAGATGGGACAGGTACCCCTGCAGGTGGGAAAAAAGGCCGTTTCTCTAATACTCTTATTAATAGAAGCTTTACCGGAAACTGCACCCCAGAACCTACACTCCTGCACGCCACCAGAATGGATTATAGTTTACAGAATGTCAGTTCTTCCTCTATTATTGAAGGAACGAGTACTTGCATAAACCACAACCGAGTGAAAACCGAAATTGATGAAGGTCGAGGAAATAACAGATTAGAATCTGCAAGCTCATGTGGAACTGCAAAGTTAGATCCTGATGAGCAGATCAGTTGTGAAAAACAGAACCAGTATCTTGCTATCCAAGAAATATGTGATGAATCAAGTCTGGTTGCCTATAATCTCGTTGGTATTATGCTAAAGAAATTTGCTGAAGAACAAGGCATTGTTGACTTGGACACAAATGAAATCTTATATCTTGGGGGTGACTCGTCATCTCAAGTCGATACACCAGGTAATTATAACAAAATCATTTTCTTCCTTGTGCGCCCTATTTGAGATTTAAGGACTATGAAACTAATCTACTACTGTTCATTTACCTTATGCATAATTCTGTGTAACAGGCAAATGAAACCAAGCTTCCTTTTGTGCCTAGGATTCCATCTAGTCTCGGAACGATAGAATTTCTTTGGACTTAAGGTTCTTGTAATGGATGAAATTGGCAAGTATTATTGCTTGCATCTCCATTGGAAAATAGTTAAGCTACTTTTGGAGAGATGTTTCCTGGAACTACCATAATTCCTTAAAATGTGAAGTTTGTTATCTTTATTATGTACATTATTGATTATCTGTTTGTTTAATCTCTAACAATTGGAATTCTATTTAGTTTTCCTCTGCTAAAGTGTACATTTATATAAACAATTTACCGAATATTTTAACCGTGTTTGGTACTGAATCAATCAAGTATTTGGCACCAGTCGAGCAGTCAAAATATCACCGAATTGCCCAGTTTCCAGGCTACGGCCCCTTGCGGGAAAATACATGCCCGGGGAGGTAGTTGCTGTCGTGTCCCGTTTCTACATCTTTCCAATTTTCAAATCAATGATTGGCCAGAGCTCTTAACAAAACGCTATACGTGATGGTATTGATGCTTCCTTCTGACAGTGCCAGGCAATGGCATGTCCATGAGTTGAAGCTTGTTGAAGTGGTTGCTGATCAGGTTCAGTCATCACTTTTCGAAATTATATATTTGTAGAATATTGTTAAATATATAAACACAACTTTAGAGTAAGGCATATCGGACACCTTTGGTATTTGAAAATTTTGTCATTGGATCTTTGCTTTGTGGTTTTATATTTTCTCTTAGGTGGCTGTGGCTCTTTCTCATGCTGCTATCTTAGAAGAGTCTATGCGAATAATGGATCTTCTGATGGAGCAGAATGTTGCTCTTGATCTTGCAAGGAGAGAAGCAGAAACAGCTATACGTGCTCGTAATGATTTCCTGACTGTTATGAACCATGAGATGAGAACTCCAATGCATGCGATCATTGCTCCCTCCTCCTTATTGCAGGAGACTGAGCTCACACCTGAGCAGAGAGTGATGGTTAAAACAATTCTTTAAAGCAGTAACCTTTTAGCTACCTTTATAAATGATGTCTTAGATCTTTCAAGGCTGGAAAATGGAAGTCTTCAAGTAGAACTTTCAACTTTTAATCTATGTGCTTTACTTCGTGAGGTAGAATCGTAGCAACTATTAGAGTGCCTTGTCAGGATTTTACATGATATTCTTTTATGAAAACATTTTGTGTTTGTTTTTGGAGGTCATTCACTTGATCAAACCTATTGCGTCTATTAAAAAGTTGCAGATCACACTGAATTTGGATTCAGACTTGCCAGAATATATATGTCACTGGTGATGAAAGTCGCTTGATGCAGATTATGTTAAATATTGTTGGCAAGGGATGCACCGCTGTTTTTGTTGTGAAACTGGGGATTCCCGAAAGAGCGAACGAAACCAAGCTTCCTTTCATCCCTAAATCTCCATCTAATCTTGCACAGATGAATTTCCCTAGACTTGAGGCTCTTGTAATGGATGAAAATGGGGGAGTATTATAACCTGCAGCTCCATTGGAAAAGAGGTAAGCTACCCTTGTAAGGATGTTTCCCGCATAATTATGTAAACTGTAATTTTTACTATGTACATGTTGGTCGACTCAGGGTGAGCAGAATGCTGACGAAAGGGCTTCTGGTTCGTCTAGGATGTGATGTAACGACTGTAAACTCAAGGGAAGAGTGTCTACGTTGGGTTTCTCCGGACCACAAAGTAGTTTTCATGGATGTCTGTTTACCTGACGTCGATCATTTTCAAATAGCAGTGCGTATACACGAAAAGTTTGCGAACCCCCATGAAAGGCCAGTGTTCGTGGCACTTATGGGGAACACGGACAAAGTCACCAGAGAAAACTGCATCATGGTTGGAATGGCTGGTGTTATCTTAAAAAACCTGTTTCACTTGATAAAATGAGAATGATGGATTTGTTGGAGAACCAGAATATGTTTGAGACATTATAAAGCAGAATGTATATTCTGATTATAACACAAAAAAAAGTCTTCTTGAGGAGGATATTGATTAATGTTGTATGTACCACGAGGTGATGAGAGCAGCACAACCAGGAAACAACAAGGCCAGTTCATCGAACTTTTCCTAAACTTAGAAATTTTTTTATGCTTATTTCCGGAAAGTCACTTGTACAAAACGAGTTATCGATCTCATTCCTGTAATGGTATCCACTAAGTTTCTAGAAAAAATTGTTTTTGTTTTAATACAACAGGTATTTTTAATTGTAAATACTATAAGCTCATTTTTAGACACAGCAGGTCCATTTTGGTTAGTAATAAGTTAACCAAGGTAGTTTCATTGTCAATTCCTACTGGCATCAGCAGGTCCATTAGACTCGTTGAATTATTTGGGAAGACAGTTTGGAAACTGCAATAAAAAGAAAGGCTTAGACTATACTATTCCTTGATGGATTTCCGGTTATTGATAATACAACTATCCTAAAATATTTTAAAATTTATTATTTATATTGTCATTATTTATTATTGTCTAGGGTGAAGGTGACGAATTAGAACTAAAACCAATAATACATCTAAAACGAAAGTCTTATTATTTATATTTTCATTTTCATTTTTATTATATTTAAAATCTAAATTAATGACTGGCATTATAGGGAAGCTATTTATTTTAAACCACAATATTTGATTTTTTTGAACATTTAAAAAAAATCAAAATTCCAAGATTTCATCCAAAATAACGAAATATGATGAAAACTGTAAAGCATTTTATGTTATTAAAGAAATTAGGGACGACAATGGGCTGGGTTCAGACCGGATTCGGGTTGAACCGCTTCGATCTATTTTTTTACTTCAACCATAACCCGGTCCGGTCTGTTGCAGGCTTAACATTTTTAAGTCCGTCTAATTCGGTCCGGGAATACTATTTTTACTATTTAGATTGTTCGGTGGTGTGAGATTCAGCTCAGATTAATTGTAAATTTAACTTTATTTTTTAATTTAAATAAAAATTAAAATATACAATTTTTAAATCAAAACAAATACAGTCGTATATTATTCAAATAAACAAATATAAATTTTGAACAAAACCAGTTATTTAAAACAGGTTGAATAAAATAATGACTAATTATATATTTATATTAATAAGAATCAATAATTATAAAAATTTATATATGATTGGAAGTTAAGTTTGTTGATAGAATTTAATTGGTAAATATATTATTGAAAACAATATTTAGTGGAAAAAATTAATTAGTAATTATTGGAAGCCAAAATTTATATATCATTGGAAAATAAATTTTTTTAGTTAGTATTTTTTTAATATATCATTATTATTGACATTTACATTTTTTTTAATTTTTATATATATAGTTTATATTTTCGGACCGAGTCTAGTTGGACAAACAAAAAATCCATATCCAGTCCAACTCGTATACTTATTACAATTTTCATATCCATACTCGTCTATAAGTTCAGAAACATTTGTATCGCTAAAAGAAATCCAGAATTTTGCCAAATATTTTAGAATTTCAATTCTTTCTTATTTTATATTGTGTATAAATATAATAAAACATATTATAAATCATGAGTTCGAATCCAAACATCTCTCCTCTCTCGTAAGTACTAGTTTAATTTTCAATGCTAAAGTATATATGTATGTGGTTACAATTAAACTACAATTGCAAATATATATTTTTTCAAAAATTCATTGATTTTTTTTAGATTTAAATTTTGAAATACATAATTTGGGGGTGGTTATCAAATAAAAATTTCAGGAACTTTCTAGAGTTTTGGTATCATATTTTAAGCAAATATTGATAAATTTTAAATCTAGATTCAATTTTTATCTTAAAAATTTGATTTTTTTCAAAAACATTAACCGTTTAAATAAAAAGGTAAAAAAAAAATTATATTACATTAAATTCATTAGCCGAAATGATTTTGTGAATAAAAATTCATTTTCCAAAACTGACCTCGAAAAAAGAGTTTGAAAAATAATAAAATTAACCAAAAATAACAATTTCAGTTTTTTAACTATAAAATATAAATTATACTTACACGCAAATAACTATTTATATTTAAGTGTGAATTTATTTTTAAAGGATTTTATTTTAGGGCTAGGCTGATTCAAATTCCGTTTTTAGTTACGAAATTGCGAGTGATATAAATACCAAAACCCTCCAAATTTTTGTTATTTCTCCTCTTCCAAACCATAAACCTCTCTAACCTCTCTAAACCCTCAAATTTTAAAGCGAAGTTTTTTCAAATCCAACATCCAGAACTTGTTAAGGTAAGCATTCTCTACTTGTTGGTGTAATTTTTTTTAATTTCCATGGTTTGTTTTAGAGATATTTAGAGTTTAAGTTTCAGGTAGAAAAATTGGATTTTTATGTATTTGCAGGTGTTCTCTTGAAGTATAATTGCATGTATGTGTTTAGTTAGGAGATTAGGTTCATTTTGAGGTGTTTTGTTTTGGATTTGGGGGTATATTAGGGTGGGGTTTCGAACTAGGAGGAGGCTGCTGGGTTCGGTATTTCCTCGCATGAAATCGTGCGAGGAAAGACCCAATCCACACTGCGTGGATTTGGACAGATCCACGCTGCGTGGATTCGGCAAATCCGCAATGTGTGGATCTGTCCAAATCCATGCAATTGAGTGCGTTGCTCTGTAAATGAGCCTTTTCCCCCCGGTTTCGATTAATTTAAACTTTGTCGCGTGTTATGATACATATTTTATATCCTTTTACAGTTTTTTTTAATTTAAAATTCGGTTACGTAATTTTTTGGTCTCGTGTAGAATGCCTCCACGCCCCCATTCTCCCATTACAAATACAGACCGAGATTCAGGTCATGAGACCGAGGAGATTGTACGAGGCGAGACGTCTCGGAGCGTCCGTCACCGTACTAGAGGGGACTTACAGGTCGCCCCTGTCCCTGTTCACCGTCGCGTATCTACGAACCAGCGCTTCCTTAGATATAACCGTCATGTTGTCGACATATACTCGACATTCCATGCCTACAAAGAGCATGAGACTTACAACGTATTCAAAGGCGATGTAAGTTTTTTAGGTTTAATTTATTTGTTAAATTTATTATTATTAGATGCAATGTGGTATGTGTTATAGTTATAGGTTTATTGTCTATTGCATTGGATTTGTTATTGGATTGGTTATAACATTTTTTATTGCATTGGATTGGTTATTGGTTTGTGTTATAACTTTTATTTCTTATAAAATTTATTAGTTTAGGTTAGAATGAATTTATATGTTATTAAATTTATTCGTTATTGGTTTATCTTATATGTTTTATTTATTATTGGATTTATTCGTTATTGGTGTATCTTATATGTTATACTTGTGATTTAAGTTATTGGTTATTGGTTTATCTTAGTTATTATATTGCATATATTGAACATATTGGTTATTGGTTTATCTTAAATGTTAGATTGCATATATGTTTATATATATTGTATTTTTTATGCAGCTGAGGGTACAATTGCGCTGTTATGCTATGTACCAGACTCACCGTGGTTGGGACTTGAAAGTACGCCAGACACGAGTACATGAGCACGTCATGGCCACATGTTTCGGGCCCTTTGTTGACGCTCTGGGTCGATGGGCTACAAATGTTCATCTGATAAAGGCATTTTTGGAGAGATGGGATCCTGAGACGAACACGTTTCATTTCTCTTTTGGGGAGATGATCGTTACCCTCGATGATGTCTACATGATCACAGGGCTATCAGTTGTGGGTGTCAACTGTGAGATATATAAGTACCCTACTGCTGATGAGCGTAACGCGACATACGCTCGCTTACTTAGGTGCAGTGTTAAGGAGCTTGTGGCAGAGATTAATAAAAACATAGGTGGGGGTAAGAGGCATGTTCTCCTTGCATGGATGAAGAGAAGATTCCGCACTTATCAGTATTATGACGATGATATTACTGATGTGGATGTTCGCCGAGCTACCAGGGGTTACTTGTTGCACTTCTTTGGCTGTACCATATTGGCCAACAAGTCGGGAAACAACATTAGCCTCGACTACTTACAGTTCATAGAAGATTACAGTAGCTCGGGCAGGTATAACTGGGGACAGATGATACTCGCGCACCTCTACTACCAGCTAGGCAGATGATGCCTACACGCTACTTCGGGTATTTCTGGATTTTTGGGCTTGTTAGAGACGTGGATTTACGATTATTTCTCGTCGTTTTCAGTTCATCAGTACCCGACGTATAGTATCGCACATCTTAATTTGTATCGGCATGCGCCTCCACAGTTTCGACAAAGGCAGCAGGCTCGAAACGGTGTTCGAGATTACCTAGCTACCTTCACCGAGCACGATGTAAGTTATAATTAGTTTCATTTTTAATTATCGTGATATTTATATTTAATATAAGTTGCTAATGTTAAATGGTTTGTTAATATTTTGTAGGTATCATTCGTGTCGTATAAAAGCATGCGGGATGCTCGAGGTCACTCTGATGTAGTTTGGATAGATGCGACACTGAAGGCGTCGGACATTGTCGAGGCATACTATCCGCTACGGGTGGCTAGACAGTTGGCTCGCATCCAACAGCTAATATTTTTGGATACTCAAAATATTAATATTGTTTGTTTTGTGCATGTGTGTTACATAATTTTTTTTTAAAATACAGGTTCCTGGTGAACTACGTCCTATTTTTACTGGTTCTAGTAGGGTTCGTCGTGCGAACACCCTCTACAACTGGGATATATTCACTTGGGACAACTGGGAGTCACACTGTATTCACTAGAGCTTGAAAGGTGCAGAGTTTATTCCTGGCCAGGAGGATGGTACCACTTTGATCTACTTTTCATGGATTACGAGGCTCACCGAGATGATGCAGAGTTAGGGGTGAACCCTTCCGCACACACACATGCCACCAGACTGCACGAGCTGACTACGCACCTACTGGATTTACAGGCGTACGAGGAGATCCACCTCGACATTAGTTTGGAGGACCTTCGCGAGCCTTTGGACGAGTGCTACCGTCTTGCTCACGAGTACATATATTGATTATTATTTATGTTTTCTGAGTTGATAGTTTAAGACTTTTTATGTGTTATGTACATTACGAGTAGTTTCAATATTGTGTTATGGTATTGTGTTATTGTTTAATTATGTGTTATGGTATTTTGTTACATTTGAATGATATAACTTTCAAATATTTGTTCAAACTCTAACTTTAAAAACAGCATCAAAGTGCACAAATTGCAACATAAACTCAAACACAAACCAAAACACAAACTCAAACATTTTTAGAAATACAAACTCCAACACAAACTCAAACATAAACCGAATCAGAAACTCAAACATAATTTTTATGCTCCAGATAACGTAATCCAAGTAGACCTATCAATAAACGACACTTGTAAGATAAGGATAACATAATCCAAGTTGACGAATGATTTTGCGACACCTAATAGTTACAAAAGTACGCAAATGTTGCAGTGCAATAATAGGGGTCTCATTATAGCGGAACTTCCATTATTAGGTGTCTCGCTATAACGAGACCCCTAAAGAATTTCCCGCCAAAAACTCCCGTTTTTAAAAATTTCCCGCCCAAACATCCACGCGTTTATAAATAGACGCTAAGCACAGCATCAGCAAGACAACAACCAAACATTCTTAAACACTCGTCAAAGATAAACAGTTTAACACATAGAGTTTACCCCTCATGAAGACTACCATTTGCTTGAGGCGGTGAAACTTGCCCGCCGAGAGTTGAAGTGCCAAGATTTGATAAAATCACGCAATTTTGGGCAAAGATTGTGAAAAATCTTGGCATGAAATTGCGAAGATTTGACACAATCTTTGCACAATCATACGAAGATTTAACACAATCCTCGTACGAAATTGCGAAGATATGTATCTTCCACGCTTGTTCTTGCGTGGAAGTGTACAATTCCAAGCACAATTTCGTGCGATGATGATGCAGGAGACGGTTACAATACCTAATCTATTCTAGCTTGCAAGTTATTTTTGGATATTTCTTTTTTTTAGTGTTTTCCTTTTCTAGTTAAGATTCTAGTAATTTTCCTTATTTCGATTCTAGTAATTTTCCTTATTTCTAGGAACTTCCTATTTTATGCTTTAGGGTTTCTCTATATGCTTTAGGGTTTCTCTATATAAAGAACCTTAGGTGCTGTGTTTTAAAAAAACTTTGCATCATCATTATTAATCAAAGTCTTCGAGTTTTCGAGATTTGTTTTCTGGTGGATTCTAGAGTTTTTTCTTCAAGTTTGACACCCGCGAACTTGGACCTTCAATTCTAAGACCAACGTTTGTTGTCTTAGTGCATCCGACTGCGTCAAGTGGTATCAGAGCATGAAATCTCCTACTCTTTTTAAAGCTTGAACAGCTATGGGTGATCAACCAGTAACCAGGGCCGACATGGAGGGTTTCACAGCGAGTTTGAACGAATCAACCACGAAGCTGGCAAATCGGGTGGCAGCGTTAACTAATTAGATTGCAGCATTAACCAATCAGATTGCTAACGCAGGACAAGGAGAAGGAGAAGGAATGGGACGAAATCAGAATCGACAAGGTAGACACATACCAGTTGTTGAGGAGCCACCCCGAGTCCGACATGGTGGAAACAACCGACTGCCTGTTAGAAACAATCAACAACAAGGCAGGCATAACCGTGTCGCTGTTGATGATTCTAACTCGGAGGAGGAATTGGAAGAGGAAGAGGCAGAACAAGGGAATCAAAATAATCAGGATTATAGAGTAAAAGCTGATATTCCATTGTTCTATGGTACCATGAGTGTCGAGGACTTTCTCGATTGGCAAGTTGATGTTGATCGGTTCTTTGATGTTATGGAAGTCCCGGAGAGTAAACAAGTTAAGATGGTGGCTATCCGGTTAAAGAAGACTGCAGCTGTTTGGTGGGACAAATTGGCTATTCAAAGGCAAAGACAGAGGAAGGGTTCAGTTAGAACATGTCGCCGAATGAAGCAGCTAATGACTGAGCGGTTCTTACCGGAGGACTACGAGCAGATTCTTTACAAGATGTACATTGATCGCGTACAAGGAAGTAGGACCGTGACTGATTATACAACAGAGTTCTTTCGTTTCTCTGAACGTAGTGACTTAAACGAAACAGAGAATCAGAATGTGACTAGATACATCAGTGGTTTAAAGGGCTCTCTTCAAGGAAAAATAGGGTTACAAACTGTGTGGACAGTTTAAGAAGCGTCCAGTCTAGCCTTGAAATCGGAATTGATGGAGAAATCATCTCTGGGTTTCACAAATTTCAGGAGACCCTCGATCCAGAACAACGTCGAACCAGCCGGAGAAACGGACAAAGGCGTGGTTAACAGAGATTCCAACTCTAACAACAAAGGAACAAGTAGCTCCATTAGTGGCATTCAGAAGGACAAAGCACCCACTCCGAAACAGAACAATCCTTATGCTAGACCAACCACCGACAAGTGTTTCCGTTGTCAAGGAACAGGTCACAGGTCGCATGTTTGTCCCAGTAGGAAGACGGTTGCATTGCTAGAAGAAGAAGAAGACGACTTTATGGAGAATGAGGAGTATGAGGGAGTTGAATTTGTGGAAGAGGAATCTGAGGACAGAATCAGCATTGTTTTACAGCGACTGTTGCTATCATCCAAAGAAGAGGGACAACGCAAGAATCTGTTTAGAACGCATTGTTCTATTCAAAACAAGGTGTGCAATGTGATTGTTGACAATGGGAGCTCTGAGAATTTAGTTTCTCAAAAGTTGATGGCATATTTGAAACTACCCACGACTCGTCATGAGAAACCATATGGTCTCGAATGGGTGAAGAAAGGATCTACAGTAGGGGTTAGTGAAACTTTCAAAATTCCTCTATCAATTGGTAAGCATTACAAAGAGGAGATAATTTGTGACGTTTTGGATATGGATGTTTGCCATATTCTCCTTGGGTGACCATGGCAGTACGATAACGACATTACGTACCGAGGACGAGACAATGTGGTCATGTTTACATGGGGGGATCATAAGATTGCAATGGCTTCTGTCAAGGATTTTGGTAGCATTGCAACAGAGAAGAAGTCAAGCTTCCTCGTCATGTCGCATGATGATAAAGAACTTGACAAGGCTGTTAAATAATCACAGTGTTTTTATCCGGTTGTGGTCAAGGGGTTGATGAGTGCCGTGACGGAGGAGACAACAACTCCACATGAGGTGTTAGAAATTTTGGAAGATTAGAAGGAGTTAGTTGCTGAGGAACTACCTGACAACCTACCTCCTATGCATGATATACAGCATCACATTGACTTGATCCCGGGTTCTAGTCTACCTAATCTTCCCCAGTATCGAATGAGCCCTAAAGAGAATGAAATTGTATGGGAACAGATTGAAGATTTGCTGAAGAAAGGGTTAATCCACGAGAGCATGAGCCCTTGTGCTGTACCAGTTCTTCTCGTTCCAAAGAAAGGTAATCAGTGGCGAATGTGTGTTGATTCTAGAGCCATCAACAAGATCACAATCAGATACCGGTTTCCTATCCCTCGGTTGGAAGACATGCTTGATGAGTTGAATGGATCAAAGGTGTTTTCCAAAATAGATCTTCGAAGTGGGTACCATCAGATTCGAATCAGGCCTGGAGATGAATGGAAGACTGCTTTTAAGAGTAAAGACGGATTGTACGAGTGTTTAGTGATGCCTTTCGGCTTGTCAAACGCACCTAGTACTTTCACGAGATTGATGAATCGGGTTCTCCGTCCTTTCATTGGGTCCTTTGTAGTAGTTTACTTCGATGATATTTTGATCTATAGCAAAGCCAAGGACGACCATTTAGAGCATGTACGGCAGGTGTTACAAGTCCTCCAAGAAAATCAGCGATACGTGAATTTAAAGAAATGCACATTCTGCACAAGCCAGCTGCTGTTTTTGGGGTTTGTCGTTGGTGAAGATGGGATTCAAGTAGATGAAGCCAAAGTGCGTGCAATAAAAGACTGGCCCGTTCCCAAAACCGTAACTGAGGTACGCAGTTTTCATGGTTTGGCTACTTTCTACCGGAGATTTGTAAGAGACTTCAGTACTCTTACTGCATCTATTACTGAATGCTTGAAGAAAGGGAAGTTTCATTGGGGACCAGAACAAGACGAGAGTTTTGCATTGATTAAGGAGAAGCTTTGTACTGCTCCTGTGTTAGCATTGCCGAATTTTGATTAGATATTTCAAGTGGAATGCGATGCTAGTGGTGTAGGAATTGGTTTTGTGTTATCTCAGGAGAAAAGACCAATAGCTTTCTTTAGTGAAAAGCTAAGCGAAGCACGACAGAAATGGAGTACTTATGATCAAGAGTTCTATGCTGTATTTCGAGCTCTTCGACAATGGGAGCATTATCTGATTCAGCGAGAGTTTATTCTATTCACTGACCACCAAGCTCTGAAGTTTCTTCACAGCCAGAAAGTGATAAATAAGATGCATGCTCGTTGGGTAAGTTTTCTGCAAAAATTTCCTTTCATTATTCAGCATAAGTCCGGAGCTCTTAACAAGGTAGCTGATGCTTTGAGTAGAAGGGCTTCCTTGCTAACTACCTTAGCACATGAGATTGTGGGTTTCGAATTTTTGAAAGAGTTATATGAAAGTGATGCTGAATTCAAGGAATTATGGGACAAGTGCAACGGTAAGCATCCTTCTGTAGACTTCCATATTCGCGATGGCTATCTTTTTAAAGGAGACAGACTGTGCATTCCCTGCTCGTCGTTACGAGAGAAGCTGATCCGAGAATTGCACAGTGGTGGTCTTAGTGGTCATTTGGGATGGGATAAGACAATTGCAAGCTTGGAGGAAAGGTACTATTGGTCGCACCTTAGGAAAGACGCTGGAGCTATTGTTCGGAGGTGTTTTGTTTGTCAGGTTTCTAAGGGACAATCTCAGAACACAGGTCTTTACATGCCGTTATCTGTTCCTGAAGATTTCTGGCAGGACCTATCTATGGATTTTGTGTTGGGGTTGCCGAGGACGCAACGAGGTGTGGATTCTGTGTTTGTTGTTGTCGACAGGTTTTCCAAAATGACACACTTCATTGCTTGCAGAAAGACCGCAGATGCAACCAACATAGCCAAAATTGTTTTTTCGGGAAGTTGTACGTCTCCATGGGGTTCCGAAGTCAATAGTTTCCGACAGGGATACTAAGTTTCTCAGTCACTTCTGGATTACATTATGGAGAATGTTTGGAACAAGTTTAAAACGAAGCTCTACAGCTCATCCCCAGAGTGATGGGCAAACCGAAGTCACAAACAGGACGCTGGGTAACATGATTAGAAGTATTTGTGTTGATAAACCGAAACAATGGGATTTAGCTCTACCGCAGGTCGAGTTCGCTTACAATAGTGTCGTACATTCCGCAACAGGGAAACCACCATTTACGTTGGTATATACCTTTGTCCCGAAGCATGTGGTTGATTTAGTTCCACTACCGAAAGCTCCTGGAGTTAGTGCATCAACTGAAGCTATGGCTAAAGACATTTTGGACACTAAAGAAGCAGTCCGAGCTAGATTGGAAGCAACTGGGCAAAAAAACAAAAGGGCAGCAGATAAAAAACGGAGGCTCAAGGTTTTCAACGAAGGTGATGAAGTAATGGTGTTTCTCAAGAAAGAAAGGTTTCCAGTCGGTACTTATCGTAAGCTTCAGCCTCGCAAGTATGGTCCATTCAAGATTTTACGAAAGCTTAATGACAATGCTTATGTGGTAGATCTACCAGACGACATGAGCATCTCTCATACGTTCAATGTAGCGGACATCTAAGAGTATCATGCCGATGGTTTTCTTTATCCAGATAAGAACTCGGGGACGAGTTCTTTGGAGGTGGAGGAGACTGATGCAGGAGACGGTTACAATACATAATCTATTCTAGCTTGCAAGTTATTTTTAGATATTTTTTTTTTATGTTTCCTTTTCTAGTTAAGATTCTAGTAATTTTCCTTATTTTGATTCTAGTAATTTTCCTTATTTCTAGGAACTTCCTATTTTATGCTTTAGGGTTTCTCTATATAAAGAACCTTAGGTGCTATGTTTTAAAAAAAACTTTTCATCATCATTATTAATCAAAGTCTTCGAGTTTTCGAGATTTGTTTTCTGGTGGATTCCAGAGTTTTTTCTTCAAGTTTGACACCCGCGAACTTGAACCTTCAATTCTAAGACCAACGTTTGTTGTCTTAGTGCATCCGACTGCGTCAGATGATGTGTTATGTTCATAAAAAAACATAATGTTTACCTCAATGACACTCTCCATATGGTTAGTAAGCGGCTCCTCCTCGTCCGAAAGAAAATCATCACTGTTGCAGCTGAAATCGTCGCTATAGTCACTCAAATCTATAATTTGAGTTTTTGGCTTTTTACCCCTAAGAATTAAGGTGGATTAAACATTTGTTTGAGAGTTTGGATTTGTCGGCTTTTCTGTTTTTTTTTTTTTAATTTTGGAGAAAGAAGTGAGAGGGAGAAAAAGGAAAAGAGGAAGAAAATGAGTTGGTAAAAAAATTGAAGGTTTTTATATGTGGAAGTATTTTAGTAATTACAAAATCACAAAAAAATCAAAAAAAAAATGTCACTATAAAGAAAAAAGGTTTGATTTTAGCCGTGCCCCAATAATAATTAGTGACAAATGTGTAGAACTAGTTATACTTTCTAACTTTACTTTTAAAGGTTTGATTTTAGCCGTGCCCCAATAATAATTAGTGACAAATGTGTAGAACTAGTTATACTTTCTAACTTTACTTTTTCTTTTGTGTATGAATGGATGATTGATGCTCAAAAGTCCATATTGATTTTTCTCTTTAACAAGACAACTATTTTTTCTCTTTATCAAGACTCAGTCAACACGGATCAAATATCAAGACTCAGTCAACACGGATCAAAACTTCTTACACAGCATTCTGGTCAGCCGGACACCGGACCGGTTCCTTATCAAAACTAAAACTAAATGGAGCTAGATTGAATGAAATGAATAGCATATAATTTTTTATTATATAATGAAAAATTGGTGTAAAATCAAAACTTTATGATATAATATCTTTTTGTCTTTATTTTGTTTTTGTTGAAATATTTCATGTTTTAGTTTCTTAATTAAGAAATATCTCAAAAATCTCAAACTTCTCAATGGACATTGAGAAACAAAAAAATAAAAGGCACTGATAAGTAAAACTTCTCAAAAATCTCAAACTTCTCAAAAACTTCTTTTAGTTGCTATCAACATATGATGCTAACCAAATATCACTTTGTTAACCAAAAATATGACACGCTTAAAATAAAATTACAATGGTTCATGTATCCCAAAAACAACCAGAACGATGCTAACCAAAAATCACTTTGCTCCTTTTTTGACAGCAGCTTTGGTGACCTTAGCACCAGTTGGATCTTTCTTCTCAACAGCTTTAATAACACCAACAGCAACAGTTTGTCTCATGTCCCTAACGGCAAAACGACCAAGAGGTGGGTACTGAGCAAAGGTCTCCACAACCATGGGTTTGGTAGGTGTCATCTTCACCATACCAGCGTCACCATTCTTCAAAAACTTAGGTTCTTTCTCGAGCTCTTTACCAGACCTCCTGTCAATCTTGGTCAAGAGTTCAGAAAACTTGACCGCAATGTGGGAAGTGTGGCAATCGAGCACAGGAGCATATCCTTGACCGATCTGACCTGGGTGGTTCATGATGATGACTTGGGAAGTAAAGGAAGCAGCTTCCTTGGCAGGATCGTCTTTGGAGTTTGATGCAACAAATCCACGCTTGAGATCCTTGACAGCAACATTCTTGACATTGAACCCGACATTGTCACCTGGGAGAGCTTCAAGAAGAGCTTCGTGGTGCATCTCAACAGATTTGACCTCAGTGGTCAGACCAGTAGGGCCAAAGGTTACCAGCATACCAGGTTTAATGGTACCGGTCTCAACACGACCCACTGGCACAGTTCCAATACCACCGATCTTGTAGACATCTTGAAGGGGAAGACGGAGTGGCTTATCCGAAGGTCTCTTCGGCTCTGAGATTGCATCAAGAGCCTCAAGAAGGGTGGGGCCCTTGTACCAGTCCAGGTTTGTAGACCTCTCAATCATGTTGTCACCCTCGAAGCCAGAGATTGGTACAAATGGAATTTTGTCAGGGTTGTAACCGACCTTCTTCAGGTAGGAAGACACTTCCTTAACAATTTCATCATACCTAGCCTTAGAATACTTGGGTGTGGTGGCATCCATCTTCAGAAAAAACAATCAAACCAGTAAGTAGCCATCAAAAGTCATTAAGATAATATAAACAATAGCTCCATAGAATTTCAAACCCAAAAAGCTAACCTTGTTACAGCAGCAAATCATCTGCTTGACACCAAGGGTGAATGCAAGCAAGGCATGCTCACGGGTCTGACCATCTTTAGAGATACCAGCCTCGAAACCACCAGTTGTGGAATCAATAATAAGAACGGCACAATCAGCCTGTGAGGTTCCAGTGATCATATTCTTGATAAAGTCACGATGACCAGGAGCATCAATGACAGTGCAGTAGTACTTGGTGGTCTCAAACTTCCATAGGGCAATATCGATTGTGATACCACGCTCACGCTCAGCCTTTAGCTTGTCCAACACCCACGCATACTTGAACGACCTCTTGTTCATCTCAGCAGCTTCCTTCTCAAACCTCTCGATGACACGCTTGTCAATACCTCCAAGCTTGTAGATCAAGTGACCAGTGGTTGTTGACTTTCCAGAGTCGACATGGCCAATGACCACAATATTGATGTGAACCTTTTCCTTACCCATGGTTTGAAACTAAACTGAAAAAAACAACACATCAAATATCCAACACAAAATAGCTGCTGCAAATGGAACAGCAGGGATTGAAGTGATAGAAACATTTCGTTAATTAGAGTTTTGATGGAAATACAAATTAAAAACCCGCTATCGGACTTGCACCGATTTCTACCACAAAGTAATGTGGTGCTCTAACTTCTGAGCTAAGCAGGGTTAGGGGAAAAAAAGCCAAAAGCTTCTCTCAATCAAGCATTGAATTAAAAACTTTCAATCGGTTAGTAGAAACCAAGAGAAGTTAATCACTCTGCTGAGAGAATTGGCTTATGAAAAAGCAATATCATTGCATATTTCCAGGTATAACACAAAACACAACACAGAACAAAAATAAGTTCTAAGCAAAATAGAGAATTCAAACAAATTTCTAACCGAGACAGACAAAATGATAAACAAATTCTATTGAATTTGGGCCTAAATCGCTATCATAAACAAATTGAACACAAAAACAGACAGAAAGAAACGGCATTGAAACAATCAGGCAAAGATAGTACTTAAAAATCATATTACTATCTCTGATTTGTAAGTTCAAGTTATAACAAGCTTTAACACTATCAATAGATCAAAGACAAAGAGAAAACCTATACAAGTAGACAATATAATAAATCCCAATGATAAACAATTAGACAAAAAGAAACAAACCATGAAAATACATCAAATCAAACAATCTCCAGTAAACTCAAAAAACAAATTACCACCTCAAATTTGTGATGATAAATTGGCAAAGACTGATAAAATATTCAACAAACAAACACAAAGAGAAAAACCATACAGCTAGAGAGAGATAGATGAACCTGTGAGCGAAAACAAAGGAATTCTCTGTTGCTCCTTTGAGAAGATAGTGGTTTCTTTGTAGAGGGACAGAATGCAGACGATGAAGAAAAAAAATTAAAGCTGTGCTTTTATATGCACTGCTAGGGTTGGTTTCCACTAGGGTTTTGCTTTCCACCGTTGGATTTCTTGATTTAAACTAGGAAGATATAGTATATGTATAATTTTGCATTAATACTAATTTATAAAAAAAAAAAAAAAGTAAAAAATAACCAAAACCTCCAATAAATATACATAAATAAAACCTTTGACCAATTTTGTTTTCCCACTATTTTATTTGTATCACACGTCAAATTCTGAGTTCGCATCAATTGCTAGCTACCACTCCATTTTTGTCTCTGTAGGCAATACTGTGTGTCACTCTCACTCCATGTAATAGTAGATACAAATTAAGTGAGAACTTACTTGAACCAAACTTATAGCCCTAAACAAGAAATAGTTGTAAGCAAATGATTTTAAACATAAGGAAAAGAAAAGGTACCTGAGATTGTAGTTGGGAAATGACCTTAATGCCTTATTGGGTTCATAATCTGTGAGATAAGTGTCATGCCATCGGAATCTGTATTAGCTAAGCTCCAGCCACTGAAGCTGGTACTAATCCCACCAGAATCCTCACCATCATAACTAGTTGCCATGTCAGCATCTTTATTTCCTTTACGAGAAGCAACATCAAATATGCCATCCTCTATGAGTATGCAATCCCATTTCCACTATCTTCTGCCCTTCCCTGCAACTGCAATACGAATTCGGGTTCCAAAGGATATCACCCATGCCGATCAATGCTGACATGCGTACGTGTGTTCTAAAGCATGACCTCTTTTCGGCAATCCAAAGTCAGAAACTTTGTCCATCCACTTAATATTTTTAGTTGCTTTGACGTCATGGTGGATGATTGTGTATTTGGCACCCGTATGAAGATAATGTGAACCAAAAGCTGATCTAATGTATCTAGAGCCTTTGCCTCCACAAAAGAGGAGGTTTCAAGGTTTTGTATAGATGTCCCCGCAAAGTTCCGTCAGCCCATGTGAGCGTAAACAAGGATCATTTTGGAGTTATCTTCACAGTACCTGATCAATGAGATGAGGCGAAACTTCAAAAGCGATCTTGGTTTGGAACTCATGCACACCTTGGTCAGACATCGGGTTTCCAGGAGTCCCAGACTGACTAGTCACAATGTACCCTGGCCATGCGATGATATCAGCCTTCTCAGCGGTTTGATTATTTAAGAATATAGTAAACGCTTTTTGTTTCACTAAATTTATATTCGGAGCAACAAATGAAGCCGAAAGAAGTAACTAAATTCCGAGTCAACGTTGAATATCCACGACAGCTTGTGACAAAGATTGACCGCAAGAGTGGTGGTCATCGATGTAGCCGTTGAATAAACATTACTCGGACATGCATTAGTAGGTGAGCCCATTGGGAAACTGATAGTCGTTTTTAGATCAGCCATTTTTTGAATACCAAATGCTGCTCAGAAAGACAACTCTGTAATCAAACTAAATCCGTGTCTTTAGAAGGCGAGATATGGTTTCCACCGACGTTTAAACAAAAGATAAACTTTATCGAGCCGCATGGTGGTGTTGATGGTGAAAGAGGTGGTAAACTTCCAGCGGCGATGCTGCTATAACTGTTGGGCATCAATATACCTTCTATCCCATTCACAGATGGGTACGCAGTTTACGGAGTTGAAAATGGAGTCAACGTCAAGTTCAACACACCATCCCCACTGTTTACATCGAACCCGTACTCTTTGATGATGTATGCAAATTTTATAACTTCTGTTGTTTGAGCCGCACTAAAAATCTTCAGTAGAGCGAAAGATCGGGACGAAACATAGAAAAGGGCATCTGTTGTGTTGCGCCCATTTCCATTATATGAATTCGAATAGAAATAAAACCTGGACGTTTATAGTTAAATGGTTAGGCAGAAACCGGAGCAGTCATAAAAGGAACCTGAGCGATTTGAGGGTCTTGAGTAGCAGCTGGAGATGATTTTGAATCTCCAGTTGCTGCCAGAAATGAGGATTTAACCAAATCCTACTTTCCGAATCGGCAGTATTCTAAGATTCTCCACCGTTTAGCAGGATTTCATCTTTTGGCACATATGAGCAGCTAAGAGTAGTTGAAAAACAAACGGTAACAAAAGAACAAAACTATATTGAGGCTTAGGTTCAAGAAATCATCAATGGCCTTAATCAAAAGAATCCAATCTAAAAAAGCAACAAAAACCAACACTTAGGTCCAGATTCTATAATACGATATCCAGAAAAACTATACAAAAGAGGTAAAACTAAGAGTAAGTTCGACGATCAAAACAAACTACAAGCTCGCTAAAGAAGTGAATCTATGTAATTGCCTATTTTAAAGCTACAATATGCTCACGGTGAACTCTAAACAAGCTTGAATCTATGAAAAGGAATACAAAAATTTGAAGCAAGAACGAGAGACGAGACTTCACCTATTGAATTTGAACCGGAGACAGACGTTGTATAGTGATTTACTTCAGTTCGTTGTCTTCAAATGAGATAAAAGTGGCCAGAAGTTCCAGAAACACTGAGAACTGAGGAAAATAAATGTGAGACTTAATGAAGTGGGAGACTATTTTGGCTATGGCTAAATCTGTCCAAAAATAACCAGCTTCAACTCTTACCAAAAATGCTTTTTTTGTCTGTCGGGTGGGTTTAAACAGTCCGCAGAGACTTAACCTCGCGATTGAGAAGGTCCGTCACAACGGCTTACCAAACTCTCTATAATAAAATAAAAATGGCTAAAAGTAAAAATTAAGTCAAATTGATGGTTTTGAATTTTAAAAATTATTTGGCCAATTTTTTTTTGACGATTTTAGTTTTTTTGCTATGACGATTTATAAATAGAAGAAATTATTTCATGAAGTTATTATAATTTCAGAAAAAAATACAATTTTTCTATTTTCTCTCTACTTTCTCTCTCTAATGATAAAAAACTAAAACTTAACACTATCATTATCAATTAAAATATTACTCCTCCTTTTCAAACCACATAATCATGTATGCTAACACTTAAATGACTTATTTGCAATAAAAATATATATTTCAATCTTATATTAAAAAGGTTTCGCAAAACATAATGAGTATTTTGTTTTACTATAAATTGATATTGTTTGTAGTTAGTATTAGTCTTTAGTAAGTGATAACCTACTAAAAATTATAAAAAGGGACAAAATTAAAAGATAAATGTTAAAAAGTTGAAAAAAAAAAAAACGATACAGGTCTGTCCGCCAATGCAATGGCGGACAGGATGGTGCTGACGCCATTGCATGGCAGAAACGGGGGGTTTGTCCGCGATTACACGGCGCGACGGAAAGTTTAATCTTCTTCGACAGATGATGACGACGAACACCACATGGACGCCATCGTCTCGCTGAAACGAATTATTTTTGACTTTTTTTAAAAATCATTTTTTCATAAAAAAAAGACAAAAAGATCCTTATGTTCATGTTGGTTTGTAGAAAAACAAGTTTTGTTACCATTTTGGCAATAATTTTAAAATTTTACAAGGTTGAAAAAAAAAGAGTTTGGGTTAGTTTAAGTTTTGAGTTTTTATGATTTTAGTGAGTTTTAGGAAGTAAAATGTTAGGTTATTGTAGATTTTATGTTTTGCAAATTCATGAAGTAAATAATGGCATACGATGTAATTAAATAAACTTTTAAGAATTTTTTGGGTTTTTTTCTAATAACAATTTTGTAAATATTGAAAAACAGAATAAAGCGACTTCACGGAGTAGTTTCGACTTTTTTTTTAATTCTCATAAAAGCTATTATTTTATTTTTATCCTCTTAAATAGATTTATATTTTTATTATCATTGGGTTTAAATCTAATGAACAATTAATTTAATATTTTTTAACTCAAAGTATAATTTATATATAAAAAAATTGAAAATTTTAATAACTAAAAATCAAACAAAAAATATTCAAAAAATTAAAAATTGAAGATTAAAAAATAGAGAGACCAACAACAAAATCGAGTCAATTTTTTTTATAAATTCACGGAAAAAGTATATATTTTATCATTTTTATAATTGAGAATCAAAATTGAACAAAAAAAGTTTTCACAAACTACAAAATGTTAGTTTTTGGATATGTCGACAATATGTATCGACAATCGTATATGATGTGATGATGTTGACACAACATGTCGATTTTAGTTGACAATTGTGCAAAATAAAGTCGACTTGATTTTTCGACATCAGATACAAATATTGACGCATCATGTCAGTCTTTTTAAAATCTAACAGCTCTCAGTTCAGATATTGTTTTTTGTCATTTATTTGGGATCCACATTTTAAACTTCAATGTATCACTTGAATTATCTTTTCGTTGTTAATTTTGTAGGAAATCGACACCAAAATAAAAACTACAATTTATGAAGATGTTTCGCATATATTCACGATTTTTGCACATTATACTAAGCATCAACTTGAAGAATGAGTAAAACATACGGATAAAATATGGGATACGTGATAGTTATGATTTTTTTACGATAACGAGTATATTAAGAAAACTTTCATATTAATGTTTGCTTGTGAGAAATCCGAATTGTATATGAAAAAGCTAAGAAAGTTGATATTTAGGAAATAAGCGGCAATGAATGTTTAGTCCATTAGTTCCCGTCCTCGAGAATGTTTAGTCTATTTGAGAAACCGAGAACTAGAAATATATCCAACATATGTAGTATTTATATCACAAGATACAAAAATCATACATTGAAGATATTTGGTCAGTCGCACATGCAGTATGACATTGGACGACATATGATGGGTCAAAAGTAATAGCATATATATTTTGCACCTCGACGTTCGTCGACCTTCTGAGAACACTCCCACATTATTTGATTTGGATAATACCTACAAGACTATAAGGTATAAAAATACAATTTTTCTATTTTCTCTCTACTTTCTCTCTCTAATGATAAAAAACTAAAACTTAACACTATCATTATCAATTAAAATATTACTCCTCCTTTTCAAACCACATAATCATGTATGCTAACACTTAAATGACTTATTTGCAATAAAAATATATATTTCAATCTTATATTAAAAAGGTTTCGCAAAACATAATGAGTATTTTGTTTTACTATAAATTGATATTGTTTGTAGTTAGTATTAGTCTTTAGTAAGTGATAACCTACTAAAAATTATAAAAAGGGACAAAATTAAAAGATAAATGTTAAAAAGTTAAAAAAACAAAAACGATACAGGTCTGTCCGCCAATGCAATGGCGGACAGGATGGTGCTGACGCCATTGCATGGCAGAAACGGGGGGTTTGTCCGCGATTACACGGCGCGACGGAAAGTTTAATCTTCTTCGACAGATGATGACGACGAACACCACATGGACGCCATCGTCTCGCTGAAACGAATTATTTTTGACTTTTTTTAAAAATCATTTTTTCATAAAAAAAGACAGAAAGATCCTTATGTTCATGTTGGTTTGTAGAAAAACAAGTTTTGTTACCATTTTGGCAATAATTTTTAAATTTTACAAGGTTGAAAAAAAAAGAGTTTGGGTTAGTTTAAGTTTTGAGTTTTTATGATTTTAGTGAGTTTTAGGAAGTAAAATGTTAGGTTATTGTAGATTTTATGTTTTGCAAATTCATGAAGTAAATAATGGCATACGATGTAATTAAATAAACTTTTAAGAATTTTTTGGGTTTTTTTCTAATAACAATTTTGTAAATATTGAAAAACAGAATAAAGCGACTTCACGGAGTAGTTTCGACTTTTTTTTTAATTCTCATAAAAGCTATTATTTTATTTTTATCCTCTTAAATAGATTTATATTTTTATTATCATTGGGTTTAAATCTAATGAACAATTAATTTAATATTTTTTAACTCAAAGTATAATTTATATATAAAAAAATTGAAAATTTTAATAACTAAAAATCAAACAAAAAATATTCAAAAAATTAAAAATTGAAGATTAAAAAATAGAGAGACCAACAACAAAATCGAGTCAATTTTTTTTATAAATTCACGGAAAAAGTATATATTTTATCATTTTTATAATTGAGAATCAAAATTGAACAAAAAAAGTTTTCACAAACTACAAAATGTTAGTTTTTGGATATGTCGACAATATGTATCGACAATCGTATATGATGTGATGATGTTGACACAACATGTCGATTTTAGTTGACAATTGTGCAAAATAAAGTCGACTTGATTTTTCGACATCAGATACAAATATTGACGCATCATGTCAGTCTTTTTAAAATCTAACAGCTCTCAGTTCAGATATTGTTTTTTGTCATTTATTTGGGATCCACATTTTAAACTTCAATGTATCACTTGAATTATCTTTTCGTTGTTAATTTTGTAGGAAATCGACACCAAAATAAAAACTACAATTTATGAAGATGTTTCGCATATATTCACGATTTTTGCACATTATACTAAGCATCAACTTGAAGAATGAGTAAAACATACGGATAAAATATGGGATACGTGATAGTTATGATTTTTTTACGATAACGAGTATATTAAGAAAACTTTCATATTAATGTTTGCTTGTGAGAAATCCGAATTGTATATGAAAAAGCTAAGAAAGTTGATATTTAGGAAATAAGCGGCAATGAATGTTTAGTCCATTAGTTCCCGTCCTCGAGAATGTTTAGTCTATTTGAGAAACCGAGAACTAGAAATATATCCAACATATGTAGTATTTATATCACAAGATACAAAAATCATACATTGAAGATATTTGGTCAGTCGCACATGCAGTATGACATTGGACGACATATGATGGGTCAAAAGTAATAGCATATATATTTTGCACCTCGACGTTCGTCGACCTTCTGAGAACACTCCCACATTATTTGATTTGGATAATACCTACAAGACTATAAGGTATAAAAATACAAATATTTGAAATTGTTGGGGTTATGTAAACATGTGTAACATATTGCATTGTATTCTTTTTTGTGGATATGGAAAAATAGGACAACTACATTGGGTTATGGATCATCTTCGGTTACTCATGATAGAAAACAAATACGCATTATCTAATGTTATGTTGACAGATAGGGAATTGGTGTTGATGGGCGTAATCCACAAAGTATTTCCTCAAAGTATACACTTGTTATGCAAGTGGCATATAAGCAAAAATATACTTGTGAATACGAGAAAATGTTTGAAGAAGAAACAGTATTAGACGAGTTTCTTACTTCTTAAAATTCGTCTGTGTATTCATAAAATGCTTCTGAGTTTCACAAAAATACAGCGACGATGAAATGAGATATGTATAACATATCGTAAGGTATTAGAGTACGCTCAAACGTCTTAGTTGCGTTAAAATTTTCCTTTATGCATACACTACCATGGTGAAACACTACATAAACACGACAACAAATTTTCAAGTTCATTTATCTTTATATATTAAAGTGATATGCAAGTAACATAATTAAACTTTTTTTCCTTACTATTATTAGTGTTGAAGACCAACATTCATCATTAAAACGGTTTATTTGACGACCTAACTAAATTTTGAAGGTGAAGTTTCACACTTTTCTTAGTATTCAACACACAAACATAAAAGAATAGTTTAGGAAATGTAAGCAAATCTCTATTTTAAGTACGATAATGTCATATTAAAAAAGGTTAGAGTTGGGGTCAGTGAGACATATCTTGCTATCATGTTAAAAGAATATAAAATGGCTAAAAATAGAATGTGGACGTGTTTGTTAGATTGATGCATATGTGGTCGTATGAATGTGAGATAACTATGATTTTAATGGATGATTTTATTATGACTTATCATATGATCAATAAGATGTTGCAGGTACTAACACATAAGGCAAATGCGATAAAAATGATTTTGAGGATAAGAAGCTCTTAAAAATGATTAGTTTACTCTATGATTATGATATAAAGTAGAGGTTTTATATCTTATCAAAAGTATTTAAAGTAATTGATAATAAAAAAAACCAATTTGTTCATGATAAGGGAAAAATTATATAAGTGGAAAATGAGATCGGCAAAATAAAAGAGTAATTTGGTGATAAGGAAACCTCATATGAGAAGTATGATAAGTGTAAAGTATTAAGGGATCATTTTGTACTTAATTATAATTTTGGGAAAAAATAACATCATTAGTAATTTATTAGACGCGTGGGACCTATTGTATATATACTATAAAATAATACATTATCTCATGGGAAAGGGTGATTCAATTTTTACCTGACTAATACAGTTTGTCTATTTCTCTCTTTAGAATTTAATCCTCCAAACTTCTCTTTACCACAAAAAAAATTCTCTAAATAACGTTTGGAACTATCATTGGCGCTATCTGTGGGAAAAGATTGGTGCCCGGTTGTTTTCCAAAACCATTAGTGTGATGTCAAATACTTTGAAAGAATTGGACATGGCCGAGGTGAGCTGAATGATATTAATAATCTTGTAACTGAAAGAAGGTATGAGGTAAATATCACCGATGAAAATACGGGAGAGGATCAACATCATGATGATCGGTATGCTGGAAAATATTGGAAGAGTCCATTTTGGTGGCTCGAAGAGAATAACTCTTAGAAGCAATTGAAAAATTAAATTTAAAAAAGGATGCTGTATTGAATTTCAAGAAAGTTAGATCAGAAATTCAAAGGGAATATGTGACCTAAAAAGATAAGATGGATAATGACCGTCGAATTGATGATAAACAAGATGAGCACAAAAAATGTAATCATTATTCTTCGAGGAAAAAAGTGAAATCCATGCGTTGATATGGATCATCTGAATCTAGCAATTATTCACTTTATGACTCAAACGAATCATCTTCCATGGAAAGTGTTAGTCGAGGGGAAAGAAATGACAAGAAAAAATATCGGAGGAAGTATAGAAATGATCATCGAATGTCTCATCGGATAAAAAAATTGAGGAAATATAAAACAGTTCAATCGTCTGAGATCTACACTAAAAGAGAACGCATTACAACACATTTCTAAATTCTTTTGGGGAGTCAAAACTTTGAATACCGGGTGAGGAACCAGTTCATAGTTCCATGCAAAGAAGGTTTTAATACTATGGCGGACAAAGGTCCAATGGGCGACGATTATAGAGCTGGGCACAATTGGAGGTATTCTCCTCTTTCATTGGAAATCCTCTCTGGCAATCTACCAAAGCGATTCGACGTATCAAAACTAGATAAGTTTGATAGAACTCAGGATCCGGATAGTCACATCGAACAATTCAAAAACTTTATGATTAATTATGACGACGTTGATAAATTGTTATGCAGGGATTTCTCCTAAACATTCAAAGGTGCTGCCTCAAAATGGTATAATCAGTTGCCACATGGTTGTTTTAAACGTTTTGACATTTTCTGAAATTCATCAAAAGCAATTTCAGTAGGCGCTTTCGAGGAGTAGCTTTTATTCTCTTTGTCGCAGCTACTTTTTTTTTTAAATCTCCGGCTTGGGATTGCTCTGTATCGAGGGTAATGACTTCCACAACTTTTCTATTTGACTTATTTTTTGAGCTCACCCTTTTTCCTTTTTAATAAGACATGCTTTGAGCATTTTTCTTCCAATCCTTTTTTAGTTTATGGTTTGGGGTTCCATTCCGAGCAGGAAGAATGACATGTGCATTCGGAGCAGCTAATATTTTCATAACATCTCCTGATTTAAGAGGCTCCATTAGTTCATCTGCGGCTACGACAACATCAGGGGATATCTTCCACGAATGACTTTGCACAAAGTTAAGATGGTCAAAAGACTTGTGAAACTCATTTGACCACTGTCGTGATGCCCATTTACTCAATTCGGTGAACGTCTCCATGCCAACAACTCGGTGAATTTTATATTGCCTCGAAATTTCTGCATATTGCAACTCAAGTTAATGGAAATTATAAAATGAGTAAATAAGAAAAGTATAAAATTTACTGGTACTCTTCCATTTAAGATAAAATCTTGAGGGGTCCTCTGTTGAAATCTTCTTACCATTCTCCCATCAACTAGAAATAAAAAAGAACTTATGCTTTCATGTTTTATCCGTCTCGTGGACATAATCGATTATTTTCGAAGAATTTTTAAGGTTAGATAGTAAAAGGAGAGAACACGGTTTTTTAAGAGACTATTTTTTTTAATATGGAGGGGAATTTTGGTGAGTCTTGAAACAATGATGCTCGATAGCAGTGTAATCCAACGATTGGGACTTGTTTGGCTCTAACAGAGGTCAATTATCTCAAATTAGTCTACAACTACTGGGTCCAATGGGAACTGAAGGCCTCAGTTCAGAATCTTTGTGTAAAGTACCAAATCAGTCTCACCACAAGCAAGAGGAGTCTCTCCCACAGATGTAAACCAAATAGTAACACTATCTGGAATCCCCTATGGTCTATGAAGTGCAGCAAACTCATATTGATTGAAATATTCGTATTGCACGTTGTTGAGTGCAATAAGATATTCAGAGATAACTTCTTTGAGATTGATACTCAAGTTGGTAGCAAGGTCCTCGGGCAATGTGATAATTTCTTTGGTCTTTTATTCTTTTGGATCTGCTCTTATTTTTTTGCAATATTCTCCTCGGGATCAGAATGAGGAGTATCATCAAGAATTTGAATTTTTGAATCGGTATCAGTCCTTGATTTTGATTTAACAGCCTCCTCGGATATTTCATCTTGAAATTGGAGAGGTACAACTGCGTTGGTAAGTTGCTCTTGGTTATGCGAAGGCAATTTTGAAGTAGTAGACATATGTGATAGGTTGTTAGGAATATTCAAAGCTGTTTTCTGAGAGTTTTCCAAAAGGATCCCCTTTAACTTATTATTTGTCCTAGTCGTTCGCTTCGAGTGAGGAGGTCTTAGAGTAGTTTCCACATTAGGGTTTAAGGTAAGTTTATTTGTTGAAGTATTGACCTCTTCAAATTCTCCCATAGCAATGAATCGACTTTTACAAGGGGGTTTTCTTTGTTTATTTGAGGCGATTGATTTTGTTTTGTTTGAGTAGGCTTTTGCGAACAAGCCTTGAGAGTTAGATCAGAAGAGGTATTTGAAGAGATTTCGAGGACTACAGAAGGTGATGTTTTTCTAGCCGGATGCCAATGACCGTATGTAAAAGTTTAAGTGACCTGACATGGTTTATCGTCAACAATACCAAAAACTTCTCTCTCAGCAGCTCTTTGAGAAATGGTAAGCCAATTCCAACAGTTTTCTTAACTAAACATAAACAGTATAAAAATAGGTCAGAAGCAGATCAGATACAATCTTCAGGGGCTGAGTATGGTGGTGACAGTGGAGGAGCAATTGCATCGGTTAATTTTCTCTCTATATATCTAAAATGTAATTATGGTAGATGAAATGAGTAATGAAGACATATTTATAAGAAGAGTGGTGAAGATGGGTATGGGCTATATGAGGGGGAAAGTGAGGAGTTTGGAAAACATCTACTGGGTAGAGTTTGATTTGACAGATAACGAGTGCCGAGTAAATATAATTCGAAGTAGGTTGAAAGGTGTAACGTGCCAAAGTGAGGCAGTACACATACTTAGAAGTTTCTGCTACCTTCTACATCATTCTAAGAAATCATTTTTTTACACTTCCTATAATTTTCGAGGGGCTACAAATGTAGAAGGAAGTGAATTGTAAAAAATATGTATATGACCAATTCTTCAAAACGAAGCAACACTTATTTTGAAAAATGAATAACTAATATTGTCTAAGCAACATCTTAGAACAATTCCGACAAGGTCTAAAAGCCTATTACAGCAAGAAGATAGATATTGGCCCATACACATCAGTTTTTAGTCATTCCTCGAGATTCTTCACAAAGACTTGGAGGCTACTGATAAGGATATAAATAAATGAGGAGTACAAATAATAACTTTATAATTGCTTAGATGAATATTTTACAATTATAAGAGAGATTTGGTGTAAAATGTATATAGATAGGACTAAGTGGGTAGGTTTGCCCATATCATTATACTGACCTCTTCCAATGATCTTGAAAATATTCTAAAGGTGCAACTGTGTTGTTATAGCCACTCACGAATCTAGTGTGAACATGGGATACCGTGCATAAATTGTATCGCACAAATGCAAATTTCACCTGTCATTTCAATTTTAACAGCAATCCCAATGTTATCAGATTTCTCATGAACTTTAGCACTTTCTCATTTAATAAGAAATACTTCTAAAGTAGTGTTAAAGATCTTACCTTTGATTTGGTCAAATATCTTGTCTCCAAATTTATGTTGTGCTATATAACGACTCTTTTTAAACGAGGATCTAATTTCACAATGTTACAGTTGAACCAGTGCATGCATCAACTCGAAGTTAAGATTACTTGTACGTATATAAAACTTTAGGTTAGAATGAGCACTCTGCACCCGATTAGTGGTCGTATGCCCCAAATGCATTAAACTTGTTATTTTCAAACCATAAAATTATCAGTTTACATAGATAGCCAAAATATTTTGGTGTATTTGATTGCTTTAGGATAGTTTTTGTAGTCATGCTTATCTCAATTCTAGCTTGATCGAATTCAATTTTTGGCACCAAGTACGCTATCGTTTTTCACGCAAACATAAAAAAACATGATGTTTTGTATTATTAAATTATTTCTTTGTATTCACTTAAATATTTTGGTTAATGTACCATCGACATAGCATATGCGTTATTTTATAGAACACTTGTTCTAGAGAGTTCATCAACAACAAGTCTCTATCTATAAATAACAAGAAGGTTTTTCAATGCCATGAGATACAATCAATGATTTCAAATAATCTAATACCCACTTGAATTTTTTTACTTTCTCTCCGGACATAAACACAAAAGAAACATAGTATGTCAAACTAGTAGATGTTACAATGACTATCTCAACCAACGACATCTCATTCATTTTTCTCTTGTAAGTGTTATCCATTATTAACATCATTGGAAATGTCTGTAAACAATTTACACTAACTGGATAGGAAAGAAAATACCAGCAATAATAAAACCTTCATGTTTTCTAGATTTATACCATTCAAAATAATTATATCTTTTGAGCTTCCCTAACAAGTATTGCAACTATGACCGACCGACTTTCTCCATCATCTGGTTTTTCTGTCAAGTGTTGTATATAGTACGCATGAACGATGCATTATCTTCATTCAACTTTTTTACTCCGTTTAAAATTTATTTAGGGAAAGTCCTCATGAAGGTCAAATATTCTACACATTATAACTCTTATTTATTCAAACGTCCTCCGTATCAATGACCGTATAAGTGTTTAGAATTTGGGTGGTTGTGAATTCGAATATAACTTCTATCGACCATTGATAGTTACCATGATAACTTTAAGCTCAGAATGACAACCATATTTTTTTATTACCGTCGACTTTCTCTTGAGATTGTTTTTCGGTACTATCCGAAACAAAACCATCCTGATCTCTCGCATTCAAATAAATACGAGGTTCAATATCAAAATGAAGAAAAAAGTTTAAAAAATGAAGAAGAGGTTAAAATATTTTTAGTGGAGTTAGATATTGATGTTGTATTTTATATTGGGTGGGGTTATGATACACATAATTTTTTTCTTACATTAGTGACAATTTCATATTGGGGTTAATTTGATAAGGAAAAAATAGAGGAGAGTGGAATTAAAATTTTGGATGAAATTAAAGTGGATTTGAGTTAGGGTTGTCAAACAAATATTTTGGATACGAATTTGTCTATATCCGAATCTGAATCCGAAATCTAAATATCTGAATTTCAAGCCATGGCTTCATCAATTCTATCATGTACAGTCACTCAATCCTTCTTATCTTCAAAACCCATAAGAAAAGCTTTCACTTTTTCAAAATAATTTAAGTCTGAGTTTTTAGGTTTTCAAAATAACTCAGCTGGAGCAGAGCCATTAGGAGCAGAACCTCAAATGGGTCAAAAACACAATACTCGTTCAAGTTTGACAAAAATGGTGTTGATGCTGAAAATAAGGGCATTTATAGCAGCCAGTCACATTATGACTTCGAAAGAGACGATGTTTAGGAGGTTCTTTGTCTTACTTTACCAAATTTTGGCTCTTTTTATATACTTAGGTTGTGGCTGGAATCTAGTAAAACTGGTGAAAATAACTTGTTTTTTTGTTCATATAAAAATGTCAAAAAGATTGAAAGTTTTATTACAAAACAGGTTTTATTATCTAATTGTTAGGCTTTGCACTGAAGCTATTGAAATTCCAGAAGAAGTAAAAGTTAATATAACATTTGAGGAAACAAAGTTTATTTTGTTCCTCACTTTGAGAAACTAGAAAGCTTTTATATTTCGGAGCATGAAATAATCTAATCCTTTTAGCCCAATCTCTATAGCGTATATCTAACTTAATATGGATTTTATTATTAGCCCAGTAGTAATTAATTTTATTTTAATATAAATAGTCTTGTTTAATATATATCATAAAAAAATTATTTATAAAATTTCGGAAATCGGATATTTCAAATACAGATATGTCTATATTCGTATGACCGTATCTATTATTTTTGGATACGAATATTGTGAGTTTTCTTTTGAATACATAAATTATCCATATTTATAGGATTCAATGTCGAATATCGAGTTTTTCGAATTTTTTGACAGCTCTAACTTGAATGAATTTAGCTTGATCCTTAGTTGCATTGCAGTTTTTTAATTCTATCTATTTTTTCCGATTAAATTAGATTTGGATGAATTTAGTGTATTCTTTTATTTTCATTATTTCTCTCCCTTCCGTCTGTTTTTTTCCAAAGGCTTTAAAAAAAGTTACAACCATAGAAAATATGATTAATATCTTCATCAACCAAATTGCAGAGAACGCAAGAGGGGGAGACGTTGATTCTCCAAGACAACAGTTTGTCGCGAGTAGTAAGCTTGCCATGAATTTCTAACTAGAGAATGAAAGAATGACGCAGAATATTGAATTTATTTCAAACTAATCCTGCTCATCCGACACAGTGGAAATGCGTACAGATGGCATTGTAAGTGTCTTTAATCGTGAACTTCGAGCATCTAGGAGTCCAGTAGCGAATGTCGTATCTTATCATATTAGGAGGAAGGAGGGAGATGATGTTGATGCGAATTTCCAAAAGGTTTATTATGTTATTCGTGCTGGTGGTCCTCCTATTAAAAGGGTCAAATCCATTTACCATCATAAATAAAATTTGAGGCAAAAAGATTTTTACCAATTCAGGAATCACGAACGATAGAATGGCCGTAGTGGACAACAATAGAAATTGAGAGAAGCAAATAGTCGAACCAAAAAAGTTTGATTACATAAAATTATAAATAGAAATATAACTTATTTTTTAATTTTAATGCTAATTTATTTTAGAACTTACTTATTTGTCATTTTCAGATATCTCCATGAATCTGTAGGGCGGCATATCATGCCTCAACTATATGGAGCAAGTAATTGAATTCTTTTTCTTTTGTAAGCGGAACATAAATTGTTTTCTTTTGTCTGGCTGTACGCCGGTTACTTGTGCTCGCAGTTCAACCGTAGTCCTAGTTGAGGGTTCGTTATGCCATCTCATTGATTCATAGAGATATCAATGCAAATATTGTTATTTGATTATCAAAACTTGTATATTATGATACAAAGGTGGTAGAAGCCTCTACGGGGTAGCCGAGTTGGTTGAGTATGGTATGCTTGTGACCAAAGTTCATGAGTTTGAATCTCTCTACATACGCTTTCTCGGCTGAGTCTGTCATCTTGTGTGGTTTACCTTCTGGCGTTGGTTTGCAGGCTATCGCGTCAGAGGGTTTACCCTGTGCGCACTTATTGCATTCTGAGTAGCGACTGCGGGTCTCCTCCGAAAAAAAGTAGGTGGTAGAAGAAATTACTATTTGCGTACCTTTTAAAATAGCTTACCTTTGAATTTATAATTTCAAAATTAGTATTAGGGTCAAGCTATATATACCCAAATGTGGTTTAAGTATACCCAATTTTGAGTTTATCCAAAGGTGGTATAAGTTTACCCAAATTTTGACAAAAATACCATTTTCTAGGTATATAAGTTTTTTTTACTAACCTTATCCACCTCATTTTTTCTCTTACACTCTCTAACTTCTCTCTAAAACCTTCAAGTTCTCTCTAATTTATCCGGCGAACTAAAATCCGGCAAACTAAAATATGGAAACTTAGTCTTAGTATCAAAATTTAGGGTTATTGTTGAATTAGGTAAAAAAATCATAATTCTAGGGTGTTTGGAGGCCATTTTCCGGCCGGAATTCGGCCGGAAAATGGCCATTTGCGAAGGCTGAGCGTACCATAGGTACAGGGGGCCTACCGGCCGGTACAGACCCTCTGTACCTATGGTACGCTCAGCCTTCGCAAATGACCATTTTCCGGTCGAATTCCAGCCGGAAAATGGCCTCCAAACACCCTAAAATTATGATTTTTTTAATAATTAAATCTTTAAATTTTTTTATTTAAAAAACTTCCAAAAAAACAAGTTTTGATTTTGTGTTTTTATTAGAAGAAGTTTAAAAAAATTGAAAAGAGTTTGAATGTTCTTGAGGCAACTTTGAATGTTCAAGAACAATTTGAAGAATTTCACAAAATTGTAGTAATATGGGGTTTGATCTAGTAGAGAGTTGTGTTTTTTTTTTGGGTATACATAGCCAAATAGATTGTTTTGTGAATTGGATGTATCTAGGATATACTTAGTGTTTTTTTACTTAGTGGCAATTCAGATATTAAATGAAAGTTCAAAGATTTTTTCGTCCTAAAAAAGTCAAACAAAAGTCAACTGCATTTTTTGAGTATACTTAAACCACATTTGGGTATATGTAGCCATACCCTTAGTATTATGTTGGTAGGTATTATCTTGGTAGGGTATAGATTCGAAATTGAACGATATTATATCCCATTTGAGTTTTTTTATCTCATGGTTATTTTAATGGAGATTTTCAAGTGCTAGTTTCTAGTACCAAGATTAAGATCAAATAATAAAAGTAATTCAAAAATATAAATTTTGACTTTTCTAGGGTAGGCGCCGCTCGCTCCTTTTCTTTCCTATCCTCTATAGAAACTCTAGAAAGGCCTCGCTACCCACTCTTTTTCTTTCCTACCCCTATACCTTTTTTTTTTTCTATAAGTTGTTTCCACCTTTTTTTTATCGCTTTTTGTTTTCTTTCGATTATCCCACATTCAACGATAGTGTTGTGTTTTAAAATCTTCTTTTTTTTTATTTTTTTGTGACGTCTTGTCATCTTTACGTAGATTTTTTTTCCTCAACGGTTCATCGTGATTTTTCACTTAAGTCGTCATTTTTTATTCGGTTACCCGATGTTAATGGTGGTGTTGTGTTTTAAAAGTTTCTCTTCTCTCAGCGTTTTACACGTTTCTACTGGGTTGACGTTCGAGATCTCCTCTTGACGTATTGTGCGCCTCTACTTGGTTGGCGGTTGAGACCTGTTCTGTTGTCACTTCCATCAAGTTTTCGGTTTGTTTGGACTTTTGGTTCTCGTTGACACGTGAACCGTTCTATATAGTCTTTGTTATTCCGGTGGCTCTTGATGTGGCTTTTCCGGTGTTTATTTTGTTTTTGCTATTTTGTCTCTTAAGTTTTCATCAATTATTTACTAACAATTTTTCTTGAAGTTCTCATGTGAGAATGGTTTCAAAATTGCAGATATTTGGTTTATCTTTTGTATTTTAATTTTGTTTGTAATTTTTGTTAGCTAAGATGTAGTCTACATAATTATGTACCCGTTTTTGTATTTTGGTGGTTTTGTATCGCGATTATCTGGTTGTATCTAGGTGTCTTGATGTTTTTCAATGGGTTACCCTATTTGTCCTATGTAAATTTAATGTTTTTTTAAAGAAAAAGTAAAATAAAAGTAATTCAAGGGAGAGAATGAATTGTTTGTTTCTTGAGAGACTAATAATAAGAGAGTTTTCAAAATATAAAGTATCGATCTTCTATTTTGTAAGTTCTGTTTATAAAATTGTAAGCCATTTAATATAAGTAGTGATATAATAGGGAAAAATTGTATTTTAACCTCTTACATTTATATTTAATAACAATTTCACCATATTAATTTTATTAAACTATTTACAATAACCTTTTCTTCTAATTGTTTTAGCTCCCTAATAATTTATATCTTTATTAATAGCCCCTTTAGTCCTTACGAAGATAGTTGAATAAAGACTAAGACTTCTCTGGGCTGTCTCAAATCACAAATGTCAATCCTCTTCAAAAATTGACTTGCATTTTTCACAACCTCCCTATGATCGCTTCGAACATTTTCCATGATTATTATAAAACTTGCCTCAAAACGTTATGTAATATTTATAAGTTGGCTTCAAATATACACGTGGCCTTTTTAATCATTTTTAGTAGCAGCTAGAAACTCATGGAGTTTTCCTAGTACGTGTGCATCATGCTATTATGTGCGACAATCTACATGTGTGACTCTACTTTAGAGTAGGCAACCGTTTGCCGATTCATTTTTCAACATACAACAGTTGTTAACCTTTCACCTTCCTTTTCCACTTTTTTCTTCACTACTTCTTCTACAAAAGTTCTACCTTCATTCATTTTCCGTCACATACAAATCCTAGTGATAGAAATAAAAGTAGCCTAAAGGATTTCAATCCACTACCACCTTCATCTGAAACATCAACTATTCTGATTAATATTCATCTTGTTCTTTCCTAATTTGAAGATCTCTTCATTTTAGTTTATGAAAAATATAAAGCCAAGTAAAAACCTATTTTTAGCCAATACGATTACTTCAATATCATTAAAAAGACTGCTGAATATCGAGCAAAACGCGTGATAGATAATTCACCAAAACTTTGAACTCATACTACTATATACAGTTCATTCAATCTTGATCAAAACACTTCTAGGTATCAAAACTTTTCCAACATAACTCCCAAAACTTACCCACAGAAATCCCCTCAACAATAAAAAACCAAATCACTTTGAAATCCCACAGAAGCATACTCTGTCAACGCTTCGAATCTTCCTTGAGCCAATTGCTAAGAAACACAATGGAAACCTTTTTAAAGAACACAAAAGCAACTTCTGCTAATAATACAACCCTTCATTGAATCAATCGTAAAGAGACACCTCAAATTCAGACATAAAATTATTCTTACCAGAGCCAACTTCCTCGAAAAAGCTCATTCGTAGCCATCAGAGATTCAGATGACATCAATACTTCACAGAATCCTACATTTTCTCCTCTCTCAAAAGAGATCTTTGTGACTAACAAAGAGTCACATGAAAATTCTTCAGAGACCCACCAACA
This sequence comes from Limnanthes douglasii subsp. nivea, assembly GCA_036936605.1. Lineage (NCBI taxonomy): Eukaryota > Viridiplantae > Streptophyta > Magnoliopsida > Brassicales > Limnanthaceae > Limnanthes > Limnanthes douglasii. Next base: position 151,950,863 of record JAUPFV010000002.1, read on the forward strand.
AAACACAATGATTGCACCAACTAATTCACAAAATGCTACTAGCAACACTACCCCACCTCAACTACGAGATGAAGCCTCTAAGGAAGATGTTGAGTCAGATTCAAGAATAGAAATTGATTCTAACATTAAAAATACAGAGGGTGCTGCTCCTTCAGATTCCAAGGATAAAACTTTGAAGAAACCGGTTCCAAGGAAGAAAGAACAAAGGACCAGTCGAGTTACCCGAGGATATCGTTGTAACCTTGAGCATGAACCTAAAGAAGGCCCTCCCCGAATAACTTAGTGCATTAAAAAATGTGCAATACGAATAGTACAATAAATCTGATGCAGAGTGTTTAAAAAGACAATGAGGCCTTCCACATAACGTTGTAATTCGTCTACTAGAAATAAGAAATATCTCACTCTTTTGTGGAGAAAATGAATTTATGGTCTGCCCCGAAGGGGGTAGCCGAGTTGGTTGAGTATGGCATGCTTGTGACTAAAGGTCATGAGTTCGAGTCCCTCTACATACGCTTTCTCGGCTGAGCCCGTCACCTTGTGTGGTTTACCTTCTGGCGTTGGTTTGCAGGCTATAGCGTCAGACTGAGGGTTTACCCTGTGCGCACTCATTGCACTTTGAGTAGCGGTTGCGGGTTCCCTCCGAAAAAAATAAATTTATGGTCTACTATGAGATCATCAATTGGGGACTTTGATTCCCGTTAGACCCAATACTAGTTGAGTACTTTGAGATCATTGATTTATGCTCGACACAAGCAAGCCCAAACTTGTGGTTAACTCTCTTATCCAGCATAATGGCTTCAAGACTTGGCCAAATACCATTATCAATCAAAGAACTCACCGCCTTTCCAAAAATTCGGTGTTGTCCTTCTACTATCTGAGGCTCAGAGATTTCTTCAGTTTGATTGATGATCTCCTCGAAGCTGGAATTTTTTGGAAGCAAATATGTTTCTTTATCAGTGGAGCTTGGGAAAATGGGAAGAAAATTTCCAAGGAGAATCCTTCAAAGCTCAATCTTGAATGGAAAAGCACCAGTAAGTTATTCAACCTCTTTTGTCTTTTTTATTTTTTGTTTCAAATGTTTTATATATTTTTGCTATATGTAGAAATTTCGAGGCGATCAAGATCCACCAAACTGTTGCAAAAGATACTTTTGCCAAACCTTCTGGGTGGGTTAGAAAAAGTGTGTGGCAATGAATTCCACAACACCTTCATACCCATACATTTTATCAACATCTATCTATGGATGTACTCTCTGGATTCTACCATTCCGGAAGATAAACTAATGAAGCTTCCATATCCAAGAGATGATGTAAAAAGACTAGCAAAGCCTGATGTACACATCATACTACCTATTCAAAATAGGTCACAAAGCGACATGCCCCTAAGAAGAAGGAAAAAAAAGAAAAAAAACACCAGCCAATTCTTCCAAACATCCAAAGCCAAGAAAAGCCAAGGAAGCCTAAAAGGAAACCCAGTGAATCTGACACTCTAAACAACGAAGAAGGAGTTAAATCTGAACATTCAAGAAAAAGAAAAAAGACAGTTGCTTCAAAGAAGAAGAAAAGTTCTTCAAAAACCCCTAAAATCAGGAAGTAATGTTGTTGTATCTCCTCCAAATCCGACCCCAGATATCGACAAGACAGGATAGAGACAAGAAGTTATTAAAATAGACAACCAAGACAACTAAAGTACTGAAAATATGACTGGCGAAGACGCCATTGGTGAAAATGAGATTCAAGACATTTATAGGGACATGGACCCTGAAATTTAACCTCCTGATCCTTCCGAGGAACCCTCCACAAGATTGCTCGACAACCACTCTTGCTCTTTATGAAAACTATCCTCCTCATCCTCTTGGGGAACCCTCCGAAGAAGTGTTGAATATGCTTCAACCATTTTGTAGCCTCGAAGATGCAGCAAAGAATTTATATGAGGAAGTTAAATATGCTCGAAACAATTTAGAGAATATGGGAAAATATGTCATCTGGTGGAAGAAAAAAATCTGAGTATAGCAAGAAGTTGAGAGACATTTATTGCCAACACCTCCTCGAAAAATTTCAAGCCTTCCAAATTGACAGATTTGAATTTATCAAAATAGCCATCCAAATCAAACGTCTTTTGAGAGAAGTTCATGATCAAGAAAAATAAAACTTGAAATCTACGCACCAAGCTGAACTGGGAGAGCTCAAGGAAAAATATGAAGCGGAGATAACCGAGGAGCGCACAAAACATTCATTTCTAAAAAAGTTTCTCAATAAAAGTGAGGGGGAGAAGAATAAATACATCGAGGACTTGGAATCATTGAAGACAAAGTTCAAGGAAGAAAAGTGCCTTATTGTGAAAGCCACAAAAGACCAAAGAGCATTGGATAAACTTAGTGCTATAAAAAATACTAAAGAGCAGGCAAAGGTCACCTTGCTTCATGAATTCCATGAAGCGTTTCCAGGGGAAAGTTTATCAGAATTCTTGAAATCAATTCATGTAGAATGATGCCATACATAAGCTTTTGAAACTGTCACAATTGAATCATCCGAAAAAACTGAATCAAAGGATGATAAAGAAACTTCAGATCAAGAATAAAGCTCCTAAAAAAGAAGCTAAAAAAATGCTCCCGATGAAGACAAGGAAGATTAAAAAATGATATTATTATTGGAACATTTTTTGTGTTATTGAATCATTGGTGTCCGTGGTGATCATTGTTATATTGTTACTAGTCTGTTGTTGTTGCTTGAATCAACTCTTTGTTTGGCTGAAAAATGCCTAAGTAACAATGCCCCTTTTTGTTTTCCAAATGTTTATGATCTTATATCTTATATTGCATAATTCATCATCTCAACCATACTTTAAATGGACGTCAATATTTGATATATTATCACCACTTTGAACAATGCTTTTAATAGACGCTAGAACCTCGAATAATATTACCACTTGAATTAATATCTTCGAATCATGCTTTAAATTAGATTTAGTACTTCAAATAATATAATTACTTTATACAATACATTAAATGGACGTCAACATTTCTAATAACATCATTACTTCGAACAATGTTTTAAATGGATGTTAGCATTTCGAATAATATCACCACTTTGAACAATACTTTAAATGAATGTTAGCATTTCGAATGATATCACAATTTTGACCAATGCTTTAAATGGACGTTAACATTTTGAATAATATCACCACTTCAAACAAGGCTTTAATTAAATGGACGTTAGCATTTCGAATAATATCATTACTTCAAACAATGCTTTAAATGGACGTTAGCATTTCGAATAATATCACTAATTCGAACAATGCTTTAAATGGGCGTTATCATTTCGAATAATATCACCACTTTGAACAATGCTTTAAATGAACATTAGCACTTCGAATATTATTGTCACTTTGAACAATGCTTTTACTGAACACTAACACTTCATATATTATCATCACTTTGAACAATGCTTTTAATAAACGTTAGCACTTCGAATATTATCATCACTTTGAGCAATTCTTTTAATAAACTTTAGCACTTCAAATATTATCATCACTTTAAAAAATGTTTTTAATAAACGTTATCACTTCGAATATTAGCATCACTTAAATTATATTTTGTTAACTACCTCAAAGATTATTAGTCTTTGCGTAATTCCCAAAATAACTTAAGTGTTTTAATAAAAAATGAACATTGGCCAAGAAAAATAATTTTATTGATATCTGCAAATGTGAATGTGACACCTCATTAAAACCTTCCGGCCCCACTATGAGAGAAAATAGTATGCCACTTATTCAAACAATCAATAAAACCATACTATCATAAAATTTTAAAAAGAAGAAATTACTCCCAATATAATTCTAAGTGCTCAATGTTCCATGAGTGTTATAGAAGTCTCCCATTTTCATCCTAGATGCGGTACATACATGGCTTAACTCGTTCTATCACTACATAAGAACCTTTCCAATTTGGAGCCATTTTTCATAGCCTCTTATGCTTTGTGTGCAGAAATACTTTCCTCAAGACCTTGTCATCCACCTTAAAATATCTTTGCTTTACCCTTGAATTATAACGATTCATCATCAAAGTTTGATAATGAGTCGAATTCAGATATGCTATGACCCTCTTCTTTTCGATTAAATCAAGTTTTGTCCTTCTTGCTTCTTCATTTGAATCCTCAGAATAATGAAGTATTTTATAAAAAGGTAAAATTGATTCTGAAGGGCTCACATAATCCATTCAATATACCAAGGAAAACTGAGTTTCCTGAGTAGTTTCTCTAGGTGTTGTTCAGTAATCCCACGAGACCTCTTGCAAATAATTTGTCCATTTTCGAGCAGGTCATGTCAAATTTTTCTTTAACCCCTTATAAAATAGACCTATTAATTACTTTCACTTGACTGTTTTCTTAAGGATAAAAATGTGTTGACAAACATTGTATAATTCCCCTCGAATTATAAAAGGAAGTCATTTCTCTATTGTTAAATTGAGGGCAGATGTCTGTAGTAATATTTTGAGGAACTCCAAAATGACAACAAATATCATTCACAATAAACTTGACAATATCTTTAGTTCTTGTACCTGACAATGGCTCAGCTTCCACCCACTTCGAAAAATAGTCCACTGCCACAATAATTGTTTGACGTCCTCCCGAGACCATAAGTACTGGCCCTACCATATCTATTCCTAATCCATCAAAATAAGCTGCTTCAAAAATAGAGATAAGTGGTACTACCGGTTTATGGATAGAATTAGCAAATCGCTGACAAGTATCACAACCTCGTACCAAATTTTTAGAATCACTTATGATTGAAGGCTAATAATAACTTGCTAACAAAACCCTCATCATCAAAGACTTAAATCCACAATGAAGAGAACCTTACCCATCATGTAGTTGAGATAAAATTTATTGAGACTCTTGTTTACCCAAACATCGTAATAATGGTCTATTCAAAGACTTCTTATATAACACTTCATCTAAGACGTATAACCATGAGCCTTGTACCTCAATTTCTGAGCTGAATTAAAATCTTGAAGCAACATTCCTCTAAGCAAGAACTCTGTTATTTTAAATCGTTAGTCGCATCGAACGTTTTTTTGTAGTGACAAACACTTCATCAGAATACTTGCACTGTTTTGATTTTGACATAATTGAAGGAATTTCTTGTAATAATTAATATGCATGGATATTCCTATGTGTATGCAATGGTTGCTAAAGAATCAACAACTTTGTTATCCCCTCGATTGATATGCTCAACAATCACTTCGTCAAATACAAGAGTTAACCCTTGAAGTTCACGAATATATAAAACTAATTGATCTTTTTTAGCCTCAGATATTCATGTCATATGATTTGCCACCAATACTTGCAAGCCTTAAACCAACGAGCACCCTCACACTCAGCCTCGTTATTTGATGCGTGAAATCCAAATCGAATAGCCTAAATGGATTCTCCATAGAAGCAATCAATTATACCCCCGTACCTAAGCAATTAATTATACCCCTGTACCTTCTTCCCAATATGCTAGAACCACCATATGTTCAAACCACCCATGTTGAAGCTTTTGGAAATAACTCTTTAAATGTCCCCTCTTCTGACCAACTTGATTGTAAGTGAACCAAAAAATATGCTCAAACTTGAGCCTTAATAGCTGTTTGAGGAGCAAAATTTATATCAAAATCCCCAAACTCAACTGACCATTAGTCATTCTACCATAAATATTCGGTCGTTGTAGGACATTCTTTAATTAAAAGAGCTTCAAACTACAATTGTATGAGCTTAAAAATAAGGGCGCATTGTTCTAGCAACCACCACCAAAGACAAAGCTAACTTTTCAAGCTTTAAGTATCTCTTCTTTGATACCAACAAACTTTTGCTTACATAATAAACTAGCTTAGAAGTTCTAGTTTCCTCTCTTATCAACACAACACTAACAACAAAACCCGACACTGATATATACAAAAACAATTACTCTCCTATTCGAGACTTAGATAAAATTTCAGGTGATAACAAATGTCCTTTAATCCTCAAAAACCCCATTTCACATCCTGGTGTCCACATAAACTCCTTCGGTCGACGTAAAATTTGGAAACATTGAGCACGCTTATCAAAAAATCGAGAGATAAATCGATTAAGAGCAACCAACATCTCTATCAAAATTTTCACCTTTTTTATTGTCTGAGGTGAATTCATTGATATCAAAGCTTTTAATTTATCAGGATCAACCTTTATTTCCTTTTCACTTATGATATATCCCAAAAACTTACTTGATCTTACACCAAAAATACATTTTTATTGATTTAACGTTAATTGAATGGCTCTTAAATTCAAAAACCTTTCCTCGAAATCTTTTAAATGTTCACCATCTGTCAGACTATAACGAGCATATAATCAATATAAACTTCCATGTTTTTCCCAATTTGAGAAACAAATACCTTATTTACCAATATTTGGTGTGTTGCCCCGATATTTGTGAATGCATCCATAGAAGAGAGAATTTTATTCCCTGACGTCGAACCAATCAATTGATCTATTCGAGAAACAAGAAATGGATCTTTAGGACATGCTCAATTTAAATCTGTAAAGTACACACACATTCTCCATTTTTATTTTTAACCAACACAGGATTAGAAGTCCATAATGGATATTATGCCTCCCTTATATGTTCGACCATGGATAAACGATCCACCTCTGCCACAATGGTCTCATATATTTCTATCGAGAAAACTCATCTCTTCTGAATAATAGGCATGGCCTTCAGATTTAAAGACAAGATATGATATATCACCTGAGGTGGAACCTCTACTACGTCCTCGGTTCTCCAAGCGAAGACATCCAAATTATCAAACAAAACTACAACAATTGATAACGCAAAATAGGTGACAATAATGTCTCTATCCGCAAAGATTTACCATCTGTAACCATATACTCCTCAAAATTTTCTCCCAGTGATAAAGGACTCGAGGTTTCCCTCAGATCATCCACTCCATCTTCATCTGAGGTTAACCCCCTTGATTGTTATTCAGTCGTTTGGTCATTAGAAATAGCCCTTCGAGTATGTAAAGATGTTGTATAACACTTTCTTACCACTTGTTGATCTCTTCGAACTACTCCAAAGCGATCCCCAATTACATATTTCAAACACTAATGGACAATTGAAACAACATCATACATTCGTGACATCCAAGACCTCCCCAAAATAGCGTTATAACTTGTTGGGCATTCGACCACTATAAACAAAACTTGGACTTTGTTTTTAAAAGAGCCTTTTTCCAAACATACTTCCTCATTGAATTCCCCGATAACTCGTGTTGTCACTCATGTAAATCTAATTATGGTACGTTTGGATCAAATAATCTTAGGTGGGTTACGCATCCTATCATATTTAGACTTGAATAATAAATTTGATGAACTTCATGTATCTATCAAAATACATCAAATTTCAACCCCAACGATATTCGCCCCTATAACCACTCCATCTTCATGGGGTCATGTTATTCCCCTTAGATTATCTTCGTTAAACAATATAAAAGGCATTTCCATCTTTAAATATTAATGAGTACACATTGTACCTTCTAGTTGGGTAGCCAAACTCATTACATGTATTTTTCTAGAGCTGTTTGTATTATTAGTCATAGTATATTCCGTAAAAATTGCTAAAGATTCAAAATATTCACATAAATTTAAGCTCTTCCTTGAACAACTAATTCATCCACCGCTAACAAGATTAAATGACCCGAGTCCGAATCCAGATATTCCAATGTTGCATCAAACTTGTCAAATGTTGAATCCATGATCATCAATGTATTCTCTTGCTTCAAGTTTGTATTAACAATCTGTTATGCTGATGTGCCCGGATTGTTTTGCCCACTGATTTGTGCTTTAACAAAATTCATTAACTTTCCATATCCTATCAAAATTTGCATCTCTTTCTTTAACGCTATACACTTTGCAGTGTCATGCTCAATGTCATGATGATACGTTCAAAACTTATTATTATGATTTTCCCTTAGTGTGTTTGTGGGAGCTGGTCTTCTGAAGTTAACGTGACCTTTAGATTTCTCAAAAATAGTAGCTACATTCTTAGTTAGCTCCACAAAATGTTCTGGTCGTATCCACTGATTAGGTATCATCCGATAAGGTTGATAACTTGCTACTTGAAAAATATCCCCTCATGTTTGAGGATGCATATTATTATTCATCCTCGAACGAGATGGTGCTTGGAAATTCGAGGTGTTTCCATGATACCCTTGGCTAGTGAATGCATGCCCCAAATTTATTTGAATGAAACTTGACCCTCCTTGAATTCTTGTTGACTCATCTATTTTAATATATTCCTCAACTTGACCAATCAAAGCTCCAAATGTCAAAGCCCTTCTCCTTGTAATCTTATTTTCTAAATTCCCTAGAAGCAACCATTGTCTAAAAGCTATCATAGCAACAAGTTCTTCACAATTTTCTAATTCTATCTTTGTTAATACAAATCGTATAATCTAGTCTCTTAACTTTTCCCATACTGCATGTTTGCATTATATGATTGTATCGCCATTTGCACACATTTACTTGCTTCCCACAAATTGTCTCCGGAAATCAGGGTAAAATATTCTAAAGTTTGTTATTGATCCCCTCATAATTTTATTGTACCACTTTAAAGCAGTGCCCTTACAAGTTTGAAAAAATTCTCTGTATACTAGTCTATCATCATCTTCAAAATTCATCATATAGGTTTTGAACCATTCGATGTGATAATTAGGATCTCGTGTTCCATCAAACTTTTATACCTTCAAAATATCAAAGCGCCTAGGAAGGTGTATCGACCTTATTTCAGCAGACAAAGGAGAATTCCTCCAATATACTCTTTGCATACACTGATCATCTTTCTTGGTTCCCATGTCTTCATACAATTTTTGGTGTACAGTATTAAAAAAATTGGTTGGACACATTACCCTCGTAAAAAGAGTTAACCCTCATATTTTGAGGCCCACTATCCTTCTTTGATTTATACTCTTTGCGTAATTTTTGATGCCAACTCCTCCCCCTTTGAAGAATGTATGTATCTTATATGTTTACTCACTTGTTTAAATGAGTCGCCCTCATAATCCAAACTGGAAAATTCATTATCACTAGACGATATAAATCAATGCTTATCCTTCTTTTTCTTTCGTGGAGAACGATGCTCTTAATCTAACTGAAATGTGCCTTCTTAAGGTCACTTCGAATTCTATGAGTTGTGTAAGATCCATCAGATTGATTTCCCAATTCTTCTTTTTTGTCAACTTGCCGTACTTTGGATTCAATCTATCTGATTAAAATTCTCCACTTTCTTCGAAGATACTCATCATCTAGAATAATTATCTTTTCTAATGACTCATTCATTCGATTTTTAATATCAGAATGATCACGTCGCTTTGGAACTTGACTATTACCTCGGCTTCCTTCTCTATGTGAATCTGATTTGAGCGCTTCAATTTCCTCATGAAGTGTAGGATCAGTTCAAATCTCCAGTTCTATTTTGATCTCAATCAATATCACTAACTATAAATTTTATATTTTTTGGTTTCAGATTTATAATCTAGGTACCTCGTTTTCTCTCATTATGGTCGCCAATGTTAGGTGATAGATTTCTAGTATAGATCACGTAAAATCAACTGATAAAAGTAATTTAAGAGAGAGCGATAAACAATTAATAACAAAGATTTCAAAGAATAAAGTCTGAACCTTTTATTTTATAAGCTCTGCTTCTATTTATAAAACTGAATAGTTACATAATAGGGTAAATTTCCTTTTAGCCTCTTACATATATATATTCATATTAATTACATCGTGGTAACTTTATTAAACTATTTACAATAACCTTTTCATCTAATTGTTTTAGCTCCCTAATTATTTATATCTTTATCAAAGATAATAGAAAGTAATTTAGTTTTTAAGTTTGAATTTTAGTTGGTTCGTTAGAAAAAAATTAATCTTCCAAAATTTATAATAAAATAAATGTATAAACAATACTTCAATAAATTAAATCGCGTCTTATTATTATAGTTTTTATATATCTCTTGTTCATTCGGATTATTCCTTTCTTCATTAAAAAAAGACGAAAATAACAAGTACATGTTTTTATATATACAAAATCCATGCTATCGAGATTATTTGTAAATTGATTTGTAAGGTATGAATTTAGGATTTATGTAAAAAAAATATGAATAGATCGAGCATGTTTAAATGTTTAAGTTTTTATCAATAATTAATTTTTTTTGAAAGGATTTGAAAATTTTTTCATTAAAAAAGAGTTTGTTTGGTTGTTGAAATTTTTCTCCAGAATTTGAAATAAACCAAACCCTAATTGAACGAAAAAATCAGACATATTTGAACATCGACTAATCGATGACGGAACCGCATATATTATTGTCGATCAAAAAATGTTCGGCGACGTTCACCATGGTTAGCTAGTTATTGCCGCTACAAATGAACATCACAACTAGTAAAGAAATCACAACTCGAACTTATCGCGATGACTACAACTGTTGCACAATGACAACAACATTAGGCTGAATTGTTTTAATATATATATATATATATATATATATAATTTTGATATTTTAATTGATTAATTAATTTTTTAATTTTTTATTTATCTTACAAGACATATGTTTGGACATGTTAAATTTTGTATCTATTTGTGGAATAAATGTTTTATGTGCTTTAACAATTATATAGATATGCATGAATAAGGTTTTAGATATCGATAGGTGAATCATAAAATCATTTAATAGGTCCTCCGGAAGGTTGATTGGTCTCCTTGAGGATCATACAATCTGAAAATGTTCAAAGGATTAATTTAATTTCAACTATTTTTGGCCCTTTACAAGGTTAATATTTCGATTTGGTTAATATTGAACTAGAGAAACTCTAGAGAAAATTAATCATTAAACTATTCATAGGATTTCAACCGCTACTTAGAAAATTTAAATTTATCATTGAATTTATTTTTTATTTAAGTTGGTGAAATCAACCATCTAGAGAGTTGTACCGATACTTGAGAAAAAATAATGTAATTTTAGTCTAAGTAGGTGAAAGCAACCATCCGGAGGATTTCACTAGTATAATGATAGTTAAAACAATGATTAATGATGATTTTCTCAAACTCATAAATATATGTTAGCAGGGTAAAAAACACCACATGTCCCCCATGTTTCTCGGTTGTAACAAGTTAGTCCCTATCCTTTGTCGCTGTAATAAATCGGTCCCCATAGTTTTAAAAAACAGAACAAAAACGTCTTTATCAACCCACATTTTCTACCATTAATACCCTTTGACCAGCCCCATCAGCGTCCCACGTGGATCGCTGATGTGGCAACCGTAAAAAAAAGTAAAAAAAACATTTTACTTTCATCCTACCATATTAACCTGACTTTTGTAGATTTAACTCAATAACTCGGCCCAAAAACATAACCCGACTTCGAATTAACCCAACTCAACCTGTCTCTTGAGAATCCCTAATTTATTTTCTTTCCTAATTCTATTACTCTAGCCCTAATTTCTCCCCCAAATCGTTAACCTCAAGACCCTGTCACTCTATTGCTTCTTTAAGCTCAATATTCATCTCAATTTCCACTATTGTCACTCTTCGAACATCAAATTAAAATAATTGTAACACCGAAATCGAGTAGATCCAGATGAGGTTATTTATGTGACTATGATTAATGCATACTCTAAAAACGGAAGAGCAACTAAAGCAGAGCAGGTGTTTCAGCAGCTGATAGAGAGGCCGATTCAACCGTCATGTTCTTCATATACGAAATTGATTAGTGGGTTAGTGAAGCAAGAACCCGACAATGGATGTGATTATCTTCATAGGATGCTAGGGGACGGTCTCGAACCAAACACTATGTTTTACACCTCTTATACAAAATTTCTTACGAAAACGAGAGGTACAATTTGCGTGTAGTATATTTGATCTGATGCAAGACAACCGAATTGAACGAGATTTTACTACTGTACTGGTCAGCGGTGTTTGTTATAACATAACAGGTCGAAAAGAATGGTGGGGTTTAAGGAAAGAAAACAGTAAGGCACGTGAAAGACTGTTTCACTTGCTCCAGAGAAAGAATACCTTAATTGTCAACAATGGAAAGAACTTTTCTCCTTTTCCGACAGATCTCAAATTCTATGCTTTGGGTCTCATTTAGAAAGTAAAATAAATTTTTGGTGTACCCGATATATACCTTTATAATTCCATTATTTCTGGATATTGCAAGGCTGATATGATGATGGATGCATATGAGCAACTTAAATTGATGGAGAGCGACGACATACCTCCGAATCTCGTGACATACACTATTCTAATGAAATGGGATATTCAGGCTGGTCAAGTAGATATTGCAGTGACTAAGTTCAATATAATGAATAAAAATGTGTTTTCTTCAAATATTATGTACAATACTTTGCTTGAAAGGCTCTGCGAGGTTAGCAAATCACTTGAAGCACTGTATGTTGTTTATACGATGCAAAAAGAGGGTTTCTATCCTACTAGAAATTCATACGGAAATCTTCTCCAGTGTTTACATGCTGTTAGGTTGAGGATCCTACACTCAAAACATGTGAGGAAATGCTGGCTCACGATATTTTTCCTCGCACTTAATAAAGAATCGAGTTACATGAGTTGGGTTAATTTGAATTCGGGTTATGTTTTTAGGTCGGGTTATTGGGTTAAGTCAACAAAAGTCGAGTTAATATCGTACGGTGAAAGTAAAATATTTTTTTATTTGTTTTACTGTTGCAACATCAGCGATCCACGTGGGACACTAATGTAGCTGGTCAAAGTGTATTAATGGTAGAAAATGTGGCTTGAGCTCGATAAAGATGTTTTTGTTCCGTTTTTTTAAAACTATGAAGACTAGTTTATTACAGAGACAAAGGATAAGGACTAACTTGTTACAACCGGAAAACACGAGGGACGTGTGGTGCTTTTTACCCTATGTTAGCATGATTTACCCCATAGTATCATATTATCATAGTATATTATTTTTACATGTATTCACCATGTTCAAATATGTTAAGTTGTTATATGTCAAGTCTACTTATGTATTGTGTTATATATATATATATATTCAAGTTAATGTTATGAGTTACAACCCATTGGGGAGCAAACCCTTATGTTGGATGGCTCTGATTTTCATCAGTGGAAAGAAGACATTAAGTTATACTTGAATTGTCATGATTATGATCTTACACTAATGAAACCTAAACTACGTGCTCTTACTGAGGATAGTTCACATAAGGAAGTTGAGTTTGAAGGGAAGAATTCAGGAAATATGTTTATTTTGAGGAATAATTTATAGAGTTTCATGAAGGTTCTAATTAAGATACTTAGGTATCAGAAGATCGGACTTTAATGCCAACCATTTTGGTCCCGTTAGAACAAGGATATACACATAATAACATTGATTTCCCACTTGATGGTTTTAACCAGGACACGAATATGATCCAGTTAAACAAGATGATAATCAAGGTAATATTCCACAAGAAAATCAAAATGACATTATTCATGATGATCAAAATTGACCTCCTCAATAAGTGTAACAAAAAGTAATTACATCTTTTAATAAGTTCCACGAGAGAATAAAAAAGTTTTATACATTCTGATTATATAATATTTATTTAGGAATATGAAGACTCATGTGCTGTAAATTTAGATGATTCTTCATCCTACAAACAAGCCATGTAAATCTCTAACTCTCGGATGTGGGTTTACGTTATAAAGAAAGAGTATAAATCGATGCAAGACCAGGAAGTATGGGAACTTGTCCCATTACCTGAAGGTAAAATAAAATTGGTTGTAAGTGGGTTTAAAAAACCAAACGCAATTACTTTTGTAATGTTGAAATACATAAAGAACATATTGTAGTGAAAGGTTATACCCATTATGCCTGGATTGATTTTAAAGAAACCTTCTCTCCGGTATCGCAAATGATTCTTTTTAAACAATCATGAAACTAATGGGGCACTTTGATCTTGAGATTCATTACATGGATTTAAAGACTGCATTTCTCAATAGTGATATTGAGGAAAAAATCTATATGGTGCAACCAAAACACTTTGAAATAGGTTACTCAAGGAATCAGTATGTAGGCTTAAATTTTTATTTATTGGCTTAAACAAGCTTCTCGTCAGTCGTACTACAAGTTCCTTTATATAATAGTCTCGTTTGGCTTTAAGGTCAACTCAGTTAAGAATTATGTTTATCAAAAGTTGGATTGCGTGTATCACAAGTTCAATGAGAGTAATTTAATATTTCTGATATCATATGTCAATGTCATACTGCTCGCCTCGAACAATAAGGAATTGTTACACTACAAAGATATTTCAATTGAACAAATTTAATATGAAATATCTTACTGATGTAGTTTTTATCTTAGGAATCCAAATACAACAGGTTTACTCTCATGGTATTCTTAGATTATCACATAAGGAATATATAGAAAATGTGTTCCAATATTATGGTTTGGCAAAATAAATTTGGAACGAAATGACACATGTTGACATATAGGAAGTCAGAAAGGCTGGAGATTATTGGGTATTCTGACTCAGATTTTGGTGGATATATTGACACACTTAAAAGCACTTTGCATGTCATATTCTTATTAGTTGGGAGTGCAATATCTTGGAAAACTGTAAAGGAAAAACTTATTGCAGCGTCCAATATGACAACATAATTTGTTGTGTGCTTTCAAGCATCAAACGAGTTATTGTAGCTGCGATATTTTATCACCAATTTTTTAATTTTATGAGGGATGGAAGGTCCCGTGAATTTGAGTTGTGACAAATTCCAACCATATAAATATAAAGTTTATCTCTATTAAAGAAATAAATTCAGAGGAGTCAGATAAATATAAAGCACATAGGTACAAATTTTGTGATAACAGATCCTCTTACATATATGACATTGCCTAAGGTTTTTCAAGAGAACATCACCAGGATATGTATAGTTAATTTAGAGGATTGGTAGTTTCAGTGAGAGTTTTTTTTAATATGATCTGATTAATATTTACAATATTGATACATCAAGGTTTATTATAATATATGACTCGGTTAAATTTATTGACATATGTTACTCTATTAGATCTCCAAATTAGGACTATTTAAGAGTATATGCACGGTTAAATTTCATATTATTCTTAAAACATCACCCCATAATTGGCCCAAGTAATTTACTGATCCAATAATATGATTAATTTTGAATCATATTATTCATATTACGCGAATAGATCTTCATTTTCTTTATTATTTATTGATCACGTATATAGTTGTATTGTTCACCTATTGATAATGGATTTATGGTACCCATTAAAGTTAAATATATTCTTGAGTAACATATGAGATCCAAATGGGAGATTGTGCAAGATTAGGTTCAAATCTCAACACGTAAGCCTAATATGATATTCTAAATCAATGTAGTGGTTGTGGTCCCCGATCACAAAACGGCTAATGCATATGAGCTTAATAAAATTATGATTTATAACTATATTTTATATATAATGAGACTAAGGTTAAAATATTCATTCAGTCTAAATCTAAAATGTAAGTGGGTATTTTGGTGAAATAAAGATCTAAAATAATCTTCACATCTAACAACAACTTCAAGGAGAATTCAATCAATAATATGGCCAGCGGGCAAACCTGTAAGTACTTTATCTTGTGTATATTAGTTAATCACAAGTAAGTTTTATTATTCTGTGTTTGTGATAGACTGTATTAGAAGGATTCAATTAGTTCTATCATTTGGATCTCTGTGTTTTGGAATACTCTAAATTCTAGTTGATTATCCAAATCTGGATCAATATCAGCAAAAACATATTTGAACAAGGTTATTGCACCATGTCAAATGTGTCTGACAAAAAACAGAGCATAACCAACAAAACATACCCAAAAACAGGAATGAAATTGGGTTGAGATAGGTACGGATATGACTACACCTATGACCCATACCATCTTTAATTTTCAAAATCCATCGGGTTCGGGTACTTACCGGGTAGGAATATTTTATATCTAGCACGCAAACCCATCGGGTTCGCGGTATAAAAACATTTATGTAATAAATTGTCCAATAAAAACTTATATAAAAAAACAAAAAAATATATTTTAAATAATAATAATAATATAATACGTATAAAATCTCAAATTTAGTAACAAATTTAAACTTACTAGAACTAGAACTCACTTTTTTATAGTCACGGGATCACTATAACTCACTCCATCAAGTTCTCCACGAAGAAACTCAACATTTAAACTTACTTTTTGATACTATAGTTTGATTATGTACTCCTAAAACTAACATCAACTCTAACAATCCCGTCTCTCCCTACCAAAAAAATGAGATTCTTTTTCGAAAAAAGTAGGCAAATGACAGACAAAATGTTGACATTCTTCTTTATCTTTAAAAATAAGGTACCTTAACCACCCAACATCAGTTCCATAATTGTTCTTCTTTGTACCAGCCAATAATGTTTTCACCGAATTATTGCTTATGTAATCATAAAAAATCATTTTTTCAAGATTTTTAGACCAAGCATCTGAGACACTTCAATTTTGAGTTAGACCAACACCAACTCTTTTATATATTTCTTACTGAAAGTAGTACTTGTCAAATTGATAACAAATAGGATTAAATAATTTGATGGGTTTTTATTAAACCATACCTCGTAGTTGCAACAATGAGAGATACAGATTATTGATAACTTCATTATCTTTAATATTATTTCCAATACATTATCTTGATTATGTTCTGGATTGTAATCTCCAATAAAAAAGAGATTTTTATGAGAAAAAGGTCCTACCATGATGATCGCCCAATGTATTGGTGAAAGGTATATAATGCAACATGCGTAGTAAAATTTTATGCTATGAAGGTAAAAACATGTAAAAAATATATATGTTAAGATACCAATAAATTAATGACCCATAAGAAAGCTAGAACAATGCCTAATTGGAAATAAATCGACTTATTTATTGTGATATAAATACCCTAATGCACATGCCATAATTGTCCTTATGAAGAAATTTATGATTCTAATTTTTTTATATTGTATCCAATCCTAGAGTTAGTTATATACATACTACTTGCAACAAGAAAAGTAAAATCAATTGCTAAATGATGATGATCAATATTTATGAGCCATAAACTTTGTGTTTGTGGATAAAATTCTCCAAGAAAAGCGAGATCTAACCCTTAGAGAGGTACTAATGAGGGTTTTGAGTAAACATATTTCACTGATTTATAAAAATGGACCTAACATTTAGAGATGTGGTAATACATCTTAGAAATTATTTCATTAAACATATTCCCTAGGATCCGAGAATAGTGAGATCTAATTGCTTTGTTCAAGGGAACGAACTTACTGCTTCAGCATTTTGTACGATGAAACTATCGGTTTCCATTTTAGTTATATGTGTAACCAACCTTCTAAAAAAATAAAATTTAAAAAAAAGGTCCATTATAAAGATTATCATTAGTACGTAAAGATATTATATACTGCCACTATTAAACACCATATTCATTGGGCCAATAACACCCTAATGGAATAAAAACTTTTACAACTAGTTGATCAGAAAGAGAATCCCAAATTACATAAACAATCGATCTTCCATGTAGAGGATCATGTACCTACGACTCATAATTTTAAATATTCATTATTTGTTTATAATGTATACTCATCCATCCCCCTTTTCTTATTTCACTATAAAATTATAACCAAACTACAAATTTTCCTGAAACAACCCTTTTCTTGAAGCTCATACATAAGAGAAAGTTAATATTAATGTTAATAGTTATGTTGTTATGGTTTTTATTAGCTGTGATACTGACGATATTTGGAATTTTAACCTTCAAACTGTTAAGAAATAAAGAGAGAAACGAGAGAAGTAGAAAAAGGAACAAACCGCTAGACGGCTAGGGTTTTGTATTATTCAGAAGTATAACAATTAGTACAGTATACGCTCTTATTTATAATAAAAGAAAGCTAACGGGCTTGGGCTTTATATGGGCTTTATATTCTTAACACCCTCCCTCAAACTTACAATGCAACAGTAATAGGCATTGAGAGTTTGTCACAAAGAAAACAAAACCGCGCTGTGGACTGAGCCTTTGTGAAAATATCAGCAATCTGCAAAGCTGACGGAACATACGGAAGCGAGATGGTGCCGATCTGAAGATGATGTCGAGTGAAATGACAATCTATTTCAATGTGCTTCGTCCTCTCATGAAAAACTGAATTCTTTGCTATCTACATAGCGCTTTTGTTATCACAATGTAGGGAAGTTGGTTTAGTAACATTAACCCCTATATCTGCAAGAAGCCATCGTAACCAAACAATCTCACATGTGGTGACAGCCATAGCACGATACTCAGCTTCATTAGACAATCTAGAGACAACATCTTGTTTCTTGCTTTTCCATGATATCAATGAATCTCCAAGAAAAATACAGAAACCGGTAGTAGATTTTCGATCATGAGGATCACTATCCCAATCAGCATCGCTATAGGCACGCAGTTCAAGTGAAGAGGTCGAGGGAAATAAAAGGCTCTGGAACTGAGTGCCACGAAGATATCTCAATATTCGAAGAACAACTCCCCAATGAACAAATGTAGGAGCAGTAACAAACTGACTGACCACATGAACAGCATAAGCTATATCTGGCCGAGTAACTGTAAGATAGACCAAGCTCCCTACAAGAGTTCGATATAGACTTGGATCTGACAAAGGAACGCCATCAGTCGGAGAATACCGAGCATTGGTTTCAAGAGGAGTATCTACCGTTCTGTTATCAGAAAGCCGCGCTCGTTCGAATAAATCAGATATATATTTTGTCTGAGAGAGAATATAACCTTTGGAGAGTGAGCCACCTCAATACCTAAAAATTATCGTAATAGTCCCAAGTCTTTCATTGCAAAACGCTGAGCCAAATCACGTTTTAGTGCTGCAATGCTATCAATATCATCACCTGTAATGATCATATCATCTACATATAAGGATAAAATAATTCGTCCTACACTAGTACATTTGATAAACAAGGCCGAATCGTGATTACTAGCAAGGAAACCAAGTGAAGTTATAACCGTAGAGAATTTTTCAAACCAGGCACGAGGAGCTTGTTTGAGTCCATATAAGGCTTTCCTAAGTCGACAAACTTCACCTGGTTGGTGAGCAACACCTGGAGGAGGAGTCATGTAAACCTCCTCATGAAGATCACCATTCAAAAATGCATTTTTGACATCGAGTTGGAAGATTTTCCACTGGCGAACAGAAGCAACCGCAATAAGAGTACGAACAGTCGTCATTTTTGCCACTGGGGCAAATGTTTCATCATAACCCATACCATACTTCTGTGAATACCCTTTTGCTACAAGACGAGCCTTATATCTTTCAACAGATCCATCAGATTTTGTTTTAATTTTAAAAACCCATCGAGAACCGATTATATGCTTACCGGATGGAGGCTTAACTATATCCCATGTATGAGTTTGGTAAAGAGCAGTGAGCTCTTCGACTATTGCATTTTGCCAACGAGGATCAGAAACAGCTTCTTTAAACGACTGAGGTTCATATAAATCATGTATTTTTGCTATAAAAGAGGCAAAAGGAGCTGAGTAAGAAGAATACGCAAAATCTGGTAGTTTGGTAGACTTACTTGTACGAGTAGATCTTCTAAGGGGTGGAGCTGGTGGTTCACTAAAAGAAGAAGCTGAATCAAGACTTGATGGAGCAGAAGTAGTATCAGTTGTAGTTGATGTCTCAGGAGCTGTCACATCAATATCAATGGGTATGTCGCTATTATTTTCAAAGGGATCAATAGTCTGAAGTTTGGTACTTGTTATATCATGTGATTTCGTTGGAATCGAATAAAACGGGATATGCTCAAGAAAAGTAACATGTCGAGAGACATAAAGTTTCTGACTAGTGGGATCAAAACAACGATAACCTTTCTGTCTAACACCATAACCCAAGAAAACACATATTGCGGATTTAGGGCCCAATTTGTTGCGTTCTACATGAGGACGAAGGACAAAACATGTACATCCAAACACTCGTAAGGAAGAATAATCTGGAAGTTGTCCATATAACTTCTGAAAAGGAGACATCCCTGCATTATGAGTAGTGGGAATTCGATTAATCACATATACAGCAGTATGAATTGCTTCTCCCCAAAAAATAGTAGGAACCTCAGCAGATAAAAGTAAAGAACGAGCAGTCTCAATAAGATGACGATGTTTTCTTTCTGCAACACCATTCTGCTGAGGGGTGTCAGTGCAAGAAGACTGATGTATGGTACCATCAGATGCAAGTAACTGAGTAAAATCATTGGATGTATATTCACCCCCCAAGTCACACCTGAAACATTTTATTACAACAGAATGTTGAGTCTTAACAAGTGCCCGAAATTCTCTATAAATTCCAAGGAAATCTGATCTCCGTTTCATAAGGTAAACCCAAGTATATTGAGTATAATCATCGATGAAAGAAACATAGTAGGATGAACCACCCTTTGTGGAGACAGGAGATGGACCCCAGACATCAGAATGAATAATATCAAACGGAGCAATAGAGGAAGAAATACTTTCATTAAACGGTAACGCCGAAAATTTTACAAGTTTACAACCACTGCAATCCGAGATATTACAAGTGTTTAGCTGACCTAAAGCACTTGTAGAGACTAAAAACTTTAAACGCGATGTGGATACATGTCCAAGACGAGAATGCCAAAGATAACACTTAGACGATGAAGGATTCAAACGAAACGAAGACAAATCAAGACCCGAGGCAACAATATCAGTCAAATATGTTTTTTCACTATCAACACCATAGACATCCATATCTGTTACTTCGAGTTTCTCCAAAACATAAAGTTCCCTTATTTTACGACCTGTCCCAATCACTCTTTGGGTCTGTTGATTTTGTATAGCACAAACAGAGTCGGAAAATAAGACACAATAACCAGATTTACACAATTGACTAACCGAAACTAGATTCAAAGCAAGGGTTGGAACGTAGTAAACATCAGATAACGATATATGAGGGGTACAAACAGAGCCAATACCCTCTACTGACATTGGTGTAGCACTAGCAGACAAAACAGATGTGGGTGAAACATGAGACAACGAAACAAAGTTCGACATGTGAGGTGACATATGATGAGACGCACCCGAATCCAAAATCCACAATGATGAATCAATACCTGAAGTGGAAGACGAGGACATACCCGAATGATATGCAGATGTAACAAAGTTCTTCTTATCATCTTCTCCTATCATGTTCGCAATAAGATCCACAATCTCCACCGTACCAGTTGCACTTTCTTCACTCTTTGTTTTTTTTTACTTAAACACTCTTGTTTTACTCAGATACACATACCTCACTCTTTTTGTGTTTCACTCAAACACACATACCTCACTCTTTTTGTGTTTCACTCATACAAACATACCTCACTCTTTTTGTGTTTCACTCCGACACACATACCTCACTCTTTTTTTTTGTTTCACTAAGACACATACCGCACTCTCACTCAAATTGTTTTACTCAAACACACATACCTCTCACTGAGATTATTTTACTCAGATACACATACCTCTCACTCAAATTGTTTTACTCAAACACACATACCTCTCAAACACACATACCTCAAACACACATACCTCTAAAACACGCATACCTCTCAAACACACAAACCTGGTACGCATACCTCTCAAACACACAAACCTGGCTCTGATACCATGTTAAGAAATAAAGAGAGAAACGAGAGAAGTAGAAAAAGGAACAAACCGCTAGACGGCTAGGGTTTTGTATTATTCAGAAGTATAACAATTAGTACATTATACGCTCTTATTTATAATAAAAGAAAGCTAACGGGATTGGGCTTTATATGGGCTTTATATTCTTAACACAAACATCAACCTATGTGTGCAAAATATTTGCAAAATATTTTGCATGACGAATTTAACGTTGTTGTTGTAATAATATTAATTTAATAGTTTTTGTCAGCCATGGTACTGCTGCAACAATGACTTTCCTTCTTTTTTGTGGTTCTATCCTTTGTATTGAAGCTCAACCGCATCAAGAAGTACATATTATTTCTGCTAATAATAATTATGTTATGATTTTCGATCCGATATGAAATTTTCCTAACAACAACTCTCGTTTTTACGGCACCATGTTGAAGCCCAACCACAATATAAAGGTTTTTTTGTTCCGGATTTTAAGAATAATTTTATGATTTTTTTATTTGACTTGTTCTAATTTTGAGTATATTTTTTCTTCTAGCACCAACCATTGGGTTGAAGTCTTAGGGTGTTGACATTGTTGCTGATAATAATGTTTTTATGAAATCAAGCCTTCCTTGTGAAGTTTACACACATGTGAAGGATTTACAGGAATATTGAAGCTTTCGAGTTGAGTTATGTAGATAGTCTCAGTGAGCACTCCATTTATGAATGTATTACTGATGTTTAAGAATGTATTACTGATGTTTAATTGTCTGACATCCAAATTTCTAGAAACATGTAGAGCTAAGACTAGTCTTGCAGTAGAGGTCTTGAGTACCAGACCAAACCTATCAAGAAATTTTATGCTAGGGTTTGATGGAACCCATTGGCAACCAACCTGGCTTTATAACATTGAACTGATCCATCTACGTTGTGTTTGACCTTATACACCTACTTACAACGAAAACCATGTTGATTAGAAGACCAAGGGACAAAAGACCATGTCATGTTCTTTATTAAAACATTGTATTCAGTTTCTATTTCCTGAGCCCATCTAGGATCCCCCATAGTTTTTGAGTACTTAGTAGGCTATGTAGTAGATGCTTAGCAGTGATAGTAGACCCAACATAGAAAGTCTTAGGTTTTGTAGTTCCACTTTTGGCTCTTATTGTCATGGAATGTGTATTGCTTTGTGCTCGTATATGTGAGATAGTGTTTGGGTTAGAGAAAGTCAAGTTTATGGTAACTGTATGCATTTGTATTTGAGTAATAGCCCGAGTAAGAGGGTAATACCTTCTGAAAATGGAATATCTATTTTATTAAAAATAACGTTCCTCAAAATGTAGAATATTGATGTAAAACTAAGGCACATATACCTTTGTGTGACTCATTATACCTTAGCAAAACACATTTAGATGAGTGAAATTTAAATTTGTACGACTAATATGTTCTCAAGCATGGAAAATAAGTGCATCCAAATGTTTTACGAGCCAAGTAATTTGGTTTCTTATTGTAGATTTTTCATAGAGGGATAGGTTATTTGAAGTAGGTGTAGGAAATCTGTTAATCAAGTAAGTAACAGTAAAAAAAGCTTATATCCGGTACTTATAAGGTAGGGTAAATTATGCAAGTAGGGTTAGACATGTCTGAATTACATCTTTATGTTTTCTTTCAGCCCTGTCATTTTGTACAGATGTATAAAGAGAAAATATTTTTTTGTTTATTTTAGGTACATGTAGGATATGTTTGATATTAATTGGTTTATGAAAAAAAATTGATAATTTTGAATGCCCTATGTGTGATATTGATAGTACATGAATGCTTTGTTTTTTGCCTCATAAGGCTAGGACTAAAACCCAAGGCAGAGTGACCATACTTCCTACAGATACGGATGACAATCTACCTCCTATGTCTCTGAAGTAATTGTTCATGTCTCTGAAACTGTTAAAGTAGCTATTAGGGTAGTTGTTTCTACCCCTAAACCTCTTCCTTTTGATGCAAAATAGTTGTTTTGGTTCCTATGGTTATTGTTTCTTTATGACCAGTTCTTACATGTTTCAGTAGTGAAATTTGCAGAAGCTACATTTAAGTTAGCAACTGAGTTTTGTAGGCTGACCATCTGTATTAGTTTGCTCTTAAAGATTAGCAATGCAGTTTGTAAATCAAACAAAGTTTGGAACCTCCTTATATACTAAGCTAAACACTATAGGTTTTGAATTTTGAGTTAAGTCCAACTATAAGTTGAGTAACCAAATCACCAATAGAGACAGAACATCCATCCAAAACTAGGATATCAGGACTGCCTTAAATTTTGTTTAGGTATTCTTCCATAATAGAGCTCTTTTTTTTATAGTCCTCTTGAACTAAGCTTTGTAATAAGTAATCTTAACCTTATTTTGTCAGCCAGATAATCTTGTGGCAGCATCCCACAGGCCTTTCGATGTATCTTCGTTCATCAGTTGAACTGCTCATTCAGAATTCATGGTGTTGTATAGTCGTAGAAAAACAACCAATCCAAAAAGACCATGAAACTATTATATGTTTGAGTTTGGTTCTTCTTCCAGCACCCTCACTTAGAGCTCACTTATTGGAATAGACTAGATTATAAAAAAAATGTACTAGTTGATATAACTTGAAATGATATTTATGAGTTTCAATATATATATAATATCTGACTGTCTCAAAGTTGTGTGTATGGCTAGTCCACTTATCATAAGTTGGCTACTCTGTAAATCCATAAGCTCTGGACCTTCCAATCTAACATATAAATGTGATAGACGTGATAGTAGGAACATCAATTTACATTGTTTCCCGATGGACAGTGGGATCAATCGGTCTTCTAACATTTAAGCTATTCTAAAGAATATAGATATTTGCGAGGCTGGTTAAGTAATGAAATCATTATGCTTAATTTTGTAAAGATCATTCTGAAACATGAAAACTAAACTGAAACCAACAAAACAAAACACAACAATTTTGGTGTTGATATATACAATACAGTCTAGAGAGTTGTTTTATGTAAAACTATAGATCTATCTTCGAACCCAAGTTTCTATGCATGTAATATATATAAACTACAAAGCGGACAGCCTGAAAAATGAAAATAGATTTAAAATATAAAGTTGTTGAACTTTTTATTAACCAATCTTCTCCGTGTTCGTGTCATCCGATGGCCATATGACTGTCTCCATTAGTCGTTCGCGCATCAGTGCCAAGTTTTCGTTCGATATATCATTGTACATTTCTTCGTGATCACATTTCTACATCCACCCAAAAAACATGCTCAACTTTTAAGTACTCAAATTGTGGTTCTATATATTGAAAAAAAAGATTTGAAGAACATAGCATTTACCTTAATCCATTTTCCGTATAAATGAAGACGCGTCACCATTACTCGTTCCGCTAGATCCTGTTGCTCCTGTCATCATCCCGATTTATACAAAAATTTATAAACTGTCAGCTTTCGCTCATTTTTTGAATTCGTTTATTTAGCTAGTGATATGAATGAAAGATATCTAATCCGCTTTCGAATTACCTTGGCAAGGAGGCGAATGAATCGTTTACCATCTTGGGGCTTATTTGCTGCAATAAAGCTGAAGTAAACATAACCACAATGATTAGTTAAATTATGACTCTAAACCAAAGCTATCAATATCATTGTGTTATTTCACAACCTGAAAAACCAGAACTAATATTTCTTTCTATACCAATTAAACCAATAAAATACAGTTCAGAACTAGGGTCGTTATTGGTCCGAGTTCCGTCTGTGGTTTAACGGAACTGGATGGAATAGCTATGGTTATCGGTTTGGATTAGACCGCACCGTTAAGCTTACCGTTCTAATCATCATTAAGTTTTGGGTTTGGTTTGACTGTGTCCAATTATAATTAGATTTTTAAACTTTTTATTTAAATAATGATATAGAAGTTAAAATTTAGAAGTTAATCATTTTTTTCCTTTATCTAATAATTTTGACACCATAATGTATAAAAAAATAAATTAAAGAAAATCGGCTCAACGAGTTTTATTCGTTCGATTTCGTATCGGTTTGACCAATCTATCGATTTTACTGATTTATTAATTTTATTAAGGATTTTCAAACTGGTTTTTTCGCTTCGGCTATTTATCGATCACGATTTTTAGAATGGAATCGCAAATCGACCGTTTAAAATTTCGGTTATTGGTCTAGTTCTAATCGGTTCGGTTTTGGTTCAGTTCTCGATTTTCCGAACCATTAACGAACCTATTCAGAACTAATATTAAGGTTGAAAAGCTATTTACAATCCATTACGTATATAGAAATAAAGTAGAACTTCAGCTTACTTGTACAAGAATCTATATTTGGGTGGATTCATTTCATACAATTGGCTAAGGACCGTTCTCACTGCTTTGTATGTGAAGTAATTCATAATTTGCTGCAACAAGTTCATATTGGTTAGCTATCCATTACAACAACAAAAATCACATGCTGTTATTTTAATCTAACAAATCCAAAAATCATTCGAATTCTCGACCATTTTGATGGTACTTTTCTCTTAAATTTTAGTAATTGTTAAATCATCTAGTCACTCACCAATTTGACATCTCCAAAATTGTCTTCATATTGTCCTGCAACTTCACTGACAACCTTAAATCTCTTATCGGATCTACGTTGCTGCTTCTTCCTTTTGACGAGACCCGACATCAATCTAGAATCAACAAAAGAAGTACTTAAGTCAATCCTAGACAATCTTCTGGTTTGGTGTCTCATACTAAAACTCCTAAAACCTCCACTGCTTTTCAAATTGGTATTGTTAAGAGAATCTACGTACAAACATGAACAAGTGTGTAGGTCCATCATTGATAAAGCCATAACTGCTTTTGTAACGACCAAACACTAAACACAAACAAAAGCTGAATATTGGATCTAAAGTATGGTTTTTATGAGGTTTTTAGGTGTATAACAAGAAAATAAGAAGTACCCAGAATCAGATGATGATATAAAGTAAAAGTTTGGTGTGCGTTGAAAATATAAGGGGATCTCGAAATTCAACAGAAAGAAAGATTCCTAAAGAGAATTGGACAAGTGGCAACAAGTGTTTGTTGGGTTTCGTTGTCTCTAAAGGTGTGTTGTGTGATCAATCCTCACCATAAATATATTTGTGGTCCAAAATTGCCTAAAATTTGAAAGGCACCTAAGCGAATTTGGAATCTTACTTCATTTCACATTGGCTGTATTTTTGAGGGACACCTGTATTTCTATAAACTATACCGGAACTGCTAAAAAAAATAAGTTAAAAAAATAAAAAATTATGAAGTTATTATTTTATATATATATATATATATATATATATATATATATATATATATATATATATATATATACTTTCTATTAAAAAAAAGTCTCGTATTCCACGAAATTGTTATTTTTTTTGAACTTTTTTCTATTCACTTTTCTTTACTTTTGTTTAACATGATTTTTTTTTCTCATCTAAAATTTAAAACTAAAACTAAAATTAAAAAAACTAACACCAACATTATTAATTAAATGTCACTCATTCCCTTATAAGCTACTAAATTATATATCCTAAACACTTAATAATTTATTTACAAAAATAAAACTACATCTTAGTTGTTGGAAATGTTTTTCAAATTACAATGGATGTTTGTTTTACTTTTAACTTTTGATATTGTTTTTCGTTAGTATGACTTTAGTCATTCATAACGTGCTAAAAAGTAAAAAAAATATAAAATTAAAAGATAAACATTAACAAGTTAAAAAAATTGATACAGTTTAATCCGCTAATGTCATGGCGGACACGATGGTATCGGCGTCATGGCCTGATGTACACAATATAATTACCACAATTATAAGATGGATATTTATTTCCACTTAAATTTCTTGTCATTTAGGATTATAATATGTTTGTACATATAATTCTTTTTTTTATTTCAAATTTTATAGGTTTCAAATTTACTTATTCAAGAGATGTAACATTCTTTTCCAAAAGTAAATCTAGAGTTGTTTACTTACATGAATTGTCTTAGTCCAAAATACTTATTTGTTAAGTTCGATGTTGACAAGTTGGTTTGTTTACCATAACTTTATTGGAATGAATTTTCTTGGTCTGAATGTATGGTGCTTCAATTCAACTTATAATATGCATTGGTGTTATAATTAATAAACCTGAGTTCTTCAATCTTAAAGATTTTAGAAGCTTAGCAAAACTACTAGTTGCTACCGAAATATATCAAATTTTTCCATTGGTGTATTGCTTGATTGAATTGACATTAATCCTTCTAATTGCTACAATATTAGTTGAAAGAATATTTTATGCAATGAAGCTTATGAAGACAAACTTGCAGAATAAGATAGGTGACATTTGGATGAATGAAATTTTAGTTGTATACAATGAGAGAAATATTTTTTAAAAAATTGATAATGATTTTTTTTTTCCAAATTACAAGAGTCTTACATATAAAAAAAGACTTTAGTTTGTTATCATACTTACAAGCTCTATTTTTGAATTAGTTAAGTATAACATAAGTTGTTTTTATAATATAATAACTTAAACTGATTTAATGGAGTGTGGGCTTGGACCGGGTTATTATTTACAATCCAAGTTATAAAGAGAAGACTCATTTCTTTTTAGGATGAAACCTATGCTTTAGATTAGCGGCCAAGTTTATCACCTCTAATTTTCTTGCCATTAATAATCAAGCATTATTTTAAGACCTTGTTAGTAACCTTTAGTTTAACATACCTCATCAAATGAGATTAAACGAAATGTAAGCCAAGTTTGTCATGTAACCCTGTGAGGAAAATGTTTGGTGAAGTGCCAACAGTTTGATCATGAGACGGAATATAATGTATCTCAAGCTTCCAGCATAAGACTTAGTAACTAATAAAATGAACATGAATCTCAATGTGTATGGTTCTCGCGTGAAAGATTGGGTTCAAAACAAGAGAATCAGCTCCTAAGTTGTCGCACCAAATAATTTGAGCATAAGGAAAAGAAATGTGAAGCTCATAGAGAACATATTGAAGCCATATTAGTTTAGTTGACAGGTTAGCCAAAGCTCGATATTTTGACTCTATGCTAGACCTAGCAACAACAAATCGTTTCTTTGATGAACAAGATATTAAAGAGTCTCCAAGAAACACACTGTAGCTACCTACTAATCGTCGTTTATTAAATGAACTACCTTTGTTGGCATCAAATAAACCAGTGAGGCTTAGCTACACATAAGGTTTGATATAAAGACCAAGGCCTCTAAGTGACTCAATACGTTTTTACACACTGTAAATACATATTTGTAGGGGGGTTCAAAAATTGTGAAAGCTTTTTTATATCAAAATAAATATATGGTCTTGTGTGTAATAGGTATTATATAGAACCTAACAATTTCCTATATGGTGTAGGATCATGAAGAAAGATACCATCAAGAAGAGAAGGAAGTTTCCCAACAACCATAGGAGTAGGACAAGGCTTGGAAATGCTCATCCCAACATTGGTAAGAATATTATTTATATAATGTTCCTATGTTAAGTACAATCTAGTAGAATCCCTGATTACTTCTATTCTTAGGAATATATGAAGATTACACATGTCTTTAAGAGAGAAAATTATGTTGAGTTGTGTGATGAACTTGTGTAAAGAGTTGGGTATGCTGATTATTATGTCATCAACATAAATCAGTAGAATAATAGTTTCTAGTTTAGAAACATTGAAGAACATTGAATTGTCTACCTTAGAGTGTTGGAAATCCCAGCTAACCAAGACTGCACATAGCTTTGAATACCAAGCACGGGATGCATGCTTCAATATGTAGATAGATTTGTTAAGCTTGTACACATATCGTGGCTTCAAAAGATCTAAAAACCCTTGACTTTGGTCCATGTAAGATTTCTCATTAAGAGATCCACGTAACCAAACATTGTTGATATCAAATTGGCGTGTTATCCAGTCTTTTGATACAGTAATTCTCAAAATGAGTCGTACGGTAGAAGCCTTAACAACTAAACGGAAAGTCTCATCAAAATTAACATCATGACATTGGTGAAAACCCTTACCCACCACACGAGCTTTAAACATTTGAACATAGCAATCATTGTACAACCAAAATCATAATAGACAACCAAAGAACTAAATTTCAATAATTATTGGACAAAAGAGTTTTGATTTTTTGTGCATTGCACTCAGCCAGTTAGAATAAAAACTGCCTCTTTGAAAGTAACTCTCTAAGAAAACCTGTAAATGTAGTTGTAAGTCTGTAAATATATTTTTGGGTTTTGAAATACCAGATTTACCGATAATATTCATAGGATGAAGAGTTTCAACAGGTAAAGATCTGTTATATGAACTAGATGGTTGTAGATCAGTTATGGAAGATGGTAGTATTAAATGAGCAGGGAAAGTATGATCAATGTAAAGTTTGAGAGATTTAAGTGCAGTGTTTGGTCTAGTGTACACAATGACTTGAGAGGGAGGTAAAAGTTGTATTTGAGTGTTTAAATTCACTAATGATTTATTTCTAATCTCTTGAGATTGTTATAGTATAAGACAAGGTGCAGAATCACAAGGATAAAAATAATCTGACTGTAATGATGTATTTGGCAAGACAGTAGGACAAGAACCAAGTAAGTCTCCGTCATTAATAGTTTTAGGAATATTGCATTACACTGACTCCTGGGCCATAGGATCAAGACTAAGAAAACTAGAAAACCAATTTGAACTAAGACTATTATTAGAATATTGATTTTGAGCAAGTTGTAACAACTGTTTGGCACATGGAAATTCAAGTTCACTGAGTCTGGTTATAGATCGAAGGAAACTAGACAGGGATCTAATCAGTCAAGGCATAATCATTCCAACCATAACCAAAACATGCAAGTTAGAAATAAAAGAGGACCTTGGGTTCATCCTAAGTGGTTTGCTAAATTGGGATAAAACATGGCTACAATATATGAAAAAATTAGAAATAAAGTACACTTTAGAAAGCCGACGACGTTACAGTATCTAGAGAAAACCGGAGTACTCGTATCTGTAAGTACCATAATGACATTGGCCATGATACCTATGATTATATAGTTTTGAAGCAAGAAGTGCATAATCACATTGAAAGGTCAAATTGGAGGCCTATGTTAAAAAACAAGGAGGGAGCAGGCGGGATAATACACAATCCAATGCCAATACTCCTCGACCTACTCCTTCAATCCTTTTGGGAACGTCTAGGCAGGAGGACGCTGTGGTGATTACTAAGAGATTTCATGTGGATTATGAGTACCTTGACCCGGATCTAAGTCAGAATCCAGTGGGGGTGATAACGAAGAAAACTACTATTGTCTCTGGTTTGATTAAGTATTTTGAGTCTTTAACCATTTTTTTTTGGGGGGGGGGGACACTGTGACTGCACCCTCTAATTCTTTAAGAAGAGGCATGTCAGCAGTCTGACCACGTAGTTAGATGGAGAGATGTCTACACATCTGTACCAAACTCCATCTGTTTTCATAGTTTTCAACGAAGATGACCTGAGGGACATCGCGCGACCTTATGAAGACGTTGTGGTAATAGGGGCATTAACATGAAGAAATGATATACGTAGAATTCTGATTGACACATGTAGTTTGGCAAAAACATTGTTCTTAAGCTCCTAAAAACAGATAAGAAATGCTTTGGTTATTCAATGTTTTAACAAAGCTATTTTCGGCTTCATAGAAAATTTGGCTGATGTGATAGGAGAATTCGAAGAAGAAGTATTGCTGGGAAAAGGACCTTTCAAGAAAATGGTGAGAGTATTATTTGTTGCAGTGGATTGCCCCATATTTTATAATGCAATATTTGGAAGATCTTGGCTCTACAGGATACATGTTGTTGCCTCTACTGTCCACCAGTTCTTAGAATTTGTTGTGCAGGGACAAGTAGATGTTGTCTGGAGCAGTCAGAAAATAGCCAAGGAATGCTATGGAACAACCTTTGCTTCTAAGTCTGTGGAGGCAGTCAATGTTAACAAAGATTAGCAGCTATTGGAGCCTTCCTGCGATGAGAATGAAATAGATGATTCCAGGGAGGCTCCTAGTGTCATAATACCTATTGAAGAAGTCAATGTTAGGATTGGTACCAAGTTTGGTACCAACTTTGAAACAAAGGCTATTATCTTTTCTATTGGATATTCTACATGTATTTTCATGGTGCAATAATGATGTCACCGAAGTGATTGCTGATATAATTTCTCATAAGCTATGCGTACGAACTGATGTTGGAACAGTTGTACAAAGAAAAAGGTTTTTCTCTAAACAAAAAGCAAAAATAATTGTTCAAGAAGTCGATCGCTTGACCAAAATGGGCCACATCAAAGAATCTCAGTACCCATTATGAACTGCAAACCCTTCTTGGTCAAGAAAAATAATGGCAAGTGATGCATGTGTATTGAGTTCATTGATCTTAATAGGACATGTCCCAAAGATCTTTATCCTGTTACTCGGATAGGATAGTTGGTGGAATCCACCTCAAGGAACAAGTTGTTGTCCTTCATGGATGCTTTTACAGGGTACAACGAGATACAAGTAGATCGGAAGGATCAAGATCATACCACTTTTATTACGGACATAAGTGTTCATTGTTATAACGCGATGTCATTCTGATTGAAAAATACGGGGGCTAACTATCAAAGGTTGGTAAAAATATATTTTGCTAGTCAGATTGGCCGAAATATGAAAGTTTACACAGATGGTCTGATGGTAAAAATATTTGAAGAAGATGCGTATATTTATGATCTTTAAGCAATATTTTCTAGCCTAGAGGGTGTCAACTTAAAATTAAACCCTGAGAAATGTATTTTTGGGGTCTGATCTGGAAAGTTCTTAGGGTATGTTATAAGTGAAAAAGGGATTCAACCCGATCCGGATCAACTCAACGCTCTATTAGTTATTGACCCTCCTCAGAGCAGTAAAGAAGTTCAAAGATTAGATGGACACTTGGTTGCGTTGAACATGGTTATTTCAAAATCATCAGTCAAGTGTGCTCCAATTTTCCAGGTGTTAAGGAATGCCAAAGACTTTAATTGGTCTCCACAATATGATCAAGCATTCCTTGAAATCAAAAGGCATTTGTCTTCACCAAAGACACTCTTTAAACCTATTCAGGGGGAGAAGATCTACATATACTTAGTTGTATCAGAGTATGCGGTAAGTGTTGTGCTAGTAAGAGAAGTGGATAATTACCCCCGTCCGATTTATTATATTAGCAAAAGTCTATTGGATTCTGAAAGAAGATATTTTAGGTTAGAAAAGTTTACCTTGGAATTAGTAATTGCACCAAGAAAAATGAGACCATACTCCCAAACTCATTCCATTATCGTCCGAACATATTTTCCTCTGAAGATTTTCCTCCAAAAGGCTGATGTATCAAGCAGAATGACCAAGTGGTCAGTTAAGATGGGTGATTATGATATTGATTTTGCACCCCAAACAGTTGTTAAAGCCTAATCAGTGGTTGATTTCCTGGTAGAATTACATAATGATAAACCCCCCCGGCAAATACAAGAAAAAAGAATGAGTTGTCTGAACTAATGGTGGGTCTAGTACTATGGGGTGTGGGGCTGTAATTTTTTTAACTCTCCATATGGTGATACTATGTACCAAGCTATCTGTTTTGGTTTTAGAGCCTCCAATGATAAATCCGAATATGAAGCAGCTATACACGGTCTCAAGCTAGCTCTTATATGTAAGGCTAAAAACATCCGATTGATGAGTGACTCTCAACTACTTATTCACCATGCTCAGGGGAAATCTGAAGCAAAGAAGGAACAATTGGTGAAATACTTATCATCTTAAGAGAAATGGTTGCAAATTTCAAAAATATACAGTATGAACATATCCCTAGATCAGAGGCAGGCTCTTTAGCCTCCATAGCCTATTCAGAGTCTTACCGATGGATTCTGATGCTAGAGTGTCCATCAATACAAACAAGCCAAGAAAATGGTAAAGATAATGAAGGTAGTATGAGCATATGTGTCATTCAACCCAAAGACTGGAGGTATAGTATTTTTCAGTTTATTTCCGATGGGATTCTACCTCCGAATAAAGCTTTGGCTAAGAAAATTATATATAAGGCTCATGGTTTCCTGGTATTGAAAGAAGTTCTATATAAGAAATAATTTAGCAGACCTCTCTTGCGTTTTTTGAGATTTTAAGAGTCCCAAAATGTTTTATTCAAACTACATGATGGAGAAGGTTCTGCACATTGTGGCTACAAGACCTTAAGCAGAAGAGTCTTATTAGCATGGTACTATTGGCCAACAATAATGGCAGATGCCAGAGATATGGTCAAGAAGTGTGATCATTACCAGAAATATGGAGATGAAATCCATGTGCCAATAGTTCCTATGGACTCCATATCTGAACGAGATCCGGTTAGGCCTCTTCCCATGGAATCCGGTGGATGTCGAACGATCATATTTGCAATTGACTATTTCTCTAAGTGGATAGAGGCAGTTCCCTTAGCTGGAACTACTTAAACGACAGTTATAAAATAAATTTTAGCCAACATATATTGCAGATTTGGGGTTCCCTGGAAGATCACCACAGATAATGGGCCATAATTTGATAATAAAGACATGGATTATGGGAGGGGGGAGAACATTTGATAGTTTTAACAAGGTTTCCGGCTTTTTTAATAATATCTTATGCCTTTTTTAAAATTCTGGTGCGAAATTCTTCTTGACTTAACCATAGTATGAGGTGATCAGATATTAAATACTCAATAAACACCCCGACTCTCAAATGAAGTATGTTTGAGTTGATCGGATTTGTTAAACACTTGATCACATTCATTAAACATTTGTGATTGGAATCATTTAATGGTTATTAAACACTTATTTAATAAATCAGAAATATTGAAAGCTATTTAAACATTGGTTGTGAAGATATAAACGAGATTCATACAAAGAAATATAATATATTAAAACTTGATCGGAATAGACCTGATCCACAGTTCACAAAATGTATTAACCATTCAAGAACTTTTGTTCATAAGATAGAAATTTAGAAAATGTAACAAATGCATTGGTTGTCCAAGGACTTTAGTTTCAAACACAAAATAAAAGCAAAACCTTAGGGTTTTTTCCCTTAGCCTTCTGCATCGCTTTTACCCTTCTTAGGACTTTTGAGTTCAGCGCTCGAACTCTTACCAGTTCCTTCATTATCTTCAGATTCTTCTACGCTTGCATAGTTGTGCTTGTCACCATCTGCCAGTGTATGGAAATGGATATCCTCGTACTCTACATATTTCCACAAAAGACCTAGGGTCCTCTTCGGAAAAGTCTCACGGAATAGAAAAACCATGTTGGACTTAATCCTATCATCTTTTTTCTCCAATGAATCCATTATTCTAACAGCATACTTCTCTTTTCCAACAGCTATCTCCTGAGCTTGCTTGTTTATTAAATAATTATTCTCATTGGTCTTCTCCTTGAGAAGTCTTCGCAAATTAGATTTTTCTTCGGATAGAGTTGTTATAGTACCAGTATTGGCAGCTAGTTGCTCCTTATTTCTGGTAACAATCTCAAGAGATTTCATTAGAGGCAGAGGTTTCCAGTTCGGAATGCGCAGTTCAGTATCCATGTCCTCTTTTTCCTTCTTCAAAGTTTATACCTTGCTGAGTAGTGGAGACATCATTCTTTAAGCCTTGGTTTTCTATGGTTAAGGAGGTTATGCTCGTTGTTTGTTCCCTCACTTGCCTTTCTAAGTCAACTACCGGACGGATAAACCCAAAAGGCATATCCTAGAGTATGTTGCTCACTTTATATCATGTATGCCTCACCGTTATGGGATACAACATTGGCCGTATTTCCATGAGAATAAGGCTCCGCAAAGTCATCATTGTCCAGATAACTAAAATACAGATTCTGAAATGTATCCAGATTAACATTTCCTTCAGCAGTTGCCTGTTCGGCAGGAAGGAGCGTTTGAGAAGGAATATTAGGTGGGATTTTTTCTTGCAGAGTAGGATCAGTAGGAATAGGAGTATGGAGTTTAGAAGGATGCAAGATTATCTCTGTCCCCAAGCTAACTTTCTTTTTCTTTGCAGTTTTTTCATCGCTGTTCTTCTTGTGTCTGTTTTGATCCTTCCTTATGATCTGAGCTGGATCACCCGATCTGCTGGATTATTTGACTGTAACCTAAACTACCTCTAGCAAAGCACCATTGATTCCCCCTTGGTTTTTCGAAATGACCCCTTTTGTGACTTGTCGAGATGGATTAACTCTGGTTTTCTTCTTCTTCTTCTTCTTGTTAATCGTGTCCACGTGGCTAGGGGCTTTGACCCGGGAAGGAAAATAAAGTTTTCCATCCTTAGCCTCAATTCTCTTTAAGATGACATCTGCAGGGGGAGGAGTGGTCAGCTATTCCCAAGTAAGGTATCTATTTCCTATAATGTTCCATAAGTGAGACCTTACAAATTTTCCAGAAGTAAAGCAATTGTGGAAACCATTTCGCCATTTCTCCAATGCTGATTTATTTACCATGGCACAGGTGGCTTGGCCTGCCTCAAAATGCTCCGGAAACTTCTTCGAAAAAGTACAAGGAAACACAACCGTCAGTTCAGAATAACAACACAATATTTAGAAACTAAGGAAAACATGAATACAGATTACTTGAACTCTTCCAGCGACTGGTCAGTTGACCTGGATTAGTAGATGATCTTATCTTCTTCTTGTTCTCCCATACTCCACTGATAAACAGAATTTGGGTCCTCCATGGCTTTTCAGACTCCAACAAGTCATTTAACACCTTATAATCGTTCCCGATATTATAGTTGTAAAATGGGATGTGGTGGTTCTTGCACAGACTCGCCACAACAGCAAATTGCTCCATTGGTAGTGGGATTTTTGAGAACCTTGATGCAATTATACATGATAAAAAAGTATACCATGCATTTGGGCTTATCTGGCTCAGACATAATTTTATTAGGTGAAAGTACCTGACTATCTCTGGATCCAAAAGGAACTGGAGTCCCCAATTCAACACTTCGGTGTATACTACTAGCTAATGGGACTTGCAGTCCATAGGGGTCTCTAGAGTGACTGGGATTCTCAGTTTAACAGATTCAGGGAAACCCCACTTTGTTCGGATCCGACCCAACTCACTAGTATGGGTATACACATAAGTAATTATTTGGAGGGAAATTAAGTACTTCACATTGACTTTCTGAAATTTTGGCCCTATTTTCCCTTTTAGGCACTCCGGAAGTGTCTTAGTATTGGCAGTCCCACTTTAACTTTGCCTTTCTGATCTGCTGCAGTGTTCTTTGTCTGTTAGGACGTCTCAAAAGGAGATCTTCTATATTGTCCTCCATAGTCTCCTCTATTACGTTTGACTGATGTTCGGATGGTTTAGTATCTGTTAGGGGCTTTATTGTCTCTGAACTAGCAGGTTTCGAAGAAGTAGGAGTAATTTTAGCTTAAGACTGACGAGTTATTCTGCAAGACTTGGATTCCTCAATGGATTTCTCAGCATCCGAACCTATTGCCAGGAAAGGTAAAGATTTCCTAACATTGGAAACTGCTTTTTCTTTAGGCGGGGGGTTTTGGGAGATAGAGTTGGGACAAAAGGTAATTTTCTAACCTTTGATGTCTTTGATGATGATGAACCTTGTCCTATGTTTGTTTTTGGTCGATTGATTTCTCCACCATGAGAGGCGGGGAGACCAGCTGCAACTCTTGTGTCTCTTGCGTCTTTTCTTGATTTCTCAAAATCAGATAAATTCAACTAACCTCCTTTCACCAATGCGTTTCTGTCTGTGAACATATACCCAGACATAATTTAAGAATATTATCAAGCTTTCTCTCTAGAAATTTTTGTGTTCTCAGAGAGAATAGAACAATGGAACCAATTTATATAAAGATGAAGTTGTGGGACTTTACCTAGGGGAAGACAAACTGATCAAACCAAAACTCGACACGTGTCCCAGGTCAAAAAATAGCTTTTGGAATTCTTAACGGTAACGTTAGTCTCTTCAAAATCCGATCAGACTGACTCTTGGAATTATTAACGATAAAGTTAATATCTACAGTTCAGATACAAATGACAGATTAGAGGATCACCTTGAATATATAATAAGTTTTATTTTTTCGAGTTAGCTCTTCCAAAGATTCTTTGCAAGACCTGAAGGGGCTACTGATAAGGTCATATTTATTTGACACTACCCTTTACAAATTTTCGAATGACAGTTTGGACATAACCAGTACCATGTCCAACCAAACAGTATAAATTAGTGGAACGTGACTCAGCTGATTGCTGGTCATTTGATCTCTTGGGCTAATGGGTTCTTAAACTTAAACCAAACCCATAATCTAATCGAAAAGGCTCATGGGTCATTAATTAAGTATAAATACCCCAACTACTTTCATTAATGATGGTAATCAAAATTTACTGCTAATACACACCTTATTATCTCTCTACATCTAACCTTAAACATTAAATTCCTCAATTTGTTTTTACAAAATTACCTCGATCAGAAATAACCCACACCACGAATGGCCAACAATTGTGTTGATAATGTAATCTTCATACTAGAAGAGCCATATTTTATTGCTGACATTATAAAAACAATGAGGGAAGCCAACTTTTGCTGCAATAGTAGTGATGTTTTCCTCTTTGATGAAAGGTTTAAGGATGGCCATATGGTGAGGTTTTCTTTATAGATGATGGACTTGAGTCTCCTAATGGAAATATTGTTTCTAATGCCCCGTATGTTCCAGCATAAGAACTTAATCATGTTTAGGATTAGTATTTGAAGATTCATTTGTCCATAGAGGGATTTGATGATGACACTGTCTTTCATTTTCCTATTATTGGATTCTTTTAATCTTTGGTTCAGTAAAGCTTCAAAATCTAGATCGACCTATTTTTGCTGATTCATTGTTGTATGGTGGTGTGTAATCTTCTTATAGATTTTTGATTGCATTTATGAGTTCATCTTTGGATTCTGAAGTTGCTAAAGGTATAATTCCATAATGAGACGACTCTTGATTGGTTTGGATACTTGAACTTGCATTGCTAAGATATATAATGGTAGACTTTAATATGTTGTTTTGTTCCTTTTTGTCTTCTTTCTGAATTTGAGGGATATCAATTTGAGAGAAGTTATGTTCTTGTATTGTGTTATGTGGTTCGGTGCTAGGATTCATATGAGTTTCTTGATGTTGTTTCTTGTAAGAATCTTTAGCATGTCTAACATAAAAACAATGAGTAAAGTAGTTGAGTATATCTTTGTAACTGACATGAATCTTACATCCATCATTGCTGCCGAATCCAGCTCAAATGTGATGGTGGAGTTTTTTAGATATGTTAATCACAATCTAAATGTATATGTTTTGAGATATCTTTCGAAAAATGGTTTTAGTGTTTTTATCAAATCAAATTGAAGATGAGAAATGTTAATATCTTTTTTGAACACTTTAACTATGAAAAAAGGTGTTGATCTTTAAACTATCACTTAAATAATAATTGTTTTTGATAGATGGAATTGTGGAGTGTGAAGTAGCAACATAAAAATCCTCAGTATTGCTAGAATTGGCGTTGTAAAGTGAAAAGCATGGGTGAATGTCATATGGGCTATACACTATTAATCTAGGTATCTAATCCAATATGATTTTATAATCGAGTCATTGTTTGCGTATTTAAGATCTTATTATTGTGTTATTGTACATGCATACGGATCTTATAATGAATCTATGGACACATATTGTGATAACTTGTATTCGAAGGATCTATTGGTGCACCAATACGAAGTTTTGTGTTTTGAAAAAGTTGTTGTTTATTATGGAATAGAATCAATAAATACATTTGTTGTATACAGATTTTTTTTTTGGAGGAGTTCAATTTTGGTGGTAGTCGTAGCACAAAAGAATAGTCATCACGTCACATATAGGATTCAGCCCCTTTGCTTTGCTTTGATGTCTGAATCGACCAATATATATAAATAGATAATCAATTTAATATAAATTTGGTTTAATTCCTTTGAAAACCAAAAATTCAACGCACATCACATTATTATATATAAGAAGTGTAAATTTATGTATCAAATTTAACTTCCATAGACGGTGTTCAAACACAATTCAATACCAACTTGAACTAAGCATATAAATTTGTTCGGATTTAGGGTCCAATATGTGAACTATAGAAAGACGGGTAGAATAAAAAACAAAAAAGGTTGTTAAGAATCAAAATCAAAGTAGGCTTCTTAGAATTGAGTTATTTTGGTTCGTGGACGGAAAGACGTGCATGTTGTGCATTGAGTTCGTTTGTACTTCTTCAAATGTGAACGTGTGTGCAAAACGTGTTATATTTTATCAACAGGTTTTCTTTTGAATAAGAAGCCTATTAGATCTCAGGAAGACTATATAATATTGAAGACGGAACAACTCTTTCGATGTTATGCGGAGTTCGATGAAATTTTATAAAAATTTAAGATCCTACCTCGCGTGACGTAATTAATTTAAATTAGATTCTGAAACGAGAGGGTTTACTTTTATATATAGGTGAGATAAAAACTCATTATACTAGAGGAGAGAACAAGGGTCGAACTTTGAGAATTAGCCTTTCTATTTATTTAATGAATATAATTACAGTAGATATGGTTTTTTGTTTGTATCGGTTGATTTTAACTTTCATCTAATTTTAAAATTATTTTGTTATTTTTATATGATAGCGCCCGTTTAGAATATTTGGAAGTAATGTATTTTTATTAGATTAGGTTTTTCTAATTTTATTTTTTTATTTTAGTAGAACCGGGTGTATATATTTGATTGGATGTTTATACGGCGTCAATTGTTTATACCGTATCAAAAGTGATCTTTGCGAACTGCGGGAACCGTTGGTTTC
Source organism: Limnanthes douglasii subsp. nivea (assembly GCA_036936605.1). NCBI lineage: Eukaryota > Viridiplantae > Streptophyta > Magnoliopsida > Brassicales > Limnanthaceae > Limnanthes > Limnanthes douglasii. Next base: position 151,991,457 of record JAUPFV010000002.1, read on the forward strand.
GGTGGGTCAAGAAAAAGAGAAGAGCCTCGCTGAAAACATTCAATCAATTTTTGGCTCGAAGGTTTTTTAGCATGTATGTTCTAAATGGTGATTAGAGGTGGCAAATGGTTCTGGAACCACGATTCAAAGCCGACAACATGCTTAAGAACTGGCGGTTTATCTGCGAAACTGGCCCATTAGGACTGTAACCTGGCAGGACCGCAACCCGCCAGAACCGCAAACCATGAGGACCGCCAGACCATCAGGACCGCATAAAGAGTAACCCGGCAGAACTGCAACTCGGCAGGACTGCGAAACTACGGTTTATTTGTAAAAAATCGTGGTTTATTGGTAAATATTATAAATGTTTTATTTATTTTATAACCAAAATGTTATATTTAAAAAATATTGAGATATTGCATATTATTATAGAATTATTAATACATTTTTGTTAATATTAATTTGTTTTGGTTATTAATATTTGAAGTGTTGTAATTATTATATAGTCCAGAATTTTAAATATTACTTATGTTATTATCACATTTTGAATATTATTATTATGTTTTTAGATCTAATACAAATCAAAACTATATCTTATCATGTTAAAATATTACAAATTCTATGGTTATAATTTTAATATTACATTTTGAATTTTATTATTGTGATTTGGTTTTGAATATTACAAGTGTTATATATTATTATTTTTTAAACCAAAATCATATTTTATCATGCAAAAATATTACAAGTTATATTGTTATAATTTTAATATTACATTTTGAATTTTATTATCGTGATTTGGTTTTAAATATTACAAGTGTTATTTACTATTTTTAAGTTATATTGTTATAATTTTAATATGACATTTTGAATTTTATTATTGTGATTATGTTTTAAATATTACAAGTGTTATTTATTATTTTTAAGTTATATTGTTATAATTTTAATATTACATTTTGAATTTTATTATTGTGATTTGGTTTTAAATATTACAAGTGTTATTTATTATTTTTAAGTTATATTGTTATAATTTTAATATTACATTTTGAAATTTATTATTGTGATTTGGTTTTAAATATTACAAGTGTTATTTATTATTTTTTAAGTTATATTGTTATAATTTTAATATTATATTTTGAATATTATTATTGTGATTTGGTTTTAAATATTACAAATGTTATTTATTATTTTTTAAACCAAAATCATATTTTATCATGGTAAAAGATTACAAGTTATATTGTTATAATTTTAATATTAAATTTTGAATTTTATTATTGTAATTTTAATAATGATTATAAAATTATTATTACATTTTGGTCAGTATTAATTTGTTTTGGTTATCACAAACATCATTCATTACAAGTGAAAATTAGCGGTTTGGTGAGTATTAGTAAGTCTACGATTTATAGGCATTTTAAAACTTAAAACAACGTTTTTTTTTAAATATGCAATAAAATACTAATCGAAACTAATTAATATCGCAAATAATAAAAACTAAATTTATACTAATACCAACTAATACAACTAATAACAAGCAATAACAACTAACAACAACTAATAAAATTAGAATTAAAAGAACTAATTTAAATTACTATAAGTTATAACAATTAAATAACTTGATAAATTATACGAAGCTCTTAATTGAGCTATTATAATGTTATCCCAACGTTATTGAAGTGTTTTTATCAAATAGAAACAATTTGCGAAAAAAAAATCAAACAATTCCGAAAGTAGGACTACAATATGTAAAATAAGAAATTTGAGTTTTCTATAATATTTAGAACAAGTACACAGATTTAGAGAGACATAGAGAAGAGTATATGAATTTATGAGTTTGGATTTGGGGTCTCCTCTAATTATAGAGGAGACCCAAATTTTTTTAAAAAAAAAAACGAAAAAAAAAATTTCGGAACCATCCGGATGGTCCGGACGTCCGGTCCGGATACCGGAAATTCGGACCATCCGGAGATTTGTCAGAATGGCCCGGACTTTTGAAATTTTATTTTTTAACAGATTTTTTTTTAACTGTCGAAAACCAAAATTTTTTAAAAAAATAATTCATAATTTTTAACTATTAATCACCATGTTAGGCATTCAAATAGTTGCCCAAGACTTGGTAAGTGAGAGGGTGTGTTTGTGCCTCCTTTTATATAGATTGACACTTTCATCTTCAATGGTAACTATCGATGTGGGATTCTTTTAAACAAAACTCCTCTTTAATGGTAGTAACTATAGATGTGAGATTCTTTTAAACAAAACTCCAAATCTATAGTTACCATTGAAGAGGAGTTTTGTTTAAAAGAATCCAACATCGATAGTTACCATTGAAGATGAAAGTGTCAATCTATATAAAAGAATCCCAAGTAATCTAAGATTATCCACATTGTCAATGATCATATATTATTTAATTATTGATTATTCGGCTTTGATATTTTATTCTTTTTTTATGATTGGTTTTGATATTAAACGTTTAATTATTAAAGACATGCTACTAACTTAGTTATTAATATTTGTCGACAAAAAACTTAAAAATATATATTTCCTAAATTAATCTCTTATAATTTAAAACAATTTTGTTTGTTAATTACAATGAGATAAATAATTTATTAATCGCAGATTTATTACGGCATAATATTTAAAATACATTAGTTTTAGCAAGTTTTTAATAATTTTTTATTTCGATTCCGAATCGGTTCTAAACAATTTACAAATCACCTAATAATTTAAAATTAGAATACAATTATATGTCTAATAGGTATATATTATTTAATATGTACATAATATTAAATATAACATCTTAAATATCTAGTAGGTTAAAACAATATACAAATCATTTTACAATTATATTGTTTAACAATCAAATTTTTATTTTTATATTTTAACAATTATTGAAAGTTGTAATCGAAATACAAGTAGATGTACTTATTTTATTTAATGTCTACATAATATTAAATAAAATATCTTAAATACATAAATATAAATATATAATTAAACGTATCAAAATCAAATTACAATTATTATTTTAGAATGTAACTCATGATTATAAAATTTTGATTAAAATGATAACATATTTAAATTAAAATACATGAAATAGAATAATTAACTCGTGTATATTGTACATATCTCAATTATTGAAATTAGATTCAATTAACACTTACAAATTAATTTTAAATAACATTATAAAATATTCTGATAAACGGTTCTTAAATGGTTTGGCTGATGGTTTGAACTGATAAACGGTTCTTAAATGGTTCGTCTGGTGGTTTGAACTGACGGTTTAACTGTGAAACTGGCCCATTAAGACTGCAAACTGGCAGGACCGCCAGACCGTCAGGACCGCATAAGAGCAACCCGGCAGGACCGCGACCCGGCAGGACCGCGACCCGCCAGGACCGCAACCCGCCAGGACCGCAACCCGCCAGGACCGATTTAAACGGTGCGGGTTGGTCCCGGTTCAACCCGTTTGCCACCCCTAATGGTGATAGTATGAAGACAATTTGCGGTGTTTGAGGAGGGATTCTGTTCCTATACATAATCTCATGTAAAATGGTCTTGGCTAAATTGTCAAAGTAAAAAATCGTGTCCTCCAACTCACCTCTGTTAAGTTGGATTTGGTGTTTGGCCAAATAAAGGATCGGGTATGACTAAATTAGGGCCCAATTGGCTAACCAATCCCAATTTTAACCATACCCAACTTAAATTTAAGTAGCCCCAACATTATACCCAAAAACCCTTTCTTTTTTTACTAAGTCAAAACCCTAAACACCAATCATTCCCATTTCTAAAACAACTACAACCCAAAATCAGCCCCAAAACCCTAAACACTCTCTCATTTCCAAACTTCTACAATCTTGCAAAATCAGCCCCAAATTCAAATCCGAAGAACTCTACCACATCAACGACAAGGCAAGAACTACCATGGGCAGAGGAAAAAAGTAAGTTTTTACTCTTAAATGTAGTTTGTTTCTATATTTCGTTTTGGTTAAGTTTTTTGATTTTGATACGCATAGGGTGTTATAATTTGTTATGAAGTTGTTTATAGTTAACTAGTGATGCTAGGGTAGATTTGGTTTTGGCTGATTTGGTTTTCTAGGAAGTTTTTCGAGTTTTCTTCAACTCGTTAATGGTGGTTTCGAGCATCCCCCGCCGGTTCAGTTGTTGGTTACCCGGCGGGAGAAGTTGTTTTTTTGCAGGTGTTCATCATTCCCCGCTGGGTATCTGGGGTTTTACCCGGCGGGGGATAATTTTTTTTGCAGGTGTTCTTCATTCCCCGCCGGCTTGGTGCCGATTCACCCGGCGGGTGAAAACATATATATTGAAATTGAATTTCCACCCGCCGGATGACTAATTGTCACCTGGCGGGTGAAAAATTCAATTTTTAAATAAATAATTTTCACCCGCCGGGTGAAAATTGGTCAACCGGCGGGGGAGACCTGTTTTGTAGAAAAACCTTCTTTTTTTACACAGCTTCTAACTTGTATATTTTGTGAATGTTTTTCAGACACGAGGCACCTCACTTAACAAAGGAGAAGGCGGCCAAAGCGGCAAAAAAGGGTGAAGCTAGCCGACGGCCGGTGGTCGCTAGGCCGGAACGTGGGGACTGGACCGAGCGTGTTCGCCCCGAGCGCGAGGTGCGCGAGGACCCGACGGAACGATCCTTGCGGCATCGGAAATACGACGCCACAATGGAGGCCCCCCGTACACGATCTTCTCCTCCACGAGAGGTGTTCCCGATCCGACGGCGGCGTGCCCTAGTAGACGAGGAGGAGGAGGATACGGAGGAGGAGGAAACAGAGGTCCCAAGAAAAGCTGATGAACCCCCTCGTTGCTAGAACCGGTCTTGGTAGAGGAGACCATCTTCGCTATGCGCTTCAGGTTAGGCATTGGACGAACTGGAGGGAGCACCTATACGTGATCGATAGGTATTCGAGGCCCTTGGAAGGGAGTACTCACACCGCATCCCCCCAGTACAAGGCATACGTTAAGATGTACGGGTGGTTTAATATCACACCTCGGATTCTTACGGAGGCGTCGGCGATCGATGTGGTGAACACGATTAATCGTGTTCGGCCGTTAGACGACTCGACTAACGAGATGGTGTCTTTTGCGAGGAAGGTTATGGAGATTACCGGTCCGTGGCTTTTGATTATTATGGTTGGATTTTTTATTTGTATGTTATTCTAGTTGTGAACATTACCGCCGTTTATAATTGTTGACATTTGGTTTAGCTTTGTTATTATAAATCGTAAGTTTGTTGTATTTTAGTTTCAAGTTATCGCATTTGTTGTTTGTTTAATTTAAGTTTGTTCTTGTGGTTTGCGTTTTCTAATTCAATGTGCCACTCACACTCTAGTCTTAAACAAGTAGAACCTGATATAGTTTCCACCAAAGTAAGTCCCAAACTAAGTTCCCATAAAAAACTTAGTGTTCATGTTGTTTTTTTTCAACTTAACCCGTCCCCCGCCGGTGGATTAATTTTCAACCGCCGGTTGACAACTTCCCCGGCGGTTGAAAATTGTTTACCCGCCGGGGTGAATAAATTACCCGGCGGGGGTGGTCCCTTACACCGCCGGTTGATATCGAGTGGAAAATCAATTTTTCCACTCGATATCCCCGCCGGTTGACAAATACTCCACCGCTGGGGACATTGTCAACCGGTGGTTGTAAATTGCTTGGCCGGCAGGGAAGCCTTCGACAATCCATCCTCACATTTTTTAGAGGATGTGCCTACTTCCCCCCCGGTATGAAAATTCAACCCCGGTGGGGATGTTTTCTCCCTGCCAGGGAAGTATTTCCCCCGCCGGTCGAAAATATCTGAACCGGCGGGGTCGTTTATCGATTTTGGTTTCTCACTTTTTTTTAAATGTTGGCTTCGTCCCCGGCGGGTGACAATTATTGTCACCAGCGGGACCTAGGGAAAATTATTGCCCCACCAAAAAATAATGCCCGCCATATGACTCTCCCGCCAAATGAAACTCCCGCCAACAAAATAATTCCATTATAAATATACAAGTGTTAACGAGCAACATGGCATCTATCAAACACTTAGAAACAAATGGAGTTTATCGCTAATGAAGACTACTATATGCTTGTAGCAGTGAAGGATTTCCGGGCCGAGTTAGGTGAAGATAGGAGTGATGCATTTTTTGAAAGGGTTTTGTGTCATATTTATTACAACTACGGTTATTTAGAAACTGGAGGTGTCGTTGTGCGCAGCCGTGACGAAATCAAGGCACGATACCTTTTTGTCCAGCCCCTCACGAAGTTGTTGTTCATGCCGCGAAGAATAAAAGAGGAGGTGGTAAAGGTCTGGGACATGACCGTCTGCGACTATATCACTAGGGATATGGTAGCATATATGGAGGATATGGTTATGGCAAGGGAGGATGGCGACGATGTTTTACACAGCTTGCGTTACGACTACTAATAGTGCAATCTGACGTATTCGAACGTGTTTTTATTATTTATGTTGCGTAATGTTGTTATAACTTGTTATGTTTTTTATTATATGTGTTGCGTATTGTCCTCGTTTTTTATGTAATGTTAAGTTGTTATGTTTGGGTTTCTAGTTGTTGTTCAATGTAATGTATTTTACATAGCACCGTATTTGAGTTGAACATACATTCATCTAAGGAGATTCATTCATTAAACCTCAACCTCATACAATAGAACATACATTCATCTAAAGAAAATTAAACCGAAATACAAACTGATACGAACATGACATTTATTTTATAGATATTAAACTCCCGCCAAATACTTTGCCACATAAACTCCCACCAAAATAAGTCCCGCCAATTTTAATTTCCCGCCAAATTCAACGTCCCGCCAAATTCGAACACCAACCTAATGAGACTCCTGCCAATAAACAAATAATAAGCGAAGAAAACAACACCATTTCCCGCTCACTATTTTTATGATTGAGCCACATACATGTACTCTATAAATACTGTAATCCGACTATGAAACTAAACACTTAAGTTATAACAATGGGTGATTCCGGCTGGAATGTGTACGAAGATGCAAGCCTCCTATGCGCATTCGACTTCGTCAAAGCTACGATGCAAGAGGAGATTTCTGGTTTTGTCGATGCGGTTCTGTGCAGAATGTTCTTCAACCACGGTAGGGAGGCATCGTGTCCAGGATGTTTAATGCCCGACCACGTGCCCGCGAAGAAGTTGCTGATAGGTTAGCTTATCTTAAAACAGTGACTATACATATCGAGTCACTTCCTTGGGAAGACCGAACCAAAGTCCGAAAGGTATTTGGCATGGGATTGCAGAGTACAATTATGCAGGAGATGGTGTCGGAAGCGATACAGCGGATGGATCTAGAAATAGCCGATGCAATAGCCAGCGCCGTTGAAACGTACTCAACTCCCGAGGGAAGTAGTGACTCAGATGAATTCGGAATGAACTATCCGACCCCGTAAAACTAAACGTGCAATGCTAACTCAGAGTTAGCTTATCTATCATTTGGTTTATGTTATGTGCTTATGTATTTCTAATTATGCAATGCTTTAAATTAAAGTGTAATGTTTTAATGCAATCGGCATGTTAAGAAGCTTAAGTGTTATTGTTTTTAACATAAAAAACATTCAAACATAAAAACTATAAAAACATAAAAACCATCCAGGGTTTACATTCGTTACAATCGTCTAGTCATCAAGCAAAAGCGGATAAATCGGTTACTTCGGGGTAATTATTTTTAAGCTCTTCGTATTTCTTGCAACGAGATGCAATTGGCAATGCCCAACCTTCTGCTTCTGGTGAACGCAACTTTAAGCAACAAGGATGTATCCTAGCACATGGGGCCTCCGCCTTAATCCCAAGCTACAAAACGAAAACATGATAAAATAAATTTCTTGATATTAAAATTACCATTAACATACCCCTTGTATGAATACTTACGTTCACGAAATGGTTGGAGTTGACCCAACCCAATCCGATTTCCAACCGGTTTGGCATCTGAGGAGGTGCACCTCTTAGCGGAAGAAAAGTGAAGCCGACATCCATATTTTGGAATAGCCCAACAAAATGGAGTATGCAGTTAAACGCAGATGCAATTGCCACTCCCATCTCGGGCATAAACATCCAATGGTCCCTAGTTCCCACATCGCTATAACATTTCACACGCTCCGCAACATCAATCAAATCCTCCATGCTAGTAAAAATCTTAACGTAGACGGATGCATAATCCATCAGCTCGTTGTAAAGGGAATCCCTTATCAACCTCCACCCATCTTGTTGCCCGTTCAAGGCGTACGCTATCGAGCGGTACCCGCAATGCCCATCGGATTTTACATCGCTAATGGACTCTACGAAAGGCCTAAAATAGATGGGGAATTGGTTCATGTATCCTTTGGGGTCTACAAAACTTGCCTTCACCGGAATCGTAGAGCTTGACCTACAACCCACCGTTCCACTACTAAGCATTGTCCCACTTGCTTGCGTTGGAATAGCGCTACCTTTCGTACGAGCGGGGGCACTTTTCGAACCACGTTTAGGCTCCTTCTTTTTTTTCCTTTTACTTGAGGTTGCGGTTGGAAGTTTGAAGTCTCCAAGTAAGGATGGCGTACTAGCATTTTCTTATTGAAGCACATATTCGTGCCAACTTTTGTCGCGTTTAGTGGATGTATCATCAGCGGCAATAGATAACTTACGTTTGTTAGGTGGACGACCGCACGCTTTTTGCTTAACCAATGGCTCCAAGATGTTAGTTGTTTCGGGATGGACGACGGTAAACCATTGTTTATAAACGTGCTCTATGCGTGCTTCGTCATTTGACGCCATGACATCGCATACTAGTTTGTCAAGCTTGGCTTTAAGTTGCTCATTCGTCGAGAGGTTGGTACGAACTAGGATGTCTAACCTCTTCCAATGTTCATGAAACAACTCAAGCGGCACCTCTATGCCTTTCGCAACAAACTCATAGATTTCGTGGGCGCAAGGAATGCCGTGCGTAGTTCGTATGGCACAACCACAAGGCATATCCGGTGCGATTGTCATGTTGCGGGCACATTCGACTTCGTCGGCCAAAAGTTCCATTGCGTAGGCTAATTCCGTTTCCGCCAACATCATTTCATTCCACACTTTCAAAAAGGCATTGGACACTTTCTTCTCCTTTATAATCCTTTTTGTTTTTCCTAGGACGTTCATGTTGATGTGCCATCGACACAACATGTGCTTTGCATTGGGGAACACTTCCTCCACCGCATTGACAAGCGCCAAGTCTCTATCCGTCAAAACAATGGATGGTAATTCGATGAAGTGAGTTACCATCAACGAATGTAAGCATCCTAACACCCACTTGTAGGCCTCAATTTTTTCATTCGACATAAACGCAAATCCAATGTAGAATTTTTTCCCCGTACAAGTCGCACCCACGACCTCGTACAACGGCATCCCGTATTTGATCACCTTGTACGTGTTATCAATTAAAATGACGTTCAGAAATGTCCGTAACAAATCCAAACTAACCGGGTGCGCAAAAAAAAGCTCGCCTATGATATCGCTTCCATCTTCGGACTTTCAATGGAATTCGTAGTAGTTTCGTCGCTTTAGTTCACCCAACAAGTATTGGAATTGCGACCGACCGCCTTTCTCGAGCTTCCGATGTTTTAGTATTGCGTTGTACACGGTGCGCATTGTAGAAGAATTCTTAGGGTTCAATTTCTTCACTCCACCAAGAATATCACGAGGACGGGATCCCATTTTCAGAACTAACCACGAAATCCATCTCTATTTTTTGAAAGCGTCCCACGTAGGAATGACCTTCTTTGTAGGATGTAGTATCGTGATTGTGAACGCCGCACACAACCTCTATTCCCCACAAATCATCACCCATCTTCTTTCCTTTAAGGGCGAACGGGCATCCGCATTTTTTCATTCCGGTAGACTTCCTCTTTAGATCCTTGGGATCTACCAGTTTTGTGTAAACTCCAGATCTTTTACACACAAACTCTACTCTCGGATTTTTACGATCGTGTCTATCGCATCGGCGTAAAATAATCACAAACCCGTTATCTGATGCGGTTTCCTTAACCCATTCAATAAGGTATGTCTGGGAGTCGTAGTGAGATTTGGTGTTGAACAACTCGCTATAATCGATGGAACAAGGCACCGGTATTTCCTCCTCCTCTGCCTTCGCCATGCACGAACTAGTCAAATCATCATTTGACTCATCCTTTAACCCTCCATCTCCACTCTTTAACTCTTCACCCTATGTGAAAAAAAAGCATCAAATACGACCATGGATAAAATAAGCCAACCCCAACCCAACGTTAGAAAATTCACACATTGAAGGATGTTGCCTCGCCGGTTCTATATGGTTCCAACCGGCGGGGACATTGTTAAACCGGCGGTTGAAAATTCTAAACCCAGAGGGGCTATTGTCAACCGCCGGGGGTCGGGGCCAAATTCAAACTCCATTGGGGAAAAAACACAGGGGTTGACCCCGGCGATTGCATATACCCACACCGGCGGTGGAACTATCTACTCCTGGCGGTTCTAATAATATACCCTGGCGGGGACTAAACACAAAATAAAACTTATAATCTGGACAACGCAAGGGAGTTGGCTCCGCCGGGTACAGGGTAACAACCCCGCCGGGTAAGGGTGTCCCACCCGGCGGTTGGGACTCGATAAACCCGCCGGTTGCACATGGTGTGCCCCGGAGGGGAACCTTCATCGTTTTTATTATGAATGTTCTTAGTCCCCGCCGGTTTAGATGGTTGAAACCGGCGGGGCAGTTCGGGTTCTACCTTTCTAAATGTAGAAGGTCTACCAAAATGGAAACTTTTATAAATAGATTGGTTAGAACAACTACCATATTTGGAGTCCCATGCTCCTCAGCAAGCTTCTCACATTCAGAGTCCATCCTTCGATTATTCCGAATTTATAAAAAAAGTAATGATTTTTGGAGGTTCAAGTGTTTATTTGTGAGTTTTTGAAGTTTTTGAATTTTTGGGAGTTTTTGAAATTTTTCTTAAGACTAGAGTATAAGAGGGTTGTTTGGAGGAGTAATTTTGTGTTCTTCTACATTTGGCTAACCATACCCACATTCCACTACAAGACAAAAATAAAGATTCTTGGTCAAAGGGTAAAACCGTCTTTGACTATTAAATTAAAAAGATTCTCTATATTTTGGGAATGGTTAACATTTTTTGGGCCCTAATTTAGCCATACCCTAAAGGATCTCACGGGAGCATGATCTCAAGTTAAGTTGAACTTGACCGTTTGGAGAAGTCAAAAGTCGCACGCGAGAGGGAATCCATATAAAGTAGAACGGGTAAAAAACACCAGTCATCCTCCACGTTTGTAGCTTGTAACAAGTTAGTCCCTGTCCTTTGATGCCGTAATAAAGGGGTCCTTATCGTTTTATTGGGTAGAATAAAACCATCCTTTTCGAGTCCAGCCCAGCATTTGTCCCCATAATACCCTTTGACCAGCCACATCAGCGATCCACGTAGGACGCTGATGTGGCAACAGTAAAAAAAAGTAAAAACAATTTTTACTTTAACCTACTTCTTTACCCTTCTTCCAACCCTTAAACCCGACCCATTTAGATATTATAACTCGACCCATATCTAACCCAGCCCAGCCTCTAACCCTAGATCGACATCAAGGTCTGTCTCCTTCTCATTCCCACCTAAACCCCTTCCATCAATCCTAAATTTCATCTCCTTCTTCCTTCTCCTCTCTCATCTCTCATCCAACCTAAACCAGAAGACTAACCCTCTTCCTTCTTCCTTCTCCTCTCTCATCTGTCATCGAAATCCACACTCATAATAATGTCTCACAGTACATCCAAAGTTTCTATCAATTCGATGGGGCAAGGTCTCTGTTATTGTGGTTTACACGGTGTGACTCGTATATCATGGACTCGCACAAATCCGGGTAGGAGGTTTACAGGCTGTGTAAATTTTGGGGTAAGTGTGTTTTTAGATTTATATGTTTTTTACCCTAATATTTTGCTAATTGTTTTACAACACCCATTTACGCAGAGAAATATGCACTGTGGGTATTTTAGGTGGGTTGATCCACCTCTTAATGATAAGTCGAAGCTGGTTATTAATTACATGTTGAAGAAACTTGAGAGGTTGGAAGCTAAGTGTCGCTAGCAGAAGATTATAATTAGGGTTCTTTTTCTATGCTTGATTGTAGTAGGGTTAGTGTTTATGTATTTGTAATTTTTAAATTTCAGTAGAGAGACTCACATGTAGAAGCTACTGTAATCCGTGTTAGGTAATCGACCTGTATTTTGTAATGAATCGCAATTTAATTTGAATCGACTTGTATTTATGTTGTTAAATAGACCTTTAATATTTCTGTAATATTTTGTGGCTCAAGACCTGTATTTTACAATCAACCGACTTGTAATGTTACAAGACCTGTAATGTTACAAGACCTGTAATATTTTGTGGCTGTATAGACCTGTAATTTTACAAGACCTGTAAGTTTTGTTGTATAGACCTGTAATGTTGCTATACAGACCTGTAATATTGGCTGTATAGACCTGTAATGTTGCTATACAGACCTGTAATTTTGGCTGTATAGACCTGTAAATTTTGCAATATAGACCTGTAATGTTGTTGTATAGACCACTTATGTAGATGTATTTATGTTGTTAAATATAACTATTGTAGACCTGTAAATTACATGAAATCGACCTGTAATTTACAATCAATTAATTTACAATCAATCGAGACTGCAACACAAAAACATTACAACCTGTAACAGAAGGCTAATCTATTTCCCAACATCATATTCCAATCTCAAATACAAAAAATATCAAGTCTAGCTGTTAATGTTAACACAAACAACAAATAATAACCTTAAAAACAACTACAACAGCCCACTCTCATCCATTACATTGAGCTACCGAAGGTAAAAAACAACAAAAATAACCTCACCGGCTAATACAAAAAACCTACTCGTAACACCACACTCACTAACAACGAACGATCCTTCCATTAAGGCGTAGCATGCTTCGCGGATGGTTCATTACCCGCTGCCGATGATTGGGAACCTCCTGTTGCTGCGGTAACGCTGCCTGAGTTCCCAACGCAAGATCTGGTAACAACACCAGCAGAAATGTTAATGTTAACAACTGTGTTACCTGAACCAGCAGCAGCTGTTGCACCACCGTGCGATGTTGAAGCGGAATTTCTATGTGCAAGTCTTCTATGAACATCCAACTTTCTGGCCTTCGCATTCTGTAACCATGAATCAGGGAGCTTTCGCTTTTTGCTTCCAGTGGAAGCTGATGCCTGCGTTGCTTCCTTATACTGTTGCATATTTTATGTCCTCACCCAACTGTTATGTGGGGATGTGATGTTGTTTTGAGATGAAAAAAATGAGGGTGTAGTAGCCTATTTATCAAACAAATAAAGAATAGTTAGATTCCCCACACAACTTGTCTAATATGTCCAAAACTACTATAATATAAAAAAGTTAAAAACTTACAGTTGGGACCATATTTCTATGCATCCTGTCTCGCCTTCTATCAACACAATAGATTACACTTCCCTGCATAAAGGCATACAAATATAAATAAAGACTTATTGGGACCACAAGACATGCAACCACAACACAACACAACACAATCAACCACACATAAATACACTCAACCACACTCAACTTTATTCAACCACACTCAGTCAAATTCAACCACAGTCAGCCAACTAAATAAGAAATGGATTTAAAAACACTCAACCACACTTACATCTGACTGAACTCTTGCATTGCCAATTCCTGCCCTCCTCAACTGTTTTTAAAACAATGAACATAATTAAGAAGTGTTAAAAATAGTAAGCTACATTTAAAAGTAGATGAGACTTACAGGTATTTGGGTATACGTTCCATCTTGTTGTCCTTGTACAGGTGTTGGTGTTGTGGGATCATTTTGTTGTCCTTGTACAGGTGTTGGTGCTGTGGGATCATTTTGTTGTCCTTGTACAGGTGCTGTGGGATCATCGACCGTAGATGAAGTTCCAGCTTCACCAGTGCAGCGTCTTTTATTGTGTCCTGTACCTTTACACTTCCTGCATTTCTGTATGTTGTATGCTTTGGACAGTTTTGTACCTGATGACACTGTTGTAGGAGGTTGAAGAAGCTCATACCTGTCTTTCCTCCTTGTTGTTTGCCTTCGCCCCCGAACCTTGAGCTCTGCTGGAGCTTCAACCGGTGGAAACAGATTAGAAGGCCACATTCGATACCTATTAATCGGGTTTCTAATGTGAGAGTATATACTCTTCTGCGTTGCGACTAGGAAGCAGTTCGAAACGTAATCAACTGGATGTCTTCCCATCAAAAAAATAGTACTAACCGCATGGCAACATGGCACACCTGATAACTGCCATGCTCTACAAACACACTCTCGCTCTTCCATGTCGACGACATACTGGTTTTGGCCTTTGGTAACTTGATACTTAGGCCCACCCGATTGAAGGACACGACACTGCTCAGCCTTAACAATAATCTTTGCCAATTTTTTTTGAATTGCGGGGCATATTCGTTGATCCCATTTGTCAACTTTTATCCTCTTCTTAACAATCCTCCTAACAGTCTGATCCTTAATCCCTTCCAGCAGTCTTATAATTCCTTTCGAACGATAGTCTAATATAACTGCGTTGAAACATTCTGCTAGGTTACTCGTCTGCATAGAGCACTTACTTTCAGTGTCGTAATGTTCCCTAGACCATTGTGTAGGAGGTCTTTCTTGCAGCCAATCGTACGCGGCTCTGTTTAACTGTTTCATCTGGTCCATATAGTAATTAAACTGTTCGACCCAGGTGGACCTTGCGTAAGCCCAATAGAGGTTGTACTCTTCTCTACCAGGGAAGGTTTTCTTCATATTTGCGTAGAGATGTCGTGCACAAAACCTGTGCTCAGAGTTGGGGAAAAGGGAAAGCAAGGCAGGTTCAAGGCCTTTCTGCTTGTCTGACATCCACGTGAATGCTCTCTGGTTCTGTATGTCGATATCGTCGCCCAATAGCTGCAGAAACCATGTCCAACTATCCCTGTTTTCAGACTCTACAACAGCCCACGCCAACGGATACATCTGGTCGTTTGCATCCACTGCAACAGCTACAAGCAACTGCCCTCAAAATGCCCCCTTCAAAAAGCAACCATCTATAACCAACACCGGTTTGCACCCTGACTTAAACCCTTCTTTCAAAGCAGCCAAACATTCGTAGACTCTTTTAAAGACCCTCTCATCACACTGCACAATCATTGTAGACCCCGGATTTGTCCTTAGGATTTCATGGCAGTATTGCCTCAATATTCTATATTGAATCCTATCATCCCCAAGTATCAAATTCATAGCCCTCGATCTCGCTCGGTATGCTTTCGGTCTTGTTATCTTCACCAGGTACTCCTTGCTGACGTCGGCAATCAAACTCTTGATTGACCAGTCTGTATCCGCTTGCCATCGGTGGAGATACTGTTTGGCAAGCCACCTACTACTGACACTGCTGATCTTGTTAGTAGGCACACACTGGTGGTCATCCTTAAATGTTTTAATGGTCCAGTTTGGTGCACTTCCAATGCAAGAGGGATAGATATACCAATTACAACTCTCTGAATGGCACTTGAAAGAGCATCTTAGCTTGTCATTTTTAACGCAGTAGATATTGCGCTGCTGTTTAATTCCATACTCCTTGACAGTCTCTTTAAATTGTGATGACGAACCAAACTGAAGGCCAACTTGTAACTCAATAAACCTTAGTCCAGTAGGAGTCATGAACCTTCTCAACTTGGGCAGCCTCGATTTCTTTCTCCTCCTTGTGGTACAGTCCTCGTCTGACTCTACAAGACTGGTCAAGTTGTCACTGCTGTTGAAATCTTCCTCTGTGCTTGTACCACTATCAACGTCAACACTTGCATCAGACCCCTCACTACTACTAAAACTGTCACTTGTATCAACTGGTTCATAACTACCATCTTCGCTTTCGTTCCCACTACTACCTTCCTGTTGCTCCCTATTCATATCAAACTTTGACATACCAATGTCGTCGAAGAATGAATCATCGAGATCGTCGAGGGAAACTTCACCCCTTGCACCTACACCAGCATCGTCACCCTTGTCTTGTACACCACCATGTGACCCACCCCCCGAACAACACCATCTGCCTCCCCACCAATACCAGTATCTGCTCCACTGTCTTGTACACCACCATGACCAGTATCTGCTCCACTGTCTTGTACCCCATCATGACCAATATCTGCTCCACTGTCTTGTACACCACCATGACCAGTATCTGCTCCACTGTCTTGTACCCCACCATGACCAATATCTGCTCCACAGTCTTGTACACCTTGACCAATATCTTCCACACTGTCTTGTACACCATCTGGCCCAGCAACATCCTCTACATCTGCACCTACCCCATCATCTCCACCTATATGTACAACCTCCTCTACATCTACACCTACCCTATCAACCCCACCAGCATGTTCCTCCTCTATATCTACACTAACTCGATCTTCTCCACCACCAGCATGTTCCTCCTCTATATCTACCCCACCAGCATGTTCCTCCTCTATATCAACCCCACCAGCATGTTCCTCCTCTATATCAACCCCACCAGCATGTTCCTACTCTATATCTACCCCACCAGCATGTTCCTCCTCTATATCTACCCCCTCTTCTCCACCAACAGATACCCCCTCCTCCACATCTCCACCTACATGTACGCCCTCATCTACATCTACACATACCCCCTCTTCTCCACCAACAGATACCCCCTCCTCTACATCTCCACCTACATGTACACCCTCATCTACATCTACACTTACCCCCTCTTCTCTACCACCAGCAACCCCCTCCTCTACATCTGCACCTACCCCATCACATTCACCTACAGGTACACCCTCCTCTACATCTACACCTACCCCATCATCTTCACCTACAGGTACTATACTTGAAGTTCCATCGATGTCGACTATAGGAACTGCCATGTGTTTCTTTTTTTTGGTTGGAGTCAGTATAACCTCCAACGGTGGAGTCCTGTCTGCATATATGTTCACCTCCCTCTTTGGACCAAGTCGTTGCGTTAACGCGAAAGCATCTGCATCAGAGTCTATCAGTTTCAGATGACGGCCCACACCAGGTACGTTGTACACGAACACGTAATGCCCTCCCTTACCCTTTTCTTCTGTTAGATCCAGCATATTATGCAGTTCCAACAGACTAAACGTGTCTGGATTCACGTAGTCTATAGTTGCACATTTCCCTCCTCTGTACTTTAACTTTCTTTTACCCACAATAACACCATCGTAGTGGTAGTGTGCAGTAAAAAGGGTGTTGTTTGTACCTGAAATATAATATACAGCCCTAATCACAATCAAGAACAACACCAAGCACATAACATTAACCTGAATCGATAATTAACAGCAACCATATACCCACAAGTTAAGAACATTAACCTAAAACTATCAATAGCAACATCATCCACACTGCACAACCCTAATCTACACCAAGAACAACACCAACTACCAACCCATACACTACAAAACCATGTCACCAGTCAATCCAAGAAATGAGTTAGTCAATACAAAAATACGCAGCAACTAACAACACACTCAACAGTTAGGGCAATACGAAAATACACAGCAACTAACAATACGAAATTGCACAGCAACTAACACACTCAGCAGTCAGGTAATAGAAACCCTAAATCGACGAGTGGTTTAAAGGAAACCCTAAATCGACGATTCTATTAAACCATAAACTGCAATAATCAACAACAACGAATTCAAGCTTCTTGAAAACAGAAACAACCTGTAACAAAAATAGAAAGCAGGACTTACCATCGCAATCTTCCTTCGCCATTGTTATGCTTGGCTGTTTGGATACGAAACAATGAGTTCGAGCTTTGGGGTTGTATGTTTGATTTCTGGAGTTCGAGCTTCTGGGTTAGATGTTTTATTTTTGGAGTTCGAGCTACTGGGTTAAACAGGTGAGATTGAACTTTGATGTTTTACTGAGTGAAAAGAGGGTTTCGATTTGGGGAAGAAATTAGGGTTTCGTTAGGATAATTGGGAAAAGAGGAAGGGATTATAGATTTGGAGTAAAATGAGGGTTTTGATTTGATTTCGGGTTATTAGTTAGGGCAGGGCTGGGTTATTGGGTCAGGGTTGGTTCTTGGGTTAGAAACTGGGCTGGGTTATTTGGTTAGGGTTGGTTGTTAGGCCGGGTTTAAGTTTTAGGGTTTTCACATCAGCGTCCTACGTGGATCGCTGATGTGGCTGGTCAAAGGGTATTATGGGGACAAATGTTAGGCTGGACTCGAAAATGATGGTTTTATTCTACCCAATAAAACGATAAGGATCCCTTTATTACGGCCTCAAAGGACAGGGACTAACTTGTTACAAGCTGCAAACATGGAGGATGACAGGTGTTTTTTACCCAAAGTAGAACTTAGCTATTTGGTTTAGTCAGAAGTTGCATAGGAGAACGCGACCCATCTTACATGGGAATTGGTCCTTTGATCGAGCATGGGATCATGTGTGTAAACGTAACCCTTTGTTATCAAATATTTGACCACTTGGCCAAATCATAGATCACCCTCTTGTTGAGTTGTACTTGGCCATTTGATCAGATCATAGATGGTGTGCATTAGTGCGATTTTTGGGTAAAATGGACTTAGCAAATGGTCAAATCGAAGATCGCGCGCAGTTACACAGTCTATTATTAAACTCGAATCGGTGGATTGACTCAGTCAACGGTCACACGCGTTATCGGGATTTTTTATAAAAAAAAGAAGTTGAGTATTTTACCAATTGGGTGGTTGTGCGTATTAGCACGACTCCGTATTAAATTGAAGTTGGTCATTTGGCTAAGTCACAAATCGCGCGAAAAAACTTGATCCCGTGTTAACTTAGATTTGGCTGGTTTTACAAATCAGGAGTTGCGTAAAAGAGTATGATCTAGTATAAAATTGGACTTGATGTTCGACCAAATCAAGAGTCGCGCGCGTTAGCATAATCATTTATAAAAATGAACATTTTCATTTGGTCAAATATGAGATAATTGTGGGAGGATGATCCCGTGTTATAGTGTCTCGTTTGTTTAGTTTATTGCTATAACTCATTTGTACTATATCAGTAACTCCTCATGTTCTGTTACTTGATGGTGAGCGAATATAGTCTTCATTATTTCTGGATTTAGCTTCCTACATTTCGCTTTAATTTTATGCGCCTTCCAATGTGATTTATTTTTCCAACTTGATTATTCTTTTTTACTCATCAAGTTCCAATTTGTTCACCTTTTTTTAACACGTATCAGTTGGAGATCGACTTATGGGTTATATTTAATTTTCTATATATTACTCCTCATTTTTTTTCTTGACTTGCACTTTTGTTTAGAGCTTGTGTAACTAAAAATGTATTTTCCCTCTCTATATTTTACTCTATCTCTTTTGCGAGATGAATTCCTTTTTGGAGAATTTGTTCACGCCCTTCGTCCTCTTCTAGTAAGTGTTTCATATCTTAATCGTTAGTTTATCTATTTATGATGGACGAGGCCGGGGAATATGGACATTATCCTTGTGGTGCTACGAACAAAGTTGTTGCAAGTGAACCACATACCTTGAGTTCTAGCTTTGAATATAGAGCGACTTTCCTTAACGATAATAAGGATCCTCCCAAAAACCTCGTTCCCATTAGTGAAGGTATTCTATTGAATTCTATTGAGAATTACATATCTACCGAGATAGAGACACATTGTCATTAGCGAACGAGACTCCACTTGACTTTGGCACCAACGAGACCCTCTTCTACCCTTAATCTTTCGACTTCATCTTTTGGATTCTATTGGATCCATTTAACGGACTATCTAGCATCGGCTAACATTCCACAAGGTCAAGTTGCTCCCAACAGATGGTGCATTTTTATTTTCTTTGGAGTGTTATTCGGACTTAAAGAGATCCATCCAAGGATCCTCTAGGTAACCGTATTTTATAGTCTCAAACACACCACTCGACCAACATTATACTATATGAAGTAAAATTCTCTAAAGGGTAAGGATTTACCTCAAACAAAAACTTCTTCGTGAGTGGGTTGTGGTCTTCCATTTCTGATCCATCACGTATTCGTGTTCCCGTGATTTTTAGTTAACTCAATATGTTTCAACAGAGGCATTGAACATCAAGTTTATTTTTATCTCTTATCCTCTAATATTTTTTTTTCTCATGTGAAAAAAATGTTTTAAGGCTCAACGAGAGTTGACATCGTACTTGCCATATTCTCTAAACCGTCTTCACATACCTAATGATTGTAACTTCGAAACTGCTGAGCAGTGACGTCACTTTATAGACATCTTCTAGCCCGAGAATTTTATCACATACAGATATTAACTTAGTTTTCTCTCATGTCGATTCTTCAAAAAAAGATAATGTGTAAGGCCTCTCAGTACACCTGTGGCCCTGTTCGAGGAGCGCGATAGTGATCACAAGTTGAAGACTGACACTCAGTTACATAGTTAATCTTCGTGCATGTTATTATTTTTTGGAATTTTTATTTATGTGGTTATTAAGGATGTATGTTTGCATGTGTGTTCTTTTTTTAATTTTTCTTGTGATATGGTTGTTGTTACCCCATTTGAAGGCGCATGTTACCTCATGTTTTGAAGTTCTTCGATAACATCTTAATGGAAAGTAGTTTTACTTATATATTTTATTGTTTCACGTGTTCTTTACCTCCTTGCATTTGCATACTCCCCTTATTTACCATTAAGGTTGACCCATTTTAATATGAACCTCTTTGGTTTAACCAATGTTTCAACATATCCCACCGGCTATTTCTACTTTATGGTATGGGCAGACATTGCCACTTGCTGGATTTCGTAAGCCATCCTTCTTGTGTGTAATTTTTCCTCTACTTTAAAGATTTACCTATTTTTGTACTGAATAATTTATATTTTAAATTTTCCACTTATGATGGCCAAACATATGATTGAGACTTATCTAGTACAAATTATCAGTTACAATGGTAGTGAGCTAAATAACTTGTTGAAATACATGCAAACGATAATGAACTTAAAAAATATAATATAAAATAAAAAAATCAAAAAATATCATGGTTTTCTCTCATATTTTAGGCTCACGAAAATCAGATTCATACTTCGGATTTGTTAACCTCAGGTTGATTCTTTTAGGGATTCAGCCAAATTTGCACGAGTCACATTTTTGGTAAATCTCCACTGATTACGTACTTCAAACACTAATGATACGTGGGGGACGTTGCTCTGAAATCATGTAGTCATAGCCTCCCATGAATAAGGTTGTAAGGAGTAGGTATGTTGAACACAACAAACCCGGTCACGTGGGTTTTGGCCCATCTTCCGGCTCCAAATGGTACCTCGAAGACCTTCGTCCATAGCGGCCTGGTATCATGGCCATTGAAACCTACCACATGATGGAAGGCTGAGCAAATGATGGTTTTAAATGGGAATTTCTTTATTGCGGAGTTGAAAAACACATTCACCGCTGCTCTAGTGTCCATAAGGATCTTATGCTCTTTGCAACCTGTAATGTCCGTCATTATCAAGAGTGCATCTTCGTGGAGATGGAAAACATCTTCAAACTTTTTATCAGTGAAGACGATTGTTGGCATTGAACACCTCATTCTTTCTCCCCCTCCCATATGCCCTCGCATCATGTCTACTCCTTATGTATTGACGCTCAAAATTAATTTTGAATGTATCATTTGCGAAAGTTTGGGTGTACTTGGTTTGGCTGGTTTCGCCATAGAGAGTCAACATATATGTTTTAGGTTTCTTTCCCCCTTCTTTCTCTCCTTCTGTATGGATTCTAGTTTTTCCACCTCTCCTCGAGCTCGTTTGCCCTGATCTTAATAATATTATGGCATGGTGCGCATGCAGTGAGGTCATTTTGGTTGGTATCGCTCAGTTTCTTATCATACTCCCTTAAGTTCCCTCTTTAAATAAAACTCTGAATCTCAACATATAACACCCAACACTCGTTCGTCGTGTGCCTATGATCTCGGTGGTACTCGCACCTCTTGTTTTGATTTCACACCATCGGGTACAAATTCATTCTTTTCGGATCGGCCATGAGATTTGAGTCTTTAATATACTTATAGATGTTGACATTGACACGGCAAACACCGGGTGATTTACCAGGTTATATACGTGGTGAGCACTACCATGGGAACATTGGTATGGGGACCTTTTCCGGAATTACCATTACCTTTATTTTCCAAGATGCGTCTGTGTTTCCTCCTTGATTGTTTTGGGCGTCTTATTTCCTTATTCAAAGAGAAACATGATATGAAACGTTTTCCTAACTGAGGGAATGTTAGACCAAGTCTTAGGGTATTTGGTATAACCATACCGAAGAACCATCTTGAAAGATAGGAGGAAACAACTGACACATCACTGAGTCTTCACAATGAAAGTACTCAATCTCATCCAAAAGTATACAATGCGGTGCTAGAGATGAGTAATTCCCGTGAAGTATTGTAACTTCATTATGTAAAGATTTGGTGGCATGATAGACCATATTAAAGTTAGTCATCCGACAAAAGATAAGATTTTAAGATCTCATTCAATGATTTTATTTCTTATCTTTGTCACAAGGGCATCATTAATGTGGACTATTTCTGATTGAGGGTAATTTTGTAAAGTGTTTTCAGAATATAAGGTTGAGGATGAAATGTAGAGAGATAATTAAGGTGTGTGCGTGTATTAAGTTCTGATCACCCTCATTAATGAAAGTAGTTGGGGTATTTATACTTAATTAATGACCCATGGGTCTTTTGGGTCAGATTATGGGCTTGGATTAAGTTTAAGAACCCATTAGCCCAAAATATGAAATGACCAGCACCTAGCTTAGTCACGTTCTACTAATTTTACCTTGTTCAATTTCTCATGGTAATGGTTTAGTCCGAACTGCCCTTCAGATAGGGGTAAGCAGTAGTGTCAAAATTATCCGACCTCATCAATCATAGTTGTTTTTTTGTTGATGGTATTAACTGATATTCCAAGGTATTTGAGAGTAAGTAGACTATGATTGAATCCAATCAAATATTTCAGTAATTTAGTTATACATGTTGGCATTTTGGCAAATGTATATATAGTTATTTTATTCTTATTGATAATTTATCTTGAGAAATTTTGATAAGTACCTTAGTCTTTTAAGAAAATCCATTTGCAAAAATTAAGAAGTCATCGGTAAATGCTAAATAAGGTATGTCCATATAACTTCTAGATTTGTATCTCATCACCTGATTATTTTCAAATACTCTCATGCGCCCCTTGATTAGGAATTCCTCTGTTGTAATGAAAAGGCTTCATGATAAAGAATCATTCTTCCTTACACCCTTATTAGACTTGAAAAAACCTATTAGACATCATTAAATAAGATAAACTAACTTGTATAGTCAATATTATTTAAGATCAGGTCCAAAAACCTTTAGTCAAACCCGAATAATTCTATCACTTTGAGTATAAATTTGAATGATACTTTGTTAATGGCTTTTGATATGTTCACCTTTAGCATGGTGCTTATACCTCTTACCTTGCTGTTCAAATCAGAGGCTAATTCCTGAGAAAAGAGAATATTGGCACGAATATTGTTTTCCTTAAAAAATCATCATTGCTCATCGAATATAATTTTTGGAAGCAAAGCATATAATATTTTGTTTAAGGTTTTAGAGAGAATCCTATTGAGCTTGTACAAAGACTAATTGGCATGAAATAATTCCAAGCTTTAGGGTGATCCACTTTAAGTATTAGACAAATCGTTGTGGAATAAATTCTTGTAGGTATAGGATAACTCTTAAAAAAAGATGCAATAGACTCGCATAGGTCCGTTCTCATAATGGTCCAGCAAATGCTGAGAATTTGGCATTGAAGCCATCAACTCGTGCAACACTGTTGGGACTAAGAGACATAACAGTAGCGTAAATATCCTCCTTTGTCGGTAATATTATAAGATTCATATTATCCTCTTGTGTGATAAGTTCATGAATAATTAGATCAATATCCTCAGGATCAGAGAGAGTAGTTTGACTAGTTAATATAGTTTTAAAGTGATCCACGGTAGATATTTCTAGATCTTCTTGATCATAATTCGAGGTACCATTCAGCCATAGACCATTAATTTTATTTCTCCTCATTCTTTTCTTTACATAACTATGGGAATTTGAAGAATTTCTATCATCATTTTAAGACAATTTATGTGACTTTTATGCTCCCAAAATTTTTCCTCTCTTGCCAAGTCTGAAGATAAAGAGCTTTAGCTTTGGCAAGATTAACTTTGCCTTTGGGGGATTTTGGAATCTTCATAACATATTTCCTTAAACTTGACATCTTCTTCTGTTTGAATGATTGAGTCAAACACATTATCAGACTCATCATAGTTCTAAGGTTTTAGTTGTTGTTTTAATCTTTTTAGCTTATGCAAAAGAATATGTATAGGAGGACCATATAATATCTCGTTCCATTTATCTATAACCATATCTAAGAATTCAGGATGCATGAGCCACACATTTTGAAATTGAAATGATGATTTGATTTTAACCTCTTCTTTTGATATAGTAATACTTATAGGATTATGGTGTGACCTAGTCCTACAGAGGTGTTTCACCTTGGTATTTGTTTAAAAGTCAATCCAACTTGCATTAAAGAGGACCTTATTTAGGCACTTTCACTTCATATTATTAGTCCATGTATAATTAGAACTAGAGTAGCGTGTGTCTTCTAACCCACAGTCCTGAAGAGTGTTGCTGAAGTCTTTCATACTTCTCAGACAAAGAGTGTAGCAAGATAATTTCTCTTCAGCAGTTGACATAGATTTGAAGTCTCCCATTACTAACCAGTCTTGAGAGACTTCACAGAATTCTTTAATCTATTCCATAGAGCAGTCATTTGATGTCTAGAATATTTTGCATACACAATAGTGACTTAAAATTCTTTATCTAAGGTATTGTGTCTAACTTTAAAGTGAAGTAAATGATTTGATTTTCTATTACTTTCATAGAGAAATCTTATTTTCAGAAAAAACCCATATTTTATTGGTAATGCTTGCAACACTCCCATGAAATCTCAACTATCTAGTAACCATACTCATAATTTCGAATATTTTAAGAGATTTAAGCCTCTTCATAGTTGCATCATTACCAAAACCTCTCACATTCAAATTCAAAATGTTAATGGTCATTTTGAATATTTTATAAAGGGTTCACCATACCCTTTAGATAGATGAGAGAAGTCTATTAATATTCCTATTTTTTTCATGCTTCAAACTTTTAAAGTCTTTACCTAATTCAACTTTTTCAAGAGTAGGGAAAGTTAGAAGACTACTTCTAACTCTTCGAGAAGGAGAATTTTTCAATATATAGAGAGTTTCAATATCATTATGTTCTGAAAATATAATTCTAATGTCTATTTTATGTAAGGCTTCGTGTAAATTGAAGTCTAACACAATGTCATTTTATCTCATTGTAATAAAAATGTTTCACCTTTGAATCCAAAGTTTCAAAAGTTCTTTTTATTTTAACCTAATTTTTATTATAAATTAATTTTTATATTATAACATATATTTTTATTATAATTAAATTTAAATTTATACAAATCGAGTATAGTAATTATAATTGTGCCAAGCCTATTTCATAAATTAATCATTTATGTAACCATTTGTTTTAAATTATATTTTTTTATTTTAATTAAGTAGTGAAACTTTTATGTTGATAGTTAGATTTTTTAAAATTAAATTATTTTTATTTTTATATTTTAATAAAATATATTTAAATTTAAAGGAGTTACCAATAAGAACCTGGATAAAAATAAAACTCTAAATAACTATTTATATTTTTAAATTTATCAATAACATTATGCTACATAAAATCTAATAACAATACCTTTGTAAAACAGAAAAAGCAAAAACTTTCATCTTCATCCTCGATTCGTGACTTTCTCTCTCTTTAAAATCGAAACTTACAAATCTCTTAAATTAAAAATTTTAGTAATAAATCTCAATGAAGTCTTAAGCATTTCAGCCTAAATCAACTCCTAAATCAGATTCTCGTGAATGAATTATTGTATTTTGTCTTTCAATTTTTAGTTGGTGTGATCATAGATATTTTTAACCTTCAAACTCCAAATCATTCAAATTTTAACTAAAAAAGTCATTAAAAACTTATATTTCTATTTTTTAAATATGAAGAAAATAAAATTCATGAGTGGTATTTTTGGAGAATTGTTTTCCTATTTTCGCAACCAAATTACTCTTAATTATGCAACTGAAACACAACTGATTTCTCCAGACGAATTTTGCAACCCCATTACTTTTATTTTCGCATATAGTAAGGAAAAAAAAAGATAAAAACTATCTTTCATGGATTTAATTTTATTATCTTAAAAAAACAAAACCAAATGTATTTTAAGATTTTTTTTCGAGCTAGGTTTGAAAGATGTAACATTAAAAAAACAAAAATGGTAACACATTTTATTTTTTATAACCAAAGTCATACTTACGCAACTTTTTTCTTTTATTTATGCAACTCAAAATAGTTGGTTTTCATAGCCAAATTACTCTTAGTTATGCAACTCGAACACAAATAATTTCGTAATTTGATTACTTTGATTTTTGCAACCAAATGCAATAACGAAAATTGAAAAAAAAACTTTCACGGGTCTAGTTATGTTCGTATTTAAAAATATAAAACCTACAAGATTTTTGGATTTTTTTGGACCTATGGTTTGAAATATACGACGTTTAAAAAACAAAAACTGTAACACAATTTCTTTTTTGCTACCAAAGTCTTATTTACACAATTATTTTCTTCTTATTTACGCAACTCATTTGCACTTAATTTCGTAAGTGAAAACAATTTATTTTTTCCAACCAAATTATTTTTAATTATTCAATTGGAACACATTTAGTTTTTCACAACCAAATTACTCTTGATTACAAAACTGGAACATAATTTATTTTTCCATATTAATTTTGCAATCTGATTACTCTTATTTTTACAACCAAAAGCAGTAAGAAATTCAAAAAAACATATTTAATGGATCTAGTTTTGTTCGTCTTAGGAAAACAAAACCAATAGTATTTTCAGATATTTTTGAAGCTATAGTTTGAAGGATACTACAGATTAAAAAACAAAAAATAAGAGAGATAAA
Source organism: Limnanthes douglasii subsp. nivea (assembly GCA_036936605.1). Taxonomy (NCBI): domain Eukaryota; kingdom Viridiplantae; phylum Streptophyta; class Magnoliopsida; order Brassicales; family Limnanthaceae; genus Limnanthes; species Limnanthes douglasii. The sequence continues at coordinate 152,018,589 of JAUPFV010000002.1, forward strand.
CTAACGATTAAGAGGTATATTGGTATTAACAGAAAGTGCATGTGGTTATTGATACTTAAGTTCTAAACGAGGTTGTTATCCGTACTTTCTCAAACTTTGGGTTGTTTTTTATAAATAGTTTTGATTTGGGATGGTAATTGGTAGATTACCTTAAATTTAATAAGTTTTGTTTTTTTAATTCTTTAATTTTAAATGTTCACGAAAATCATGCAAGTCTAATTTACAAAGAAATCAAATCGTAAAGAAATTAACCAAAATCACACGGTCAGCAGTGCACTTATCTCGCATAGTATTGGGCATAATAAACTAGGGATTTTCTTAAAACTCGAAAGGTTAAATATACAAACAACTCGCACGCAAGAATTACAAGTAACTCGCAGAATTACAAAAGTAGCAAAAATCACGATAGTATAATACAAATAACTCGCGCAATTTGGATATTAAATGTACAACAATCACACTTCAAAGTGGAACCTCACACGTCCTTCTGTTATGGTCTGGTTTCGAACAACGACAACACCTTATTTGATTGGTTGTTATTTATCCCCTAGACGGAATTCACTTTTTCTTAGGCCTTCAAGCTCGTCGTTTCACATTATGAGGCATAATTTCTGGCTCGGATCAATCATTGGAGCTTGATCCTTCACCAAAATTTGTTATAGCTTGTATGGTAAAAGAGTAAGTTGAAGTTTCCAGTAGCTAATTCAATGTGGCAGTCGGTAGTAATATCATGACTCTTCAATTGTTTCAAGTAGCCCTTTAGTAAACTACAAAAAGTATTATTATGTCTAAAAACTCCCCTCCTTGCCTTCTCTAAACCATTCCACGAGAGAAGGTAAGCGATGTCTAAACTATAATCTTATTTAACAGACGATTGTATAATTTTCGTTGTCACCAAATGACATGTCCTAATAGAATCATGAATTTCATCCGCAATCAAATTTGATGTCAAATGGCTCTGATGTTTTTTTGGAGAAAACGGGGTTGCAAGTATGTCATTCAACAAACCGCTTTATCGTCATGAAGTCGGTGCTGGAACCAACTGATGGATAAAATCTCCATTTACATCTAATTGAGACTTTATTTTCACAATAAGAAGTGATATTACTTATTATATTACGCATGTACTTAGAAACAAAACATGCTCTAAGACATATTGACATAAAGATAACCTTATAGTTGCATTACCTTCATCAAAAATTTAACCAACACATGTGATAGCATCAGCCCAACCAATAGTAGCAAGTTTATTTTTTATGATCTGAATTAACTAAATTATTATTATTATTCTCCCCACTAGTTAGTTGATTACGAGAGGGATCTCCCAAACTTATGCTATGTTGTTTACGGTTTTCACCAACAACCTTATCAACGAGTTGCTGTTCTATAACAAAATTAATGTTTTTTAAAATCTCCTTATCAACATATGCCTCCAAACCGATAAATCCTTCTCATTATTAAACAAAAAATTCTTCTGATCACCATAGGAGTAGGTAAAAATTTTGTTACCTTTGACCAGCCCGCCTCTTATGCTTTCAACGTACTCTTGAATACTTTCAAATTTTTCAAACTCGGAAAAGGAACAATTGCAGTTTGGCGACCATATTTAAAAATATAAACTCGTGGTTTAGACATATATGATCATGCATTGAACAAGTACAAATAGTTAGTAGAATAGGGTTATCATAAGACAATTCAGATGTTTAACAACCGTAAACTCACACGGTTAGGGCCTAACTCAACTTCACTAGCACAGTTCGTTAACATAGGTATTGCGCAGTACATTAATAAATAAATCGCATATTCATCATGATTCTATATACAACTAAACTCACATGGTAATACTCAGATACATCACAAAGAAATAACATTTTTATTATTGAACCTAACTCACACAGTGCGCCAACAAAGATATCACACAGTAAATCCACAAATAAATCGCATTTCATCATGTTTCTATCTACACTAAACTCGTATGGTCATGCTCAGATATATCATGAAAAGATTCGTTAAACTTGCAACTTCTTCGACTAATCTCGGATCGTCAACAGTACATGTTTGTTATCTCTAATCTCGATTCTATATATTCTGCCACATCCAAAATAATTATAATAACTAAATTAAATACATAATACAACAATTTTATAGCTTTTCATACAATCAAAGCTCAAGAAGTCGTATTGTTACACATTCTGTTACAGGAAAAAAAACAGAACAAGAAGCAGTAGTGTGACCTTACAAAAAAACCTTACTTGACCCGTAAAAGAACTTGAAAAAAAAATCTGATGATGAAACAACCTGAAATAAAAAAAAAACGGATTAGTAAAATACGTGAAATCAAGAAACTCATATGAATCAACCTACTTTTAAACTCTCGTGACGCCTCGTCGACGGTTTACAGTAATCTTTTTCGACGACGGTTCGGGTGGTCCTTTTCATCGACGGTTCACGGTGGTTCACTGTAGGTTGAGTTGTCGATAAAATACTTTGATCACTTAAATCGTGTCTTTTCGAAAATCGGATGTTTTTAGTAGGACATAAAGAGAAAAAAGTGGCTGCAAGTAAATCCAAATGTTTAAAAGATTAGATAGAAAAACAATTCTCTCATAGTACATTAAACTTATATATTATATATAATATTTAAAGTATTAAAAAAATTGGCTACCGAATGAAAATTAATTAGTTAAAATTTGTCTTAAATAAATATAAACGATAGTTTGAATATTAAATAATAATTTTTGAATAAATATTTTTGATATCATCTTCTAATTTATAATAAATTAAATTTAAATGACTTGATATTTCAATACATAAAACGTTTCTAAATTATTATATATATATATATATATATATATTATAAACAAATAAAAATAATTAAAGTAACCATTTTTGTAACTTTTTTGTTTGATTTATTTTTTAATTTAATTAAATAATTAAATCCATGTGAATAATGTTTAACTTTTACGTCAATACTAATATATTATGTTATTTAATTTAATAAAATATATTTATATTTACTGCATTGTATTTATAAGTTTTCAAAATTATAAATTTAACTTTCACAAATGTGGATTTCAAACTTAATAAGTTTTATTAATTCACGTGATAAATTCGGAATGACAATAAGCATACCGAGAACATTTTATCGAACCGTTCGAAAGTTTCATCCAAATTTTTAAATGTTTTTATTTAAAAAATAAAATTTAACATTTTTATTCATTAAAATGTAAAAAATATGATAATAAGATAATTGAATCTTATTATTATCTAAACAAAATCATATATTATCTTGTAAAAGAAATGTTATTTTTAAATGGCATGACATGTGGTGGTTTTGTTCGGTTGAAAAGTTGACATCAAACATGATAATTAAGTTTTTAAACTAATTTAAAATAATGGAAAATATTTTTGGATGAGAGCTTAAAAATAATAGTTTATATATGGAATAGTTACATTTGTAATATTAATTATATAACAAGTAGTTACAAAGATGTTTAAACCTAAACAATGGAAGCAGTGTGAAAATGCTGCTATCACACTATAATGCACGGATCATTTGCGTAGTAAGAAAAAAAATCACTTACCTTGTTTGGATTCCCTCTAAAAAGGATAGATACAAGTTGAACTCTGATGCTAGTTGTTCTGTCAATCCCCTCTGAAAATGGTAGATACAAGATGAACTCTGATGTTAGTTGTTATGTCAATTGTGAGGCAACTGATGCTGTTATAATTCGGGATGACCAAGGCAGCCTTGTTCAAGGATACAAAAATAATTATGGGAAGCTCACTTCAATGCTAGCTGAAGCACGAGAAATCCACGATGGCCTGCAGCTTTGCAAAATTAAAGGAATTATTAAAGTGGACATGGAAACAGACTCATAAATATTGTTTCTCTACTCTTTAATGGATAATTTCCTCTTAAACTTAAGACTATTCTCAGTAACATAAAATATTTGTTAACTGGTAAAATGAAAATACATCACATTTTTAGAGAACAAAATCGAGCAGCCGATTGGCTGGCTCGATGGACTCAAAAATGTAAGATGAAGATAGACTACAAAAATTTCAAAGCACCAGCAATGCTGGATGCTATAATGTTGAAAATCTAAATATAAGCTATATTAGATTTGAAAATTAACTTATCTTTGTTTCATGAAGGTATATTATGTCTGTTACTCAATACTTCAAGGATGTGGATCCAAGTTCTAGCTTCAATGATGTTGTACTCCAAAATTGAAAAGGACTGGTGTTGTACTCAAGCTGCTTATATAATCTTCAAAGACTTGTACCTCATGGAGTCTCAAATTCTCTCTGTATAGTTGAGTTTGCTATCAATTTCTCCAATCCTCAAGGATGTAGAAAGGATTGAAGTGAAAGGACTGGTTTTGTAAACTTCTTGGAAATCTTAGGCCACTCAATCTTAATTCTAGATGGAATGGCACTGTAATGCAAAATCAAGGAGGAATGGAGACGATTTTTACCTCCTGGAGACTCATGAAGTCGGGTCTTCAATCAGATTCTCCAATCCTCAAATTGCTGATGGAAGTGAATGGACTTGTTCTGACTTCTCGGAGCCTCAAATACTATAGTTGAAGTTCCCTCATTCATATTGAGGAATAGATTCATTAAGACACGCTCAGAAGTAGCTGAACGAAACTCACCATGGAATTGAACGGTATCAGTGAGTTTGAGTCAAAAGCTAGCTCTTCTCATGAATTGATTTCGAAAGTGTTAGCTCATTCTGGAAAGTTCCTCCTCGAATCGATCGAAAGCAGTGAATTTAAACTCCTCCCAGAATTGATCGAAAGTAGTGAGTTTGTATCAGAATCTCCTCTTGGGGATCGATCGAAAGTAGTGATATAAACTGTATCTCTCAATTGATCTCAGGAAGTGTTATATCTTCTGGTGCATGCAAACCTTTAGTTGCATGCTAGCCTCCACTTCACCGGCGCTTCATCTTTGATTGAATCGTCTTTTTCACTTAAGATTTGCGATTCAGAGACATTGATAGGAACTATTTTGGATTGGTAGTTTCCTTGAAGAATAAACATCAGAATCTATAGCTCTGTGCAAATGGCTGCTAGAGATACAAGGAGATAGTTTGATCTGAAATTAGGGTTCAAATGTTAATTTGGGAACCTTTGGTCAAAATGAGTTATTCGGTCTAAAATTACTCTTAGGCCTTAACTTTTGTAATTATTTCAATTTAAGTAATAAAATTTTTGTAGCTTAAAAAAAAGTAGTTACAGAGATCCTAGCGTTTATTGAGTTTTAAGAATCCAATACTAAATTTTTAGCGACATTTTGTTTCCAAAATACATATTGCTCAACTAACATTTACATTTTTTATAACTAAATAATATATATTATATATATTTATTACCGATTATTTTATTTAATTGGATTTTTAAATACTTGAATATTTCAAATTCACATGATAATATATTTTAATTTAGATTATTTTTATAAAAAAGAAAATTTATTAAAATTTTAGTTTTTGTGTTTATCTAAATCATTTTAAGAGTTTTGATTGTGCCATATATGTTCTCTAAAACTTGTTTTCCATATTATTATTTTTTAAACGATAACTAATTTATATAAAATAAATTTAGAAACATTTTAATAAAGAAAAGCTCTAATTTTAGTTCTTCCATGTCCCATTTATAAAAGATAAAATCGTGCTTCTATTTGTGGTTATAAAATGGAAATCCTAATATTCTGTAGTATTCATGATGATCCTATAATAGAATGAGGATTGGGATATTTTAGTGAGAGAGGATAGAGAAGTGAGTAGGGGAACAGTAAATAGGTGATTGTACTTTATGCAACTCTGAATCTGAAACTATCTCTAATCTCCTCTTTGAGTGCAGTTTCGCCCAGAGTATCTGGACTAGCGCTAGTAATAAATTAGGTTTTCCCTTTTCGAATATTAGTTGGCCGTCTTGGATTTCTGCAGCGTAAAAATGGTCTTAATCTCGTAACCATAGTATTTGGCATGCTTGCTTTGTCGCAGTAATTTACCACGTCTGGAAGGAGAGAAATTCAAGAGTATTTGGTTCCCCTCCGGCCAATGCCTCCATGGTTTCTCACCGTATCTTATCAGATCTACGGTATAGATTCCAAGGCACCAAGACTAGTTGGTCGGAATAATATCTTACTAATGACTTTTATTTATTGCAGGTCCCGTCTGGGTGAGTGCAGCTCGAGTTTTTTCCACTCCATCACGTAGATTCTATTGGAGATGTTCGGCAGCTGTCTCGGAAGACCATTTTGTAGGACTAGTACTCTTCTACTTGCTAGACTGATCTTATTTTTCTTCTTTGATATGATCTTATGTTATTTAATTTCGCCCCCCTGACTCGTTGTGATTGTATTTATTCGGAGTATGCCCTAGTTTTCTTATTTGAACTATCTTTCAATTAATTTAATGATTTATTACAAAAAAAAACAGTAAATAGGATCTTAAATAACGAAATCACTATATTCAAATTTGTGTAAAACATTGAAAGTAGGCAAGTTAACATTTTAAACCGTTGACGGAACATTCTATGAAGTTTTTAATTTTTGTCGAGATTATAAATTAGATTTCAATTAATAAAAACAAAATAGGCAAAAGTGGTGCGTCCGGTGCTTCATGCAAACGAGGTACAATCTATATTATATATTATTATTTACTTTTACGATAGCTATTTTAGTCCATGTATATTATTGGGAGATCAAACTTTTCAAAATAAAATTTATCACATTTATATTCGTATATATATTACGTCAGTTTAATTTTTAATTAAAAAGTTAAAGAAATATATGCTGAGTTTTTTATTATTTATTATGTGTCGTATATTCTATTATAAAATTCAAAAAAATTGATTTCTAAATCTTGATAATCAAATTTTTATTTATAAATCTCAAAAAATAAAAAATAATATAATGATTTGTTTATTTATTATTGAAAAGTTATTTCACAAAATAGATATTGTATATAATAAATCCGTAACAAGTTTAAAATATATGGCGTATAAATCGCACAAATCAAGTTTCTATGAATAGATTTTGAAAAACAAAAAATAATACATATATAGTTAAAAATATTATCAAATATGATTTTTTATTTTTTAAATTACCAATCACATGTGTAGACGGTCTGTCAGACATGTCGAGGATGTGTGAAACGTGCATCCTACAAGCAGCTTACCACGCCTATATGGCAAGGTGATGATGGGGAGAAGTATTTAATCTTCGATTCATCTTTTAATTCTTTGGAGAGAGAAGATATTGATATGATATGATATTGATAAAATTTCAGATTTTAAGATCTAATGTCTTAATGTATTTAGTTTTTGTATATGATAGAATCTCATATGATCTTTTTTTCTTTCTGAAAACATGTTCAAATTATCTGAAATACTATGCTAAAATATGATTAGTTTTTGTTGGAACACGAATTCCAATCCATTTTCTTTATCTAGAATACTCATTCTTTACAAAAAAAAACCTAGTTTGAACCTAATTATCCACATTTTACCCCACCCACTCCCACTACCTAGTAAGAAACACTAAACCTAACCAAAAAATATATTTAAACCCATACAAACATTTTAATATTTTATAGTTTTTAAAAATATTTAATCGGTGTACATATTTTATATAAATACAATAAAATGTATATTTCCACATGATTTTTAAAACTGCTCCAAATTTTATTTTTTGGAATTTGAACCTCATTCCATAACTTCAGTTACGACTCGTTCGCGTTCTTGCGCTTTGTATTCGTCATCTATTTTTTCATGTTATGTAGAAGAACTAAGAACAATTGAAAGATCATTACACTAAGATAAAAAAAAGTATATATGGAGATCTAAACATACCCTATATAAACACAAACAAAATTAATCATGTGTTCTCACTTATCCATGTAACCAAAGTTTGTTCTTCATTCATCATTTTGTTGTGAAAGCTCTTTTTCCACTAATCTATTCCAAACAAGATAACACCAAAACTGTAAACATCAGACTTATGAGTGCAATATGCAAAATTGTGCTCCATGTGTGCATGAATTCGGTAAATTCTCGCACCCATTGTGCGACGAACAACTGGATTCAAGCATGACCCTTGCGTTAATCTGGATGTTCCTCACACCCAATATGCGTGAATTTACATCGACATAATGGTTAGCCCCAATTCATATATCCTTAGATACTTGACCAAGTCTGACAAAAAATACAGCCAAATCGTAGATATGGAACTAACCTAAACTATATAACTAACTAGAAATGAAAAACACTACAAATATAAAGAAAAAATAAAAATGTCATACATAATTTTCAACCATAAATATCACTGAAAATATATATCAAAATTGAAAAGCAAATACATCAATATTTAAACATTACGTACCTTAACAACGTTGTGGAGCCGTATTTTGAAAACCTTTATTTTTTGAAGTGGGTAGTTTGAGATATTGATAGAACTAGAGAATTTAAGTTGAAATTTAAGAAAATAAGGGTTTTATATGAGTGAAAAAATTGCAAATAGTGGAGTTCGTGATATAATAAAATCGGGTCTTGATCCAGCCGAGTCTTGTTCCAACAAAAAGGGGTCTCGTTTTTAGCTTAGCGTTTATTTCAATCATAAGTTATTTTATAGATTTTTAGATAGGATAATTTACTAATAACTAAACACCATAAACCTAATCTATCAATAACCACTCAAGGTTCGATAAAGTACGGATAACCACCTAGTTTTAGAACTAAAGTAAAGATAACCACCTGAACTTTCTATTACTACTAATATATCCTTTAACCGTTTTTCTCTTTCTTTTTTATTTTTTAAATGCTATATCTTTCAAAACACAGCTCCAGAAAATCGAAAAACACCATTGATGTTTTTTAAAGCAAAACTAGATCCATGAAACATACTTTTGTATATTTTTTTTGTTGCATTATAACGTGTAATTAAGTTGCAAAATAATTTTAGAAAAAAAATTGTTTTCAGTTGCGTAAGTATGTGTAAATATGTTGCAAAAATAAGAAGAAAATAGTTGTGTAAATAAGACTTTGGTTTCCAAATAAGTATAAATTTGTATAAAAACAAAATACAAGTTATTTTTGTGAAAAATAAATGTTAATTAGATGTGAAACAACAAACTATTTTGTATTTGCAAAAATATGTGCATTTTTGTGCTGAAAAACTTATTTTAAACTAACGAATTGTATTCTAGGTGACAAAAATATGTGTAATTTGATTGAAAAAACAATTATGTCCTAGTTGTGTAATTACGTGCAAATGTGTTGCGCAAATATGAAGAAACGAGTTGGGTAAATGAGACTTTGGTTGTGAAATAAGTTTGATTGTGTAAGAAATACAACTTGTTTTTTATAAAATTAAATGTTAATTGGATGTGAACCAACTAATTTTTTTTATAGTTGCTAAAATATGTATATTTTAATGTTGAAAAAACTTTTAAAAAAATAGACTTTGTTATAAGTGAAAAAATACGTGTACTTTAGATGCAAAAGATCAATTGTGTCATAGTTGTGTAATAATGTTCAAAAGTATTGTGAAAAATAAGAAGAAAATGATTGCGCAAATAGAACTTTTGGTTGCGAAATAAGTATAATTGTGTAATAAAATAAAATATAACTTGTTTTTGTGAATATAAGTGTTAATTGGATGTGAAACAACTAATTTTTTGTAGTTGTAAAAATATGTTCTTTTTATGTTAAAAAATGTTTTAAGAAAACAAACATGGACCGTGTTCCAGGTGCAAAAATACATGTAATTTGGTTGCAAAATTGGAAAAACCAAAAAATATCACTCATAGATTTGGTTTTTATTCATCTTAAAAAAATAAAAATATGTGTGTTTTTAAAAAAACAAATTAAGTTAGAGGTTTTAAAAATATGAGGTATGAATGTTAAAAATAACTAATCGCTACAGGTGTACGTGTTTTGTGTAATTCATAGGTGTTGTTGGAAGCATTTATGTTGCATGTTTAGTGAAAACCCGTGTGGTTTGTAGTACTTTTATTTTTAACGGAAACTCTCCTTTTTTTAATATTATCATTATTAGCTTTTATGAATTTATTTTACGGATCAATTCGTTTGAATTTAAATATATATATATATATAATAGGAATTTTGATTTTTTAATACACGAAATTATAAAGTTTACATAAAGTAAATTAACGTTTTTGTTTTTGTTTTTTTCCACAACAAATCCAGTTATTTGTTTTTTTTTCATTTATGATCGGTATTATCTTTCGTCTTTAATGAAGATCCGAATCTAACCTTTAGGATTTGATCTTCTAGCCACCATCAACACTAAGGTTGTTTTGATCGTGTCGTGAAAGAATGCATATTATTATCCTTTAAAATAGGATTGGAATTAGAGCTTTAAATTTAACTCTAATTGCAATCATATCCCTTAATTAAGTTGTTGTAATCATGTATCGTAATTTTGATTATTTGTTTCTTCATAAATTAGTCCATAAACTTTATAGTTTAGACAGAAGTGTCAATTTTTGAATTCAATCCATCATAGAATCTGAACTTGACATGATATTTACACAATTAGCACTATAAATGGTTTTCAATTATTAGTATCATATGTATGACAATTAAAACCATGTTATTATTAGAAATAGTCAATGCATCAATAAGCATATGAAAATCCATTCTAATAAAAAAGTTCCAACAATTTCTCACTTGGATCAGCATAAGCCACTAATAAATGAATCTACTTAATGAAGCTTATATAATTCTATTGTCCTTAGATAAATTGAACAATATCATGCATGACGATTAATGATAAAGGACTACAAACATCTTCATTGTATTAATATGCACAAATTGATGCAACACTAACCACATTATCGTTAACAATCACTTATATGGATCTATTATGATATGTATCATAAGAATATATGAAATGTAATCAGACTTATATATTTTTAACTAATCGTTACTTAAGTGAAGACCGACTTAATGAGAAATATAAGTTATCAAAACTTAAATAAGTGTTCTTATTATATATTTTTGCAACAAAAAACTTAAGTGTATACAACCAATGACAAACATATCTCGAACAAATCTCATTGAAATCAATAATCCATAAAAGAAACAACACTCATTCTAATTGTGTGTTCTTGAAAGAACATGTGTACCAATGTTGTAGTAAGAAGATTTTCCACCATGTATTTTGTTCTCCCGATGTGCTCTTTATGTTGATGTGACGAGTACATGACGAGTACATACTCCCAATATATAAAATTATTATGTATATATATATATATATATATATATATATATATATATATATATATATATGGATCTATCCGAGAACCTGATACTATTTGAATATTAAATGACATAATTGTTATTCTAATATAACCTTAAGGCATTGTATATCCCTTAACCACAATGGAATGTCATTTGAGTTAAAATATTTAATAATCTCTCGATTATCCAACATCAATATATAAATATGTGTCATTTAATTTATTACAAATACTATAAATTCATTTTGACCACTTTCTAGTGGTCCATCCCTGGATTAATTACATACCTTTCGAAAAACCCGACAACGAAAATAATGTCGACCTTCTATAAACTTAAGCATACATAAGAATCTCAACTGCCAATGCATATATAATATTTTTTATTTCCTCAATCTCAAAGTTTATCTTTAGACATTAACTCAAACTTAATTTCTATCATTTTGTAATATGGGTATTCTATGGCTTTCTATTTTACATTATATAATATTGCAACATGTTTTTTTATATGTTCTATTAGTGAAAATCCCAGGATTCCACATAATCGTCGTAATAAATATGGATTCTTTAATGAAACTACATCTTCAAGATCTTTCATGTCGAATTTCTCTAACATAAGTCTATTTGTAGTATTAACAAAATATTATCGTTCATAGCTAGTAATATGGCTTGAGTATACAACACTAAAAAAATGAACTTACTCTCATATAACTTATAATACATACAACCCTCACCCGAGTTTATCTCGAAACCAAAGGAGGCTATTACTTCAAAAATCTCATGATACCATTTTTTAGAAGATTGTTTGAGTCCATAAATGGATTTTATAAGTTTACATACCATTAAATTTAAATCACCAATTACAAAGTTCTTAGGTTGCTCTATATGTATCGTTTCCTCAATATCATGATTAATAAAAATAATCATAACATGTATATTTTTCAACCTAAGGTTAAAGTGTGCAACTAGTGTCACAATCGTTAAAAAAAATCATTTGATGAAGCTAGAGAGAATATATCGTTAAAATCAATTATTTCTTGTAGAGTATAAATTTTTTCCACAAGTTGTGCTTTGTATCTTTCTATATTAATCTTGGAATCCCATTAGTTTTATAAATCCACTTACAACCAATCAACTTATCTCCTTCAAGTAATGGGATAATTTCACAACCCGTGTTATCTTCGATTGACTTATACTCTTCCTTCATAACGTTAATCCACAACTGAGAATTAATTTTTTTTCATAAAACATGGAAGCACAATGAAAGACAAATATCGTCTTGAGTATAATCATATTATAACATGACTGAAATAACTAACATTAAAACCAAATCATCAAATACACGAGCATATTTATTAAAAACTTATTGAATCTCTATCGAGTCTTCCTCAAAATGAATATTGTTCCTAAATTTCTTCTCTAGAACTCAACATCCTCAAAGAGTTTTGTTGTTCTTGTCTCGAACATACTTTCAGTAGAAGGATCATGAAACTTAATACCTCCTGTACGTTCTAAATATCTAATAAAATAACAACTAACCATCTTAGGTCCAGTTTTTTTTATTTGACTTATAAGGATTTGTTTCATATACATATCCCCAAACCTGCAGATGCTTTATGCTAAGCTTGTTTTTGGTCTAAAGTTTACGTCGGGTCTTGATATTTTATTTTATAAAAGTTATATTAAGAATGTATGAAGTACATTTTATGGTCTTACACCATAGTAATTATGGTACAATCGAATGACTAATCATACTTATTATGATATACATGTTTGGTTTTGTCACTCATATATGTTGTTCATGATGGGAAAACTCGATAGGACAATTATATTGCACTCACTAGGTACTTTACAAATGGTCCATGATATTGTTTAACCAAACTTCCATATATTCCATAGTATTCACCACCACAATCAGATCTGACACACTCAATGCTCTTACCAAGTTGTTTAACTTCAGTCTTAAAAGGTATAAACTTATCTTAGGACTTCTAATTTCTCATGAATAATGTATAGATTTCTATACCAAGAGAAGTCATCTATAAATGATAAGAAATACATTTTTACATTCCAAAATATATTTAGAAATAATCCACAAATATCACAATGTATTAACTCCAAGACTTCTTTCGCTTTGTATGCACTTAACTTTTTCACCTTTGTTTGTTTTCCCTTGTAGGAACCAAAGTCTGAATAATCAAAGAACCTAATATAACTTCAGCAACAAATATATATCTTATGGATTTATACATATGACTAAGTTTTTGTTTTATTATCCCATATGCAATCTAGTACATCAACAAATCTATGTTCAGTGCTGAGACCGATCATTTGTTGTTAGAGAAGTCCACTTTGGATCTTGTTATGGTCTGGTGTAAAATGAAACCATAATTTAAACCACAAACCATCATCGGTTGGATATTTTTCTAATCAAATGTCTTAGGCAAAAGTTTGATATCTTATGACAACTCACTCGGTGGAAGGTGGAACTTGATGATTTTAAAACTAGATTCTAGTCATGTAGTGCCATTAAAGCTCAAAGTCTTATGATTTTTTTGACTGAGTTTTAAAGAGAGTGGTCATTTTGTTTGGTAATATCCTTGAAACAGAATTGATGGTCTAAACTGATTGTGGGTCTAACAGTTGTTTCCCCGAGTTCATCGTCTAGATTTGGCCTTCCTCTAGCGAATCACTTCATAAATCGATCAAATTTGGGTTCTTGGTTTTTAAATAATGAAACCGTGACAGGATACTTATAGACAATTTCTTGTTACCTCATATTTAGGGGACTCAGCGGGCCAAACTCTTTATTGATTTGGAATTGGTAATTAATCATGCTCTTATTCAGGTTAGTTTTGACAAGACCATATTAAATCTATCATATACTACAATCTGTCGCCTTGCTAGTATTTTTTTTATCATGTTAGTTTTGACAAGACCATATTAATGAGAATGAAGTGGTCGACGTCTTTCTTCTATTGCATATGTCCAATCTATCCCATGGGTATTGATCCAAGAAAAAACTTTCGGCCACATAATATATTGACAACCAAGCCTTTTATAACGGTCTTTTTTATCACTACTGCATCGGATTGGTGAAAATCGATCCAAATATATCGTACCCATCAGAGGCTTTTAAAGGATAAAAAATGAGTCTAAAGTGTTAAAGTTTGGTACGTCTGATATGCTTGGTTAGTTGACATATTTTACTAACAATTTCTTGTCTAACTTCTTATCTATTTCATCGGTGATAACAACTATAATTTTATTTTGTTTGAAGTTTATAAATAAGAAGGAGCCCATATTTTGGCCAAAACAATTCCCTTAAAGATCTTTTGTGATGGGTACTCTTGACCCCTTACCCTGGTGAATGCTAAACATGTGGTCTAACGGCTAAAAACCCTGTATGGTCACCGGTGTTTGACACTTGTTGCATTCGTGCCACTAAGGCACCGGTGTTTGACACTTGTTGCATTCGTGCCACTAAGGTTCATTCATCCTCATAACTGGTAATTGTTCTTTGAAAATGTTACATTTAAAGTCACTGGCTCATGTAAATTAATCTGGTGATGACACGTGTCACCCAAAGATACTACTGCCAGTTACAAATACGGCCACTCATTAATTTAGACCTAAAGTACCCTTGCTTTTATTCTTTTTACATTTTACCTTTTATTTTTATTATTTTTACTTTTTATCTTTACCTTTCACTTTTACCTTTTCACTTTTATTTTTTACTATAACTTATTTACCTCTAAATTTTTATCTTTTATCTTTAATATTTAATTTTTACTTTTATTTTTTATTTCATACTTTCAATTATTTACTTTGAACTTCTTCTTTCCCTCTCCCTCTCTCTATACACTTAGTTTTCTGGTTTTTGTAAGAACCCTAACAATAAGAAGTAAAATACCAATTTTACAAATAACTACAACTCAAAATCAGTTCCCATTTCTCCGGTTTTATCTTTTCAACACCAATTTTCTACTCTATTTTCGTTTTCTAGTCTCAATTTTTTTTGGTTTCGTAATAATGCAAGCTCACATATCAAAATAGGGGAGGATAGACGTCGTAAAAGAGCTCCGGTTAAATCCATTAATTACCTGAATCTCCACCAATTTTTGCATTTGCGCCGTCTTCGAATCCACCTACAGTTTTTTTCTTTAAAAAATTGAAATCATTTGTAAGTAATTAATAATTTTCACGCATAAATATTTTATACAAAAACCAAAAATAAAAAATAACTACTGTTTTTTTTATATAAAATAACTAGAAGAACGTCTTTTAATTTGAAGATAACAAGAAATTCCAAAAGCTTGTATAATAATAATAATAATAATAATAATAATAATAATAATAATAATAATAATAATAATAATAATAATAATAATAATAATAATAATAATAATAATAATAATAAAAAAGACGTAATCCCATATCTTCATCGGATTCCTCAGTTGCTTCTTTTTTTGTTTCAACTGGTGTAGTCACAGCCACCATTTGGTGCACCATCACTTGGAGCAGTAGCAACACATAACCCATCACCAACAATCACCTAGAAATGGTGGCGTTATGCGTGATATGAGAGAAGGAAGTTTGAACACCACCGGAAGCGCCGGAAGAGAGAGTGGGTTGGATTAAGTCATGTTCTGAATTGTAGGTGTAAGCGGCGGAGCCTTCGAGATATTAGTCGTGCTATTTAGCTGACCGTTTTCCGCCTTGGTGCTTGCAAACGAAGGTGAAGACTCCCACCGTAGATTTTAGATTAGGATTTTAGGTTTAGAAGTTTCACATAGTGTGGATTCTTCTATCGATTATGTCCAATCCACTTAGAGCATCTCCAACAGATACGCTAATTGACAGTTTAAGTTAAATTTAACTATTATATATGATTTTTTTCTTTCCAACAGATATGCTAAAAGACTATCTATATTTATTAGCTTAAATTATGGTAGGTATATTTGTAGTAGCACTTAAACAATAGCTAAAGTTTATTTGTTATTTCCCTTGTTTTTCTCCTATTATTTTATGGATTGGCAACTAACTTAAATATACCTTATCTGTTGGAAGAAAAAGATAATATTTAAATTTACATTACCTAAATACTATCTATATTTACCTAAAAAATAGAGTATCTGTTGGGGATTCTCTTACAGTATATTTTTTATTGGTTCTTCCTTTCTTTTATTTTGTGTTTTCTTTAAGTTTATAGAGAAGATTTAGTAAGTAAATAAAATAAATGTAATAAATAAATGTAAAAGTTAAATAAAAATATAAAAATAAATAAGTAAAAATGAAAAGTAAAAGTAAAAAAAAATGAAAGTTAAAAGGCAAAAACAATAAAAAAAAAGAGTATTTTTCGTGCAATGTTGATATCGAATCTGATTACCTTTCCCTTATCAGCATGTTGGGTGAAGGGAAGTATCTTGGTTTCTCTCCTCAATCTTATCAATTTATAGGAAGTTAATTACTCTAACCATGACCATTAAGTTTATTTCTTGCGTTCAAAATCGGGCTGCTGATTGGACTGCGAAATAGACATTGTTTAACAAGGATAATATTCAGTTTAACCACATCAATGCTCCTAATAACCTTCTAAGAGTTTTCCTTCTCGAAAGTATCGGGCTGGGTTACATCAGCCCGCCTGAAAACGGATCCTGATTAAATAATCTATTCCAACTATTGCTGTTAGTTTCATTTTTTTAGGTAGATAAAGATAGAAAAGCTAAAGTGTTGATTCTGAATCTGAAGAAGCAGCTGGAGATTGTAAATGGGGAATTTGAAGCTTTCCTGAAGTTCGAGAGTTGAAGTCTTGAAGATGAAGAAGTTATTCAGCTGGTTCGAAGATTTTGTTTGAAGGTTTGGGCATTGAAACTTGGTTTTGATGCTTAGTCCTTAGTTGCTGTTTTGCCAGGGTTGATTGCTATTAATGGAGCTGTGAGTTTGAAGCTTTATTTTTCACCGGATTAGCGATTTTGTTTCAATGAAATCGAGCTTGTGATAAGCTGTAGCAGTGAATCTTGGAATGAGGAAGCTGCAATCAAAATTTTAGGTTTCTAAAGTTTCTAAATTTTGAATTTTCGCAAAAGAGGGAATTGTACGCGCCATTTTTGAAATTTTTGAATTGTTTTTAGCCTTTGAGGTCTTTAGTTTGTTTAAGCTCTCATTTGAGTCCTAAGTTTGTAAAAGTATTTGATTTGGTAATATAATTTTTGTTTAAAAAAATAAAATAAAATAATGAGTGAATGTATGTGTAACAGGGAGTAGTATTTTTGGGTGACACGTGTCGTCACCTGGTTAATTGGCACGTGCGAGTGACCCTTTATGCAACATTTTAAAGAGTAATGATCAGTTTTGAGGACAAAAAAACCTTGGTGGCAAAAATGCAACAAGTGTCAAACAACAGTGACCAAAGAGGATTTGTAGCCGAGGTCTAACATTGTCATCTTGGTAGAAAGTAATAACTTACGAAATAAATAAAAAAATCCTCATTAATTTAGTTGATACATTTAATAAAAAATTCGAAAGATTATCGACTACATATAATAAAAATTTACTAATAACCAAAAAGTTTCTTGACTAGAAAATTAAATTTTAAACTGAAAAATTAAATTCATCAAAATTATTCAAAACATATAAAATCTATTTTTTGTTTGATTAGTTTCATAATAAATATTATACAATTTTCATACTAATATAAATCGTAAAATATTGTATATAGTTATGATATATAGGTATACAAAATCATATTTCTAATAAATCATAAGGTACTTAATCATATTGTATTTAGTTATAATATATATATATATATATATATATATATATATATATATATATATATATATATATATATATAAATTAATAGCTATTTTATATTAAATGCATTTTTATATTTTTTGTGAATAAATACATCAAATTAAAATAAAATATTTATAGAATTACGTGGGATATACCCCGAGGAGTGACATTAAGAGCCACCAGAGAATGAAATCGAAAAAGTTGAATCAAACTTACTCAAACATATATAACAAGCAAAGTTAAAGAACTAAGGTCGAAATGATTGGTCTAAACTTGGCCAAACAAGTACAATAGAGCCAAGTGAATGTGATAAGATCAAAATGTACATAGATACGAGACATTAACAACGTAAGGGAGAAGAGACATCAATCTAGAAGGGGGAGATGCTGCAACAAACAAATATAAAAACAAAGTAAGCAAGAATTTTAAAAGTAGTGGATAACAAATACAAACAAAGTAGTGTTTGGATCCCAACTCAGAAGTTTATCTCGGATGGAAAGTTTTTCATGGATAACAAGCCAAAGAATGAAGAAGTGGCAAGGAGTATTAAATTTATTCCAAACAAGCTCCACCCACCCGATATGTGGGATAGGTGAACAAATGACATTGTAGGTATCATTAATAGTGAACTTGGTAATACCAATCTTATCATTTCAGTAGTGGAGGCTGTTTTAGAGGATGATAGGGGGTAGGAGGGAAATGATGAGATGATTAATGTCCTTGAAGTTTTGATGGTTATTAGAACTGGGAGACCTTAAATGAGTTGGTCAATTCCAGTGACCATCTAGAATGATATCAAAGACCTTAAAATTTTTCCTTATACAAGAATCTCGAATAATAATATACCTACAGTGAATGACAAAAGAGGTCGAGAGAAACCACGAGTCAAACCAAAAGAAAGTATTCTCTTTGTTACCATTAACCATGTACAAAATACTAGCGAGAGGCCAAAAATTTAAAAAAATTCTCATAGTCTAGGAGGGAAAAGAGTCAACATTTAAAGACCATAAGTTATTATCTTCAATCTTCTCATATTAAATCCAGTCACACAAAATAGAGTTATCGAGTTTAATAACGATAGACCATAAGTGTTTTAGGACGGTCGCCTGATTCAAGATTTTTGGGTCTAGAATCCCAAAGTCACCCTCAAATAAGGGCAAGGTAACTACATACCATGGTACTTTAGCACGTGTAGTTTTCATCTCATGGCATGACCAAAGAAACCGGGGGAGACACTGAATAATTCGTGAAGAACCTTAGCGGGAAGGATGAAGATCGAGGACCAATAAATCTACCCTACAGAAAATACTGATTTAATAAGTTGAAGCCTCCCTGCATAAGACGATTGTTTATAGGTTCAAAATAAAATATAGGAAGTAATTTTTTCGAGTAGAGTTCGACATTCGTTATGAGAAAGTCGAACCGGGGAAAAGAGACTCCAAGATACTTAACCGGGAGGGACCCTACGTTGAAACCTAGGATATTGATCAGGTTCGTTCTAAGAGTGGAGTAAACTCCTAAGAGGGAGATGGGAATATTTTGAGGGCTTACTATAAGGCCCAAGAGATTAAAAAAACCAGTAAGACCATCCATGATACGGTTAAGGGAATTGATGAGACCACAACAGAAAATCATCAGGTTATTTGCGAAGTATATATTGATAATCTTAAGCTTATGATACTTTTAGTGGAAATTGAAATTAGCATTGTTACTTTTCTCCTTAAGGATACTTGAGAGGAATTTCATGACCAAGACAAAAAGAAAATGAGATAATGGACCACCTTGTCTAAGTCTCTTCATGCCTTTGAAGTTCCCATGAGGGTCACCTTTAATATTAACGATAAAGGACGGGGTGACAGTATATTGAATAGTCAAACTAATCATCTATTCCGAGAAAATCATGGCCACCAAGATGTCAAGGTTAAGATGCCAATGAACATTATCGAAAGCATTCATCCGGTCGATTTTAAGAGCGACTCTTAGGTCGTTACTACTAGTCTGGTAACCCCTAAAGAGTTCTTGAGAAATAAAAATATTGTTCATAATATTATAGCCAATCATGAAAGTTGATTGAGAATTTTCATTCAGATAAGGTAAAAGGACTTTGATCCTATCGGCTAGAATCTTGGGAATAATCTTGTAAACCGAATTGCAACATGCAATAGATCTGAAATGATCCGCAAAAGAGGGGAAATCCTTCTTAAAGATAAGAAAAATGGTGGTGGATTTCCAAGAAGGCTCAAAACGGCATATGTTAAAGAACTTTAAGATCCCATCATAAATGTCTTTACCGATGAGGTTCCAAAAATGCTTGAAAAAACCTGCATTGAAGTCATCAAGCCCCGAGGATTTTCGCTATCAATATTAAAAAGAGCACTTTTAATTTGTGCACAAATAATAGGGCGGACCGTCGAGGACCGATGTTACCCATGAGATATATGAGCTAACCGAGTGTAACCCATGAGAGATCTATAGCTAAGAAGGTTAGAGTAATAGTTGACCAAGACTTCGCCACCTCGTTAGTGGAAGTGGCGTGGACCCCATTACTATCAGTGATAAAGACGATTTTATTTTTAATAACACGGTTTTTTACGTTGTTATGAAAGAATTTAGTGTTACGGTCCCCAAGCTTGAGCCAATATCCAGACTTCTGTTTATAGAAAGATTCATCAGCACGGCTGAGGGAGATATAAGCGGAAGAAGAAGTTATCTTGACAGAGACCAAAGAGGGATTTAGGGGGTCATTAGCTCAGATGGATTTAGCTGAAAACATATGGTTTGGGTTATTCACCACCCTAGCGCCAATATCACAATATTCCATACGATTGAGGTCATAGAGAGTAAACTAAAGCCGATAAATGTTTTGGGAAACCATTCTCATACATTGAGCAGAGAACGAGAGGTTTCAAGAAGAATATATCATATTGTTATTAGAAGGATGGATCTGCCACATATTTAAAAAATTTAAAAGTTTTTTTATACTTGGCTTAGGACGACTGAGTTAAGTATAACGATAGAGAGTTCAGAAGAGTGGGCCAAACCCAAATGGGAAATGGACATGGGAAAAGAATCATCCAATACACTATTAACAAGAACACGGTCAATTCTTGAAGTAATAGGGTTAAATGGGTTTTTATTGATCCAAGTAAAGAAAGAACCATACGACCTAAGGTCACGTAGTCCACCTTGATAACAGCATATATTGAAATCATCAATCTCACCCTGAGAGAACAAACCACTACATTCACAAAAAATACAAATAACGTTGAATCTCCAAGAGCAACCCATGGATATTTAAAACATGTTGTCGAAATTTCTTCTAGATCAGCCCATAAAGAATGACGTTTGGCCCCATCATTGAAAGCATAGATAGCCGTAAGAAAGAAAAAAGTAGGGAAATTGAGAGTACAAGATTTGCAATGAATAAATTGAGATGAGGATAAAAGCAATAAGATGGAAAATACAGTAGAATTCAAATAATCCAGATCATACCCATCCTATGAGAGAATGGTTAGTGATATACTTCCAAAAAGGAACAACGTTCTTAATGATATAGTCAACATAAGTCAATCTACCTTTAGTCTCGACAAACATATTTTTGTTGTACCGGGTCGTTCAATCCACAGACGTTCCAAAAAACAATAAACATTAAAAATTTACATTGAGATTGGTCCAATATTGGACAATGAAAACATTCCTACTAAGCGAATACTCACCGAATACCACTAGTAAAATATATTAATTCTACTTTTTTCAAGCATACTAATATATCTTTTTCTATAAAAATATAAAAAATGATAAAATGTTTAAATTTTACTTTAATGATTGAATTTAGTTTTGATAATTCTACCATAATTTTTTTTAGTTTAACTTTAAATACTAAGGATACTTAATATATCATCTGCTTTGAAATTTGATAATAGAGGATGGAGTTGAAACACTCCAAGAATTCAAGATTAAGTTTCAAGACTCCTGCTTCAAGTCATTTTCCATTATCCCTGATAATCCTTGATTGATCGCCTTCTATCAGTTTTTTATCCTTGACCAAAAATCCATTTTGTGCCCTCCATCCATCAAATGATATGGAAAACCTCCATGAAGATGATCCCAAAAACTGCAGTACTATCAATTTTAGAAACAAAAACCCAACCACTATTAGATCATACGTTGATATGATAAAACTTAAAGTGATAGCCATGACAGATCTCTCGTGGGAATCAAACCATAAAAAAACATTAAATGAAAGATCATATCTCAATAAACTTTAGTGAAATGATAGAGAAGCTCTCATTTCATCCATTAAACATACCTTGATTGGGAAATGTTCCCAAGACGTGCCCAAAAGAAATGTCCTTAACCACTTTTTAGAAGCCAATTTTTTTTGTGGAGAATTAAATGTTACAAACTGGGATTCAAGGCATATACTCATTAAATTCTCATTAAGATATGACATGTGCAAGCTTTAGTCAAGATGCTTCTGGACAGTTGGAAATCGTTCCATGAGGATCTTCAAATGGCTACCTACATTTAACCCAAAACAACAGTGCCCCATTGTGCCAACTTGGATAAGAATAAAAAACCTACATGAATATCTTTACAATGAAGATTTGATCATCTCCATTGCAAGTTCTATTGGCCAACCATTGAAAATATGGATCCCTCCCAAAACTCACGCTCTATTCAATGTTTGTTATGTCTGAATTGATTTAGATATATCCAAAAAGCTTTAGCACCATATCTGGGTGGATTTAGTGACAAAAAAGGTTGATGAATCGAGGTGAGCTATAAAGATGTTCCAAACTACTGTATCAAATGCCAGCATATTGGACATGATCAAGATTCCTACAAGAAAATCAACAGATTGTTCAACAAGATTATGAATCCTGCAAGAAAACTTAACTGTTTCTTCAAGATTCTCCAAAGAACACCCATCCACACCAAACTCAGAAACCCATAACCATAACATCAACTTTGTTCAACAAAATGCTCAACAAACCCTGAAAATAATTATCAGCTCCATAATACCTCTAAACTCAAGTCTATTATTGTTAATCCAAATAAAAATGAACACTTGAATAACGTCTCCGCGAAAAGATTCATCAAATTTCATCAGAAATGAAACTACTATGTCTGCTAGCAAAACACTATATAATGAATAAATTATTAAGGCTATCAAAAACTTAGAAGAGAATTATTCTTACACACCAAACTAGGGAACTGTTTTCCACACACCAAACCAGGGAACTGCTTGCCACACACCAAAATAGGAAATGTCGGCACTCTTCCTCTAATACCTATCCTCAAGAAGAAAGAAGATGACAAATACTTCCAGAATATCCTGAAAGAAAAAAAAGACTAAAAGAGATTAAGAACAAAAAGCCGAGAGGGAATGTCATTACCAAACCCTTATTTAGGACAAATCCAACCTTTGCAATGATTAACTTCCTTTGCTGGAATATCAGGGGTATTGGCAACAAGCCTTCCTTTGGAAGACTCGAGTCAATTGTCAAAAAGGAGAAAATCACCATCCTTGATATTCTAGATCATTTTATCATTTCCAACAATATCAACATCATTGCTATTAAGCTTGGATTTCAGCATCATTGTACAAATATCACTAACAAGTCTAGATGTTCTAGTATATAGATTACAATATCAACATTATTCAGGATCATGCTCATATTAGACTCATGTCTGTCTCTCACAACTCTTTGACTAAATCTTCTACTTAACTACACTCTATGCAAAATGTCAAATACACAACAGATTTGATCTCTGGAACTCCCTCAAATATGTTTCTAATCATATTACTGAATGGTTTGCTATTGGTGATTTTAACGTTAATAGACTGCTCAACATTTTGTCTCGACAGTTGACTTTAATGACACCATTCGCGATTTCTCCCTAGAAGACGCTAGCAACATTGGAACAAAATTCACATGGACCAATAAATCCAAGCGGAAAAGGCTAGATTGTGGTCTATTCAATCATGCATGGTTTGAATAATTCAACACCACCAAAATCACCCATATAGTTAGAACATATTCTAACCATACACCCATATGTATCTCCTTATCTAATGACAATTATCATTCCAAATCTAGCTTCAAAATTTTAAATATGTGGACCCTAAATGATGATTTTCTCAATATTGTTAAATCCAACTGGAAACAGGACATGCACGGATACCCTATGTTCATATTCTGGAACAAAATGAAGAAACTTGAAGCACCCCTTAAAGAATGGAACAAGATACATTCTGGAAACATCTTTTATTACATATTGAAGGCTAAAGAAAGAGTAAAAAACATGAAACAAAGGCTTCAAAACAGCAACATTGAGAACAAAAATAATCTATCTAAAGCCAATGCTCTATTAATTCAATATCTTCCTAAAGAAGAATCAAATTGGCATAAAAAACCTATACCAACTCGATTAAGGATGGGGACAGAAACACCAACACTTATCACTCGAATGTCAAGAAGAAGAAAGGGAAAAACAAAATCATCAGCATTAAAAATAACTTTGAATGGATAATTGATGAACACCTAATTGGTAACTCTATTGCCATATCTTACTTTAAATATATTCTAGCTAGCAATGTTAATCTTACTCACAGGAACAACAACAGTCTATCGCCATGTTTAACAAT
Source organism: Limnanthes douglasii subsp. nivea (assembly GCA_036936605.1). Lineage (NCBI taxonomy): Eukaryota > Viridiplantae > Streptophyta > Magnoliopsida > Brassicales > Limnanthaceae > Limnanthes > Limnanthes douglasii. The sequence goes on from JAUPFV010000002.1 coordinate 152,043,311, forward strand.
ATCCCAAGGCTGATCAATGATGCAGACAACTCTATGTTACTGCAGACTCCTAATGAAGAGGAAATAATTAACATTATAAAGAGCCTTAACCCTGCTAGTGTTGTATGAATATACGGCTACAATGGTTACTTTTACATTACCTGTTGGTAGATTATCAAAAAAATACTTTCACTCAGTTGTTTCCTACTTCTTCTAAGGTTACAATATTCTAAAGGGTATCCTGGCCAATGGAATCTGCTTAATCTCAAAGTCTGGTAACACTACAACCTGGAAAAACTATAGACCAAAAAGTCTCTGTGCTTTCATGAATATAATAATTTCCAAAATAATAAACAACAGGTTATCTAAGCTTCTTCCTAAGCTAATATATGAGGAACAATGTGCATATGTTTCTCATAGACTAATACATGATAACATCTTGATTTCTAAAGAATTAATTTATGATCTAAACATAAAAATCAAAGCTGGAAACATAATTATTAAAGTGGACATGGCTAAGGAATTCGACAAAATGTCCCTTAGCTTTATAACCAAAATCCTCTCTGCGTTTGGATTTGATTCAAAATTTATTTTATTAATCAACAACATGAACAATACAATATATGCCTCCATCCTCATAAATAGTAAGGTCGTTGGCTTCTTTAAAACCAAGAGAGGCCTAAGACAAGGGGATCCACAATCCCTTAGTCTCTTTATTTTAGCTGAAGAAGTTCTCCTTAGAGGTTTAAACAAGTTATTTGAGAATAAAATAACTATGAAATACACTACTCGTAGCTCTATTACAATACCTTGTTTAGCCTTTACAGATGCCCTTCTGCTTTTCACTAACAATCTTACCTCTTCTATATTTATTATTAGCAAATTTCTACATAAATATCATGATATTTCAGGATAAATTATCAACAAAGAGAAGACTAAGATTATATGTACAAAAAAATCCTCTTCAACTTTCATTTATAGTCTGCACAATATTACAGGATTCTCACCTGGTTCTCTTCCTACCTCTTACCTTGGGATAACTCTAAGAAACAACAACAAAATAACCAACTGTGAGTCTCTTCTCTCCATCATTAGAAACAAGATATCTAATTAAAATAGAAAAAAATATCTCTTATTGTGGAAGGCTACACTAATTGCTTTTGTCATCATGGCTACCCCTTCCTACTGGTTTCAAAGTTGCACATTTTCTAAGGGCATCATGAATATAATCGAAACTCTTCTTAACAAGTTTATATGGGGAACTGATCACGATAATTCTAACATTCACTGGACAAGTTGGAATAGGGTGTGAAAACCATTCAACGAAGGAGGTCTTAATGTAAAAAACCTTCAAGATATTAAAGACACGCACTCCTACAAATTATGGCTTAGATTCAGACAAAAGTACTCTCTTTGGGCTAGATACATCCACAACATATACTGTAACAACACTGTGAAATAGATGACCTCTAAAAATGGCAATTATAATTTCAAGGACACCTTGAATCTGAGAAAAACTACTCATAACAACTCCAACCTCTATGTCAAAGTTTGGAATACCATTACTCCTAGGAAATGTTCTTTCCTAACCTGGAGGCTGATAAAAAATTGGATGCCTATAGACACAGTCATGTAGATAAGACATTTTCACATGGTTTCTAAATGTCAATACGATAATACATAATCAGCAAAACATCTATTTATTTAGTGTAGCTTCTCTTCGACCATCTGGTCCTATTTCTCCACCATCTTTAAGGTTAATATAAGCAGATTCATGACCCTTATGTATATGCTTAGAAATTGGTTTTGGTACTCTGGTAAAGACACTCACAGTAGCTCAATCTTGTCTCCCATCATATGTTGGGTTATATGGCAAAACATAAACAATTCTAAGATTAAAAGCAGTCCTCAATCTACTACCTCAGCAATCAACTACATTAAGCAGATGTTATCATCCTTGGATTAGGAATCTCTTTTAAAGCAAAAGAATTTTATCAATATTAATACTGTTGCGTCAGAATTGGGTTGTTTCAACCATCTAAAAACTTCAACAAGATAAGTTATATATCCTGGATCCCTCTTAAAAATGACAGAGTCGAGCTTAATACGGATGCTTCGTCTCTCACTAACAGTGAATCTAGTGGGGGAATTCTAATATGATATTCAAATGGCAATATTACATGATATGGTGAAGTTTACGAGAAGCCTACCCCAATCATCTTTAAAGCCCGTGCTCTTCTCAACGACCTCAAAACCTGCAAAGACAACAGATTGGTTAACGTAGACATTGAGACTGGTCTTCAAATTTTGGTAAACCTTCTTTCCTCAAGTGAAAACCCTTGGCCCTTTAATAATATTTTTAACTATTGCAGAGCTCTTATTAGCTCTACAATGGTTATCAAGCATATTTCTCGTGTCAAGAACAAGGAAGACGACTGGCTGGCCAAGTGCACACTCAAATATAAAACAAAAATATTAATCAACAAAAATAATGTTCCTAATCAATTAAAGGATTATCTTACTCGAAAGCCCATGCATATGGTACATAACAACTACTAACTTTATTATTTACCTTAATCATTTTCATTGTTTTGGTAGCAGAAGATTTCTTTTGAAAATACTTGTCAAGCAACTATTTTCTTACTTTGAGCAGGTTATCCAGTTTTTTCATATTTTTCCTCACCTCAAGTTGATAGCCATATATCTTCATATGTTCTTATTCTCATCATGTCTCTGGATTTAGCTTCAAGATTTTTGTATCGACTTCTGACTCCTGATTGTTGGACTTGCGTTTCCTTGTCTCGATCTTGAGCTATATTTCATAAATCACTTGGTCATCACTCTTCTTCTTAATCTGAATCTTTGGGAAGATAAAATTCATTTCCTCCATTAACCAGAGTATGGTTACTAGTGTTTGGTTTGTGAAGATATCCTTGGATATTTATTTAATCTCTTTTCTCCATCATTTTCAATGTTTCCCTATCATAGATGGTGATTCATCTTTTCTCATGAGCCCGCTTCATTTTGGCGATGACTTTAAATTTGTTTTGATGTTTTAGGCGCCATATTCTAGCTTTTAAGTATTGACTTTAGATCTTTTTCTTTGGATCCTTTTTACCTATATTTTGGCCTTTTATTCTTTATTTCAATAAAATGGGTTTTTTTGAAAAAATATATATTTAATGTATCAATGGAAACCTTGATATATAATTTCATATTAGGTAAAAGTTAACAACAGGTTAATATGTCGAGGATACAAGTAGTGTAAAAGAATTCTTCTCTTTTAGATTTTAAATTTTCTACCTAAATTTATACTTGATTTGCAATCTTAATTTATTTATCCAGTTTGAAAATTTAACATATTGATAAGATTTAATTAAATTAAATTAAATTTTAAAAATTTAAAAATTCTCAATATAGTAATAAAATGCTTCCCTAAAATATGGATTGGACACCATTAAGATTTCTCTATAACAAAAGTACAATTATAACAGTTTTATAAATCAATACACATAAATATTTTAAAGTATCAGAAGAAAAAGTATGTAGATGAAATTTATTTGAAAAGGTGATGCTCTTCTCTAAAAACCAGAGTCTTGGTTATGGTTTCTTTGTACAAAAATATTAATATGGATCTCTCGTGTTGATCATCTTCATGGAAGATGGTGAATTCCATTCACCAAGTTCAACAAAATCTTCACCAAATTTAGAGACGACCTCTGTTCCCGAGTTGGTTACTGGGTTTCCTCCTCTGTTTTCTAGAAGAAGAAAAACAGAGTCTGGCTTCCTCGAAAATCAAGCAATAAACAGGCATGATCAATACTCTTTGATCCCTAAAAGTCGAACAAACAATGAGAAATAATCATACTTTTGAGGAATCTATACAACAATACCAAAATGAAACAAACTCAGGTAATCAAAATCATCATAAAAAATCCTTTGCCAATTTATTCAAATTAAAATATGAATCTTACCATGAAAATCCAACAATCACGAAGAATGAAGACCAAACTGAAAAAAATGCTAAGCAGGCACTAATAGGTAAATTTTCGATGGGAAAGCCAGCATCCGAAACTATCAAACATTTTCTTGACAGTTTCGAATTTCTAGGTGGTTATAATCTTTCACATTGGGTTTGCATGCACATTTTCATTGAATTCAAATGTACATAAGATATCAAGAGTATTTGGAAGCGTAATGTATGCAATGTAGGTTCCAAAATCATGAGGGTGCTTAAATGGACACCTTATTTTAATCATAACATTGAGTGTCCTATAATTCCTGGCTGGCTAAGTCTTCCTAATCTACCAGAGTATATGTTCAATGAAGAGACTATGGAAGTTACTGGCAAATCAATTGGTTCTCTTTTATCTATTTGGGTTCCTAAAAAGAATCGGGCTCGTCATAACTGTTGTAAATTATGGCTTGAAATGGATGATTCGAAAGAACCTATTAAAAGAATTTGGATTAAATTTGAGAAAAATGAATTATTCTGGCAAGAAATCAGATACAATGCTTTATCTTCCTACTGCAAGAAATGCTTACATTTGGGGCATGAGACTCAAGACTTTAAAAGAATGCCATAAAATCAAGAGATGAAACCAGTTTTGAGCTCTACTTTAAATGATTCAATACATCCAAATGAGAACTCATATAAAACCAGCATACCTTCTGAAACAAAATCTTTAGTGATAAAAACTCATGGCAATGATAATTTATCCTACATTCATAATCCAACTCCAATCAAAGATCCAAGCAAAGCTATCAAAAACAGGAAACCACAACTAAGTAAAGAAAAAAAAACCCTGACAATAAGCTTGATGATACCAACAAAAAAATGACTTATCTTCGTTAGAGGGTGTCTCCAGAACAAACTCAATTATAGTAAATAAATATTCATAGATAATCGAAGTATTACAAACCATTGATAACGAAGCCTTATTTGGATTAATTAGAAACTTAATATATTGAAAATTCTGGTAACTCTCCTATGAAATAAAATATAGGCAGTATGCCAAGTTCTCCTAGATTAAAGCTGCGTGAGATAAGAAAGGAAGTAAAAAAAGTGGAGGGAAAAAACTAAAAAGACCTAAGAGCTGGAAGGCAAAAGGTTCAATTTCTTCAAAAATAATGAAAGGGTCTGCTAAACCTTTTCACTCTCAATCCAAATGAAATTCTCCATTCTAAACTAGAATGTAAGAGGTCTTGGAAACAAGAAGACTCTCATGAGATTGAAATCTCTGAAAAGATCTGAAAAAAACTTTTTTATGGCTTTGCAAGAGCCATTTACATCTGAATCAAACTTGGTTACTATCTCAAACAAGCTGGGGTTTAAAGGTTTTGCTGGAAACATCAATAAAAAGATCTGGGTGATGTGGAGTTCTGATTTTCAAGTGGATATTCTTTTGAATGATGAACATATATTACATCTAAATGTTAAGCATTATCTTATTACAAAAAAAATATCAGAGTCGCAGTGGTCTATTGAAAGTGCAAGAGAGAACATAGAACTTACATGTGGGACAACATCAGGGCTGTTGAAGATGAATATAAATAATGGATCATTCTTGGAGACTTCAATGCCATCCTGAATCCATATGATCAACTGTCAAGTTCTATCATATGTGTTAGAAGCATGAATGAGTTTAATAATTTAATGTTTGAATCTCATTTAAGTGAAGTAGGATTTTCTATATCAAAGTATACCTGGGCCAATGGAAAGAAGTGGAACAGGCTTGACAGAGTGTTATACAACACAGCCTAGTCCAATTATTTTGAAAACACTTCAATTAAATATCTTGTAAGGACCTGCATCGAACACTCCCCAATTAGCATCTCCTTGTATTATAATCAAGGTCAGATAAAACCATCTTTTAAATTTATGAATATGTGGATCAAGCATAAGGGTTTTATGGATATGGTTGAAAAAAGTTGGGCTAAAGAAATTAATGGTAACGTTATCCAAAAATTATGGATGAAGCTTAAAAGTTTGAAATCTGAATTAAAATGTTGGAACATAAACATTTTTGGAAATGTGTTTAACTCTTTGAAGCAGGTGGAAGATGAAATATTATTCAGAGAAAACAACTATCAGAATTGTAACTCCTTCGAGGATAAATCTCTTCTTGATACAGCAAAGCTCAATCATATTGAATTACTACTTATAGAAGAGAGTTACTAGAGTCAAAAAGCCTATTCTAATTGGCTTAAGGATGGTGATAGAAACACAACAACCTTCCAATACGTTTTTAAAAAATAGAGGAAACGGAAGATTCATAGAATTTGGGATGGTTTTACGTGGATTGAAGATTAGAATTTGATTGGAAACTCTGCTGAGGCCTATTTCAAAAGCATTATAGCTAAAAAGACCAATCCTAATAAAGATAGAGAGATCGTAAATTTGATTCCTAAGCTGGTTACTAATGAAGACAACAAAATGTTAATGATAATTCCTGAGGATGATGAGATCATTAATGTTATTAACTATCTTAATTCTAATGGTGATGCAGGTCCTGATGGATTTAATGGGAAGTTTTTCAAAACTTGTCATAAACTATTTAAGGTGATCTTTGTGAAGCAGTAAGGGACATCTTCAAGCGAAATCCCATTCCTTCTAGTATTCATGGCACCTCAATCTATTTAATCCCTAAGATTGAATCTCCCAAGATGTGGAAGGACTTCAGACCTATTAGTTTGACAACTATATTCAGCAGGGCTGTTTCAAAAGTAATAAACCAGATGATGGCTTGTATTATACCTAAAATAATATCTGAAGAGCAAGGTGCTTTTGTCCAGCAAAGAAATATTCATGAGAATATTCTAATCACTCAAGAACTCAATTGTGATTTGAATTACAAGACTAGACGAGGTAACATAATGGTTAAAGAGGATATTTCAAAGGCCTTTGATTAATTTTCTCACAGTTTTATTCTAAGGATCTTAGATACCTTTTGCTTTAAAGATTCTTTTCTTGACCTAATCAACAAGAACATCAACAACATCTAATCTTCAATTATTTTAAATAAGGAGCTAAAGGGCTATTTTAAATCCACCAAAGGGTTGAGGAAATGAGACCCCTTGTCTCCAAGTCTTTTTATAATTGCACAGGTATATTTGATCAGGGGAATTAAGCATCTAACTAATCAACACCTTCCAGCCATATACAAGAGCAGAGGGAGTTGGAACTTACCTTGTCTTGCCTTTGCAGACTATTTCATTGTGTTTTGTAATGGTTCATCCTCTTTTGTTAGTAAGATTCATAGCTTCTGGAACCATGATAAAGAAATATCAGGGCAAAATATAAATAAATAAAAATCTAAATTCTTTGTTCTGTCTAAAAAGACAAGAACAAGGATCACAAGTTTCAATCATAACAAATTGCCTATGAAATACCAAGGAGTTACAATCAGCACTAACAATAAGCTAGCTAATTATGAATATTTGGTCGGAAAAGTTAGATTTAATATTCCTGAATGGGACAATATTTTCCTCTTGTTTGGAGGAAGACTAATTATTATGCAAAATGTTCTTAGTATAATCCCTATCTATACGATGCAGAATTTCTTAATTCCCAAGATTATTATTCATAGAATTGAAATCATTTCTAATAAGTTTTTAAGAGGATCAAAAGAAAGCAGCAAGGCTATCTCCTGGTCCTACTGGTCCTCCTGGTCTAAGCTATGCTAACCTTATGATGAAGGGGGTCTTAACATCAATAAGTGGGAGGATATACAAAAATCATTTTCCTATAAACTTCGGCTTAACTTCAGAGAACAAATTTATCTTTAGCCTATAATCATGGCATCAATATATAACCATAACTACCATCCTTTGACTGCTTCGATTCATAGCCAAAGTTCATAGTGTGGGATAGGCTAATAAAAGTCAAAGACAAGTTTGAGAAGTTGATCTACTAGAAGGTGGGTGAAGGGAGAATGTAATTTTGGCTAGAAATGTGGTGCTCCCCAAATCCCTTTATTATTCTTGACTCTGAAATCGATAGAACATGGTATCGGTCAAAAGCAGTCAGATCTTACTAGGATAATGAGAACTGGAATATAGAAAGATTGATGGGCTGCTTTTCTTCAACAACTATAGAGAAAATTAGAAAGATCAACTTGACCAACAACAAGGATTCAATAAAATTGGCTCCTTCTAAGTCAAGATATTACAATACAAGAGATACGTAGAATGTTATACGAAAGAAGAAAAACAAGTCCAACATGTTTGAAAAACATCTGGAACTCAATCACACCTAAGAAATGTTCTTTCTTAGTTTGGAAAATAATGCATAACTGGCTTGGTATAGATTCTATTCTTCAAATGGAGGGATTTCAATTGGAATCTAAATGTCAACATTGCGGGGATTCATAAAGTATAAATCATGTCTTTATTCGATGCTCTAAGGCATGTGAAACTTGGTCTTACTTTGATTTTATGTTCATGATCCTTATAAACACAAATATGTCTTTCTCTCATATGTTGTGGTCATGCTTTTGGTCAACTAACAAGGACATCCACATTAGGATAATTCTACATGTCATAATTACATGGGTCATATGGTCTACAAGTAACAATAAGAAGCACACGGATATCTCTACTAACTCTAAAGCTATGATTGACTATATCATCGCGATTTTATATGGCCTGGACAAAGGGAAACATATTTAAAAAGCCACTAGGAAAGGATTCTAATTCTGTTATTCAACTGGGATGTGTCTACCATCTAGAAAAGCCTTGGATTTCTTTTTCGCTTAAGTGGAATCATCCAAAGAACAGATGATACAAACTTAACAGTGACGGAGCTTGCAATTACACAGGTGAAGCTAGTGGTAGATGGCTAATCAGGGACCATAATGGTGACATGTTGCAGATTTTGGCAGAATCTATGGGTAGCATTCTCCTATTAAGGCCGAATGTAGAGCCATTCTTGATGGACTGTTAATGTGAAAGGCTAATGGCATCAACTCTATAGATATCGAAACTGATTACAACATATTAACAGAAATTGTTATAAAATGAAAGTCTCCTTGGTATCTTGAACCATCAGTAAGGTGTTGCAGAGGCCTAATTAGTTCGAATATGGATCTTGTTCACATCTTTCGTGGATAAAATTGTATTGTTGACTGGATTTCTGAACATGCTCTAAAAATGTTGAAAACGTAAGCTACAATCGAGAGAAAAATCCTAACAATCTCTAGACTATAATCTTACTAGAACGCTTTGGAACATGATATATCAGAGTTGAAAGTTAAGAATAGACTTATTCGAAGCTTTTAAAAGAAGAACAGTTACCTTTAGAAGCTTTCAGGTACTAAATGTAAGCCGTTAGAACAAATTTGTTCTCGAATTTCTCGTAGTTTTGTTTCTTCCTGCTGGATTTTGCCTCTCCAATTTTTCAAAACTTCAAACGTAAATAGGTTATGACTCTCTAGTCTTGGAATCAGCAAAAAAAAAAGTGTAATATGGTCTCTTGGTAATTTGGTTAGCTGGAAAAAAAAAAGTCCATCAAAAGTTTATATTAATCTTTAATATCTTCGTATTCTTAATTATGGGTGCTAAAAAAATATAATTCCTTCAAATTAGTGTGTATGGGTGATAAAAATGAATTTCGTGAATCCATGCTTTTTGTTCTGTCGACAATTTGGTTTTCTCAATTTTTGGGTTTATTGGAGCATTGTTTTGTATACTCACAATCCAATAAAGCCCATATGATTTTATAAAAAAAAAACTATGCAGGTTGAAGATATGGAATTTTTTTTTTCTGTACAAGGAAACAAGAATTGTACAAGGGGCAAGGGCCATCTGCCCTAACTATTCCAAATACCGATTCCCTAGGCAAATAAAATTTGAAAACTCCAATCTCCCATTCTCCCTTAACTATATCTCTATAGTTTTTCTCAATGGGGCAACGGTCAGGTTGCCCGAATTATCCCCCAATCGATACTTAAAGTCTTAACTTAAGGCTAAAAAAGATGCTTCTCTCTCTCTCCTTTCCTTATCATCTTCTTTCTCATAAGTCATATCTATAGGGTTTTAATTCCTCGTACTGTTGTAAGGGTTTTTCACGAACAAAATCTCTAACTCTTTCACACAATAAGTTTCCGGTTTCCCTTTAATCTAATCTTGATTTCCGTACAAAAGTCTTAATCTTGTCTTCACCACTATATATATCTTGAGTCGCATATATTTCCAGATTTTTCTTCTTTTATTTTTCGGTGATTATTACATGGGTATTGATTAGAGTTCGATGTGTGTTTTTGTTTCTTAAAGTTTGTGTTCTAGAGGGTGTTTTAGGAATGAAGAAAGTAATTTGTGCCCTTCTTGAAAAGTTTAGTCATTTAAAGCTTTTCTCTTTCAACCTAGGCTACATACCTTTTCCAGTCAAATTAGCACCAACTTTAAAGTACTCCACCAATCTCAATCTTAGCCCTTAATAGTTTTTTCTTTCTCCTCCTAAACACACTAAAAGTTTCAATCTTTTCTTTCAAGAAAAAAATGGCATCTTCAAGTATAGCCACAAGAAACTCAAGAAACCCAAGAACAACAAGAAAAATCAAGAAACCAAAAACAACCCATTTAAAGAAACAGCAAGAGAGCAACAACACCATTCGAGAAACATCAAAACCTTTACTAGTTGAACAACATATTACTCCTAGTGATGATGCTTCGGGTTGCTCCACCCCAAAAGCTCAAAGATTCCGGATACCGGAGATTGACACGTGTCCACCGGCGCCGAGGAAACAAAGAGTCGATGGAAACTGTTCATTGATAAGGAGACAAATTGCTTTCTTTGCTCCTCCAGATATAGAGCTCTTACTTTTCTTCAAGATTGGAGACATCTCAGCCTGAAGAAAAGTTACTAGATGTGATTATAGGTATATTATTAGTCATGTCACTAGCTTTTTAAAGTAGTGATATTGATTTTAGTAGGTTTTTATAAAGTATAGTGTTTGTTGAGAAATATTCAGTTATTTCTTAGTGAGTGAGATTAGGAAGTACTAGTTGCTAGCTATCTAAGCTTCACCATCTTTTTTGTTTTTGTTTTTTTTGGTTTAATTTTAAGTAGTTGTTATTTTAAGTGCAGGGTATATTAATCACTAAAATTAGTTTGGGGTTTACCCTACTAAAGTTAGTCTCAATACCCACTTTTGTGTTTTTTCTTTAATTTCTGACTTTGGAGTTGGAGAGTGCTATGTAATGTAATGGATGAATTAGGTTTTGTAAGTGTGACTTTGATTTGAATGATATACATCCTTTGTGCAAATGGAGTATTTATCTAGTAGTAATTATTAAATATCTCTAATTTGCTCTTTAATCTTTATGGTTGAATTTTAAACTCACCATATTTTTCAATTTCTACCTAATAAGTACCATGTGTACTAATTTTACAAGAACTGAGTACATGGCTTGAGAAGAACAGATAATGGTAAACTATACTCCTAGGTTGAGAGCTAAATGTAGTAGTGTTAAGACTTCAGATAGCTCCAGTCATTTCTAGACTTTAGTCGTACTTCAGACAGAATATCATATGATCCTTTTTATTTGCTACAAGTCTACAACCACCCAACCAACTTATATCTTTGTTCAAGATCATCCCATAAAAGGAAATTTCATAGAAACTAGAAGGTAGTTATTTTTATTACCAATTAATTACTCATACAAAAGATCATCGGATTCATTTCTTACAAGTTTTAAAAGATTGCAAATAAGAAAAGTTATCTAGTACTACTATCTTATTCTCTCTAATTATATAAATATTCAAAAATATTATTGGGATGCGGAAATGTGAATAGTAGTGGAGTAGTAAAATAACAGGAAAGGATGGATCATAATTGAGTTGAGTATTTAAAATGAAAAGTAATAATATAGGGTTGGTTGTCTTTTTATGGTAAGATTGAGTTGGTCAGGTTGTGGTGGGTGTCAGTTTGTCTCAGCTGCGCATAACATCAAAGAAGGGAATCCAATGAAATTGACCCGTGCGGCTTCGTGATCATTGTCCAAACGAATCTCTAAGCTAAGGGAGGAGGAGTACCATTATTTCTCATTTTTAAACCATTCTTTTATCGGTCACAATCCGAGTCTGTTTTTAAAATATTTGAGTTCGATTCCGATTTATTTTGGGGCTTATGTTTTTAAAGTCGAGTTCGTCCGTTTATGTGTCGTAGGTTTATCCGGTTTTATCGGTGGATATTAATTTTAATATTATTTTAATATTAACTAATTATTTTAAATATATTAATTTGTTTTTATATGTTATTTTTATTATATATAAATATTATTTTGTATATATTTTGATACACGACAACATTTAGATTATCATCCCCAAATACTATTTATTACTCAAAATTCTAACATATTTATATTTTTTTAATTCGTAAATAGGTTTAATAAAAAAAAATTCCTTTATATATAACGTAGGTACTTTAATTACAAAAATATTATTAATTATAAAAAATATTTTTACTCACATTGAAAAAAATAAATAATTATTATAAACGGTAAACAATTAATAATTGACTATTAATTTAGGACAAGAAAATCTCTAAAACGACTTATAATAGCGGACAAAAGGGACCAGATTAGCATCTCATTTATTTTAACCATTACTATTTAATATTCAAGTTTTTTTTATATATTATATGTTTTTATAGTCATATAATTAATATTTTATCAAAGCTTTAAAATTAGGAGCTACTTATGCTATTGGTAAAAACCGTTCTTATTTACATATTCATAAGATTTAATTTACGGATAGATCTGGCTCATTTAGCTAAATACATAATTAGCTTCGAGACCAAATGCTCAGTCCAGTTTCGAAATTATCTCATCAAAGTCAATTAAATTTAAAATTATATTAAATGTTTAAATTTGGACTAGTAGGTAAATAAAATCATATTTTTGTATATATAAGTAAAACATATTTGAGGCGGGATTTATTTGGTAAATCTTATAGATTTTTTTATTCCAGTCAGTAGAAACCCTTAAAATTTGTGACGATTATTTAATAAAAAAAGTAAAAAAAATAAAACACTAATCTTTTTTAAGAATAAGAACATTAAATTAATATAATAGAGTAATAGAGATTAGACCCATAGACCTTTGTTACATATGTATTGAACCAGTAGATAGCTAAATAATTCAGGGGCTTAAGTTACATAATTACCGGAAAAGAAAAACCTAATCCAACACGGAACATAAGTGGAGTTCCATTCACTCATCGATACAAGAAAGAAAGCACATTGCAATCTAAAATTCATGATGGATGCGATGCATTGACAATAATGTTACCAGAAACAGATTTATCACTGAAAGCCACAAAAGTTACACGCTGATTTTAGACTGCAAGGAACACATTACAATCTAAAATTCATCCACAGTATAAGCAGATTTCCATCCAATCACCGATACAAGGAAGAAAGCCCATTGGAATCTAAAATCTATGACGGAGACGATGCATTGGCAATAACGTAATCAGTTACCAAATCTGACATTGAAAGCCACAAAAATTACACAATGACTTTGGACTGCAAGGAACATGTGCATTTGAAGAGTGAATGAGATGGTGGTGGCACGAATGGTTTATGGTTATAGAATACCTTTTGCATGATGGATAATACACCAACTAATGACAATACATTTGCATGAAGGGGTGAAAGGTACAACTTCAGGACAAAGAACTTCGTATAAAGAAGAGGAAATGAAAATTGTTAGTATATGCAGGAGATAATGACCAACGGGAAAGCTTCAGAGTGACAGAATACTTAGGCCAAAACTCAAGAACCGAGATCCAAAATGAGTCACGTGATACACATTGCGGAATAATTGTCAAGAGCCTCTAAAGTGTCTTCATTGCACATAAACAAAAAATTATCCAACGTATTCGATTGAAACCCTACAAAGAGACCTATAAATAACAAATCTAACCGATTCAGACAAAAAAGAACCAAGGAAAGAGTAGAGTGAGAGGGAGGGGACTGCGACGACAAAGAAGAGCCAACGCAGGCTTCAAAAAGCCAATGGAGGCTTTGAAGAACCATCGAGACCGGACATAAAAAGAGTATGTTGTGAATGGGTCGAATAGTGCTTGACAGTGTACTGTGTCCGGCAGTATATTTTTGTGTCTGTGACAGTGATATTATGCCTTGACAGTGTACTGTGTCCGGTAGTACAAATAAGTGTTGTGACAATATCATTTTCAATCTTGTGGTATGAGCCTATTAGGCCCATTGTCTAGTAAGTCTATTAATTCCCTATAAATAGGCTACTAGGACTACACAAAACACAATCTGAAATCTGTAACCTTTTTATCATAGTGAAACTCTTTTCTGGTGGCGCCCGTGGACGTATACAATTGTCGAACCACGTTAAATACTGTGTTCATTTAAATCTTTCATTCGCATATATTCTGTGCTTGAGCCATTTTGTGATAATTGCATAGTAATTTAATAACAAAATTGGTATTAGAGCCACGTGATGAAATTAGGGCTTTTGCAATTAGGGTTTCACAATGGCGTCTACAGCAACAAAATACATGATTGAAAAAATTGATGGAGGATCCAGCTTTGCGTTGTGGAAGTTTAAACTGAAATCTTCATTGGTACTGCAAGGGTTGTGGAAGGCTGTGGAGAATAAGTTACCAGAAGAGATGAAAGAAGATGAGAAAAAAAATCTTCAAGAAAGGGCTTTGTGCTGGATTTTAATGAGTGTGAAAGACAATGTGCTTCGCGAGATTAGTGGTGAGAAGACAGATGCCTGCACATGGAAAAAGCTAGGAGATCTTTACTCAGAGAAATCAGTAGTAAACCGATTATATTTGAAGAAGCGTTTGTATGATTTCAATTGAAAGAAGGTATGTCCATAACATAGCACTTGCATAATTTCAAATCAATTATAATGGACTTGGAGAACATAAATATCAATATTGAGGATAAAGATCAAGCTTTGTTTGTATTGAGATCGTTACCAGCTCCCTATGAAAACTTCGTAGATACCATTATGTATGGTAAGGATAAGTTATCGCTAGCAGATGTCAAAGGGGCACTGAAATCAAAGGAGATGAGATAGTTGCAGCCAAATAATCAAGCTGAAGGGAAAGGTCTTATGACTAGGGGAAGATCTAGAAGCAAAGCGAGTTCTTTAAGAAGGAATAACTGGAGGTCCAAGTCAAGGGTAAAGCAATCAAACTGTTATGAATGAGGTGAGCAGAGTCATTATAGGAGAGATTATCCAAAACTGAATGGTAAGAAGGGAAATTAAAAGGAAAATGCAGCAAACGTTGTTGAAGGTGTGAACGATTCCGACGATAGTGAAAACAGTGGTACATGAGATGTATTGTCCGTGAGTTCAGACTTTAGGCAAAACTCTTGGGTACTCGATACTGGTGCTACATATCACATGTGTCAGTTCAAGCACTGGTTTGTTACGTACAAGCCAATGCAGGGAGCTGTCTATTTAGGGGACAATCATTCGTTGACTGTTGGCGATATTGGTAACGTCAGAATCAGAATGTTTGACAGGGTTGTTAGAATCTTGACGTGCTGGTATGTTCCTGGGTTAAAGAGAAACCTTATCTCTCTTGGGACTCTAGACTCTCGTGGTTACAAGTACCGTGGAGAAGACGGTGTAATCAATGTGACAAAAGGCTCAATGGTATGCATGAAAGGCAGTTTGCAGAAGGGTCTTTACATTCTCCTGGGGAGTGTTGTTATGGGCGAGCTGCAGTAGCATCATCAGGGAGTAATAGCGAAAGTAGGCAGGATCAAAATAATTTGTGGCATTGGCGTCTTGGTCACATGAGTGACAGAGGATTAACTGTTTTGGGAAAGAGAGATTTGTTGAAAGGGTATAAAGTAGAATCATTGGGATTTTGTGAGCACTGTGTGTTTGGTAAACAAACTAGAGTCAAATTCAGAAAATTGGCTGTAAGAAAGACTAAAGGTACATTGGACTACATTCACTCAGATCTTTGGGGTCCTAACAGAATTCCATCCAGGAGCGGAGCCAGATACTACATGAGTTTGATTGATGATTATTCAAGGATGGTGTGGGTTTACTTTATGAAAACGAAAGATGAGGCATATTCAACCTTTGTCAAATAGAAGAAGATGATTGAGAAGCAAACAGGAAGAAAAATCAAACGTCTTAGGACAGATAATGGGTTAGAATATTGCAGTTGTGAGTTCAACGATTTCTGCGAAGCTGAGGGAATAGTACGACATCGTACTTGTTCTAGAACACCACAACATAATGGAGTCGTAGAAACAATGAACAAAACGCTTTGTGACAAGGCACGAAGTATGCTCTCGCATTCCGGTGTGAGAAAGGATTTTTGGGCTGAAGCTATCAATACAACGTGTTACTTGGTGAATCGGTCTCCATCAACGGTTATTGATTGTAAAACTTCTTTTGAGATTTGGTCTAGATCGTCAGCTGATTATGAACATTTAAGGGTGTTCGGTTGTCCTGCGTATGCTCATGTGAGAGATGGTAAGCTTGAGCCGAGGGCAAAGAGGTGCATATTTCTAGGATATGCTACTGGAGTGAAGGGATATAGGTTATGGTGTACCTCTCCAACGTCTCCAGGTTTTCTCATCAGTAGGGACGTTACTTTTAATGAGTTTTCTTTGATAGACAGTCAGAAGGAAGTAGGAGAAATGGTTGAATCAGGATCGGTTGTGAGTAAACAGGTGGAGCTTGAAGTAGAATCAGTTCCTAGCAGGTCCAATAATTCAAGTGGTTCTGAGGTTGATCCAGAATCAGGAGGTGAAGCGTCAGCATCGGATGATAGTGACAATGATGTGCCTGAATCAGAACAACAACCTTATAGCATAGCATTGGGCAGAGAAAGAAGAGATATTAGACTTCCAAAAAGGTATGCGAATCTAGTTGCATATGCTCTGTCAGTTGCAGAAGAAGTTGAGATGCATGAACCTAGTAGCTACAGAGAAGCTATAGCGAGTTTAGAGGCAGATCGATGGATTTGTGCTATAGGGGAAGAGATTGAATCTCTTCAAAAGAATACTGTGAACGTTGGCTTAACTTGTAACAAGACCGATATTGGTGAATTGCTGAATGATGTTGGAGGATCATTGGTTGGTTTAGTTGATTCTGATTTTGCAGGTGATATGGATAAAAGAATATCTCTGACATGATATGTATTTACTCTAGGTGGGAGTGCGATCAGTTGGAAAGTACAGTTGCAAGCTACTGTAACTTTGTCTACAACAGAGGCAGAGTACATGGCGGTAACAGAAGCAGTTAAAGAGGCAATATGGTTGCAAGGTTTGGTGGCAGATTTGGGCTTGGATAGGACTACTACAGAAGTGTTCTGTGCTAGTCAAAGCGCCATACACCTTACAGGGAACCAGATGTACCATGAGCGTACAAAGCACATAGATGTCAGGTATCATTTTATTCGTGATATAATATCAAAGGGAATTGTTGATGTGAAGAAAGTTTCTGCTCACGATAATCCAGTAGATATAATGACCAAGGCAGTATCAGTTCGAAAGTTTAGGGAGTGCTTAAACTGGATCGGTGTTCGCGGTATAGAGTGAATGCCTTAAGGGCATTTGGTGAGTCACGAGAAGAGAAATTTCTTTGTTGATAGTGAAGAAAGGATATTCGCCTCAAGGAGAAGATTTGTTGTGAATGAGTCGAATAGTGTTTGACAGTATACTGTGTCCGGTAGTATAGTTTTGTGTCTGTGATAGTGATATTGTACCTTGACAGTGTACTGTGTCCGGTAGTACAAATAAGTGTTGTGACAATATCATTTTCAATCTTGTGGTATGAGCCCATTAGGTCCATTGTCTAGTAAGTCTATTAATTCCCTATAAATAGGCTACTAGGACTACACAAAACACAATCTGAAATCTGTAACCTTTTCTATCATAGTGAAACTCTTTTCTCTGGCGGCACCCGTGGACGTATACAATTGTCGAACCACGTTAAATACTGTGTTCATTTAAATCTTTCATTCGCATATATTTGGACCCCTATATTCAGAACACCCATATTCCCAACACGTGGTATCAGAGCGTCAGGCCCAGACGGAATGCGATGATGGTGAAATTCTCGGAGGTCGAACATGATGAATCAGTAGCCATGCTCAATGTGATCTACTCTAGAGATCCTAGTTCGGAGCGTCCATGACTCATCAAGCAGTGGTACTTGATTGGAGTGGATAGTGGAGCTAAGGAACAAGGAAGGATGGTCGATCAATAGATCCGCTGTAAAAGGCTCTATTACTCAGGTAGAGCAATCTCTGATTAGAGTGAGCGGATGAAAGTCAATTAAGAGGAGGCTAAGTGGTACTTTGTTCGAGAGGAGGATTTGTTAGGATGGCGACCAAAGTCCCACATCCCACATCAGTTAAACATGGGAAGGATTAATGGTATATAAGTGAGAACATACCTCAACTAGTATGAGGCCTTTTGGTAGTCGACCAAATGCAAAGCCGTGAGGGCTTCGGGTGCCAAAGCGGACAATATCATACTAGTTTTGAGATCGTGTTGTTCTTACTTATATACGGAGGCGGAATATGCGGACCGGATCCCCATATTCCCAACAGAGTATTTAGAGCTAATGGAATTTTAACTGGATTATTCAAAATAAATAAAATGAAAAGATTTCAAATGCATAAAGTTAACGAGATGAATCAAATAGAGAATAAGAAAGAACACAAAAAAAGAGGCAACGACCATGTTAAGAAGATGGAATTATAAAATAGGTTCTCAAACGCCATTTAGATTTTTTAAAGAAATAAGAGAGTTCTTCTGTCTAATCCTTACAACCTTATTTTAAAGGAAACAAACCCTTATTTTAAGGGGAATAAATTAAAAACATCACTAAAAAATCTGTATCAATAAAACATTATTTAAGATAAGAGTATGAGATGTTTTATATATGAGACATCTAAAATCACAATTAAGTATTTTAAAAATAAAATAAAGATATTAAAATATAATTCAATCAAATCTCGATGCAATCAAATTCTGAAATCTGAGTGAAAAATAAAACTCGTTGATGGTTACCTATTAATTTCATACAATTGTGGATCTTCTCAACTACATCATCATTCTCTTGTTGAAAAGAGTTTCCGTCAAAATCATGTAGGCTATAACTAACTTGTAGTATAATCTTCTATTTAGATTGTTCTCTTATATTAATTGAATTTCTATATTAATTAAATCTCCTATATTAGTTGGGTTTATATATTAATTAGATCTTATATGTTAATTAGATTTTATATTTACTCTTTTATATTAATTAGATATACTATATTAATAAAATTTCGTATTGATTTGGTCTTTTATTTTAATTAGATTTTCTTTGATTAGATTTTCTAATATTAATTAGAGTTCATATCAATTGAATCTTCTATATTAATTAGATTTTTTACTTGGATCTTATATATTAATAGATTACTTATATAATAGATTAGTATATCATTATTGTCCTATAAATAGAAAAAAAATATTGTTAAACAAAATGTGAGAAACAAAATTGTGAAATGCATATTTTCTAAGGGAGAGAAACCAGTTCTAGGTATTTTGAGAGATAGACATTAAAGAGAGGGTTATGTAAATCAAGTTATATTGTGTAAAGAATAGTGACTGAGTCATATATGTTAGAGAGTCTTTATAACCTTCTTTTATATAAAAGAGTATATATTTCCTGTAGATGTATGATTTCTTCACAACCCAAACAACATTAACTACTGTCTTGTGTGCTTGGTTTATAATACTTTTTTTGCTCGTCTTGTACATGGAAATCATGTTGTTCTTTCATAGGTTCGTTTAATCGTATATCAGTGCTTGTCGTGATCGATTTATGTACTGGTCTAACCCTCAATAAGTGATACGGTGAGCGTCGAGCAACAATAAAAGAAGTAAATCCTTTATCGATCTGAAGTTTGGAAAAGAATATCTCTCCAAGAAACCAGAAAGCCACAAAAGATGAGTTTTCATGAATCTTAGTCTAGAAAAAATCGACAAATCTAATGATTTCAACCTTTGGAGAATTAAGATCGAGGCTTACCTAGTATATAAGGGATTGGTTACTATTGTCGTTGATAAATCGATACAGATTGATGTTATGGTACTATCTAAAGCTCATAGTTCCATAATATTGAGCTTAGGAGATGAAGTGCTATGAGAGGTGTCTGAAGATCCTACAACGTAGGGATACAGAATCTGTTGGAGGTAATTTACATGAAGAAGTACTTGGCAGACAAATTATATCTCAAGAAATAACTTTATATGATGGCTATGGATAGTAGCGCGAAAATCTAAAGGCACTTAGATGATTACAACCAAATCATACTCAAGTTGAATACAGTTTGTGTGAAGGTGGATGAGGATGACCAATAAATCATTCTTATAAGTTTTTTACCAAAAGATTGTGAACATTTTGTGGACACCATACTCTATGGGAAAGACTCCATTACTATGGTTGAAGTTAATATCTCCTTGAACTCCAAAAATCTTTAAAAGAATAGTGTTTTGAATGGTGACTCTAAAGGGCACAAACTGAGTGTGAGAGGTCGACCAAGAAAGATAAATTCAAGTAAGAGAAGAGAAAAATCTCGGTCAAAGTTTATAAGGGCTGGTATAGGTTCAAAATTAATATGTTGGACATGCAAGAAGAAATGACATATCAGTTAGAACTTCCCAGAGAAGGTAAAAGGCAATAACTATTAGAATATCAAAGTCGGAGATATTGTAATAATATTTGAGGATGGTGATACGCTGATGGTTTAATGGTTTCTTATTCTTGTAGGTATAACTACAAATGAGTGTTGGATTTTGGTACATCATTTCACTTAACTTTCAATTAGAATTGGTTGGAAGACCCACGAATTCTTGATGGTGGAAGAGTCATCATCAGAAATAATAAATCTGCGATGTTAAAAGCATCAGAGTGATTTGGATCAAGTTATCTACATAAATTGATAGATTAATTAACATTGTAAGGTATGTACCTGAAGTTAAATGTTACCTTCTTTATATTGGGATATTATATGAGGAATAATTACCTATAGGTGGACATAGTAGACTTAGGTTCTTACAAAGATCTTTTATTTTATGAAATCCAATTAGACTAATAGTGTGTTAGTTCTCGAGGTATCTGTAGTAATGTGTATGTCTAGTGTGGTAAAGGATTATACTAGGTTGTGGCATCTTCGGTTGGGGCATTTAAGTGAGAAATTACTCAGTGATCTAAGTAAGCATGGGTTCCTTAGACGGTACAATAGTTTAGAAGTTAAAAATGTTATGAAAGTTGTGCATTGGGTAAGAACAAGAGGGTGAAGTTTCTACCCATCAACCAGACATAAAGTGGAGTACTTGATTGTGTTCATTTAGACATTTGGGGTCCAGCACGAGAACCTACCATAGGTGGTGCAAGGTACTTTATTCGTTGATTAATGCTTATTCTAGGAAATTATGAGTTCGACTTTTGAAGACCAATGATGAAGTGTTTGTTGTATTTGTAAACTGGAAGACTTTGGTAGAGAATCAGACTCATAATGGCTTTGATTATGTTAACAAAGAGTTCACTGGATGCAAAGCTTGACAGTACTAGACACCGAACCGTAAGTAGGACTTCCTACCATAACATGATTGCTAAGAGAAATAATCGAACCATGTTGGAACGATTTAGATGTATGCTTCAAAGTTTCTGGGAAGAAGCCATGACGACAACTACATCTATCATCAACATGATTCCATCTACGGCATCATAGGTTCTTTGTCCTCAAGAGGCATGGACGCGAAATAAATCTAATTTATAAAATTTGAGAGTGTTTGGATGTGTTGCATACGCACATGTAAAGTAAGATAAGTTTAGGCCAAAAGCACTTAAAAATTGATCATCAATTATCTAGAAGAAGTAAAAGGGTATATGTTGTGGTGCCTAGAACCCAAATGTCAAAATGCTTTGAGAATTAGAGGTGTGATTTTCAATGAAAATGATATGTCATGGAAGAAAATGGTGTAGATTCAACCTAGTACTAGCGGGAAGAGATGTGAAGTTGATGATGGAACTCATGTATAAAATAAAGATGAAGATGATTATGCTATAAAAGGTTTTGGGTTTGGTTCCGGTTCCAGTCGTAAAGGTGGCCATTATAAGTCTACGAAGTTGGCCAAGGGTTTGGTATTCAAAGATCTTCGGATGATTAGATATGAGAGCAACACGATCTTGACAATTATCAGCTGGTGATTGATAGAGCATGAAGACCAAGCCAACAACCATAGAGGTATGTTTTTTTATGGAATTAGTTATGCTTTATCTATTGAATTGTGAAGCGATGTTCTTGAGCTTGAAATTTATCACGATGCTATCAAGGTTAGTGATAAATAAAAACAGGCCATGACTATGAAAGAAGAACTGAGATCTCTTAAGAAGATGAATACTTGGATTCTTGCGAAGTAACTAAAGGGTCAGAAGTTAGTTGGGAGTAAATGAATATTCAAGAGGAAGACATGTATTCATGGTGTTGAGTTACCCATATATAAGGATAGGCTCGTAACTAAAGGGTTTACGCAAAAAGTGGATGTTGATTTCAATGAGATATTTTCACCACATGTGAAATAAACTGCCATCAAGGTTCCGATGTCAATTGTTGCTAGATTTGGTTTTGAGCTAGATCAAATAAATATTACTACTGCCTTTTTGCATGATGAACTGGAACAAATAATTTACATATATCAGTTGAATGGGTTTAAAGAAGATAATGAGGGTTATGCGTGATTGTTGAAGAGACCCTTCTATGGGCTGACACAATCACCAAGGTAGTGGAATAGAAAATTCGATTTTTTATGAGATCTATTAAATATACCATACCTATTATGAAAAATATTTTTATTGCAATGGGGAGATACACATAGAGAGAAAAGTCTTATTGTTGTTATGTTGATGACATGCTAATTGCTGGAAAATATATGAGGAAGATTGAAGCAGTAAAGACTCAGCTAAAATGAGAGTTTGAGATGAAGGATATAGGAGAGGCTAAGATGATACTTAGTATTGAGATAAAAAGGAACAAGACGAAGGTGTATGTATAATTATCTCAACAAGAATATATACATAAAGTCTTAAGGAACTTATCGATGCATAAAACACAAGCGGTTGGGATTCCCATTGGTTCCTTATTCAAAATTAGTGTCACTCAAGCACCAACCGAAGCATTAGATAATAAGTATATGCTGGTGATATCTTATGCAAATGTCATGGTAGCATTACATATGCTATGATTTGCACGAGATCTAATATTGCCTACACAGTAACTATTTTGAGCATATTCATGTTAAATTCAAGGAAGCCGCATAGACATGCACTCAAGTTGTTGATGAGATTCTTGAAGAGTTCGGCTGCTATAGGTTTGTGTTGCAATCAGAAGGATACATGTGATATAATATTAAAAGGGTATGATGACTCCGATTATGTAAGCTACCTCAACATAAGGAAGGTTACTTCAGGTTATCTATTTATTATGTTTGGAGGGGTGCTTAGGTCTAAGTTGATGACGCAGCGGAAATAGAAGAAGACGCAACGATCGATGAAACCCTAATTCAAGGGTAACATGATGAAACTCTAATCTAAGGGTAACAAAGACTGAAACTTTCAGAGATAAAAATATATTATACCAAAAACTTAAAATAACTTAAGGCATATGAGACTTTATATAAGAGTTACTCAAAACCGTAAATTAGAATACAAAGAAATAAAATAAATATTCTGAAATAAAATAAAATAAAATAAAATCTTAATACAATTAGATTTGATTTGAATAATATAAGATATTTGAATAAAATAAAACAAAATAAAAAAGGTTTATGTTTGGAGTTTATGGGCTACATCATCCTCCCCTGGTTGACAAGAATTCGTCCTCGAATTCACAGCACCATCTCAATCAACAACCAAAATTATTATTATTATTTTCAATTGTTACATTCAGAATTATAATTGTTGACCTTATCAGAATAAGATAAATTCTCCTCGAGTGTTCCTTATTCAAAGACACATTGAAGCCATCCGGTGGATGAAAAAATTGGTTTCGAAAACTTATTCATAGCCTGAAGACAACATCCCCATGTCCAGTTGATGAAACAAATAGTTTTGAAAACTTCTTCATAACCTGAGACAACATCTCGATCAGCAAGTTTTACCTTGATTCGATGATTGGTAGTCAATTCAAAGTCCTTTAGTAACCGGTCAATAGGATCGTCATTGAAACGACTAGTATGTGCCATCATACTCAAACGATCTTCCCGATCTTCATGACCATGTGTGTTGTTCTCTTCTTTAAACCTTGAATCAGAATAGTCAGATTTTAGAAACATGATTCCCCATAGCAGGAACTGAGGCTCTGATATCAAACTGATGACGCGACGGAAATAAAAGAAGAAGCAATGATAGATGAAACTCTAATTCAAGAGTAACATGATAAAACCCTAATATAAGGGTAAAAAAGACTAAAATTTTGAGAGATAAAAATATATTATTCTAAAAACTTAAAATAACTTAAGGCATATGATGCTCTATATAAGAGGTACTCAAAGCCCTAGATTAGAATACAAAGAAACAAAATAAATATTTTAAAATAAAATAAAATAAAATCTTAATACAATTAGATTTGATCTGAATAATATAAGATATTTGAATAAAATAAAAAAGGTGATGAAACCCTAATTCAAGGGTAACATGATGAAACCATAATCTAAGGATAAGAAAGACTGAAATTTTCAGAGATAAAAATATATTATTCCAAAAACCTAAAATAACATAATGCATATGAGGCTTTATATAAGAGCTACTCAAAACCTTAAATTAGAATACAAATAAATAAAATAAATATTCTAAAATCAAATAAAATCAAATATTAATACAATTAGATTTGATTTGAATAATATAAGATATTTGAATAAAATAAAATAAAAGGTTTATGTTTGGACTTTCTCGGTTAAAATAGAAGTCTTGTCTACAAAAAGGTCGTTGCATTGTCACGTGATTTTTTTTCCATGTTGTTTTTTTATTTCACTTTGTGTTTTTTCAAATTTATTGTCTTGTGTCTTCGTGTTAGATGTGATTTTACATTGTAAATTTTTTCGCGATTTACTCTAAGTTTTGGATTTTTATTTTTTTCCGTTATTGTTTTGATTTTAGTTGTTGTTGCAATTAGCTCTGATATTTCACAGATTTTTATTTGGTCTTAAAACACACACAAATCATATTTGTGGTAATGTATAAGCTTTCTTCAATTTTTTTTTCTTATTAGATTTATTCTTTGTTGTTAGGCTTGAGATTTCTTTCATTTGTTTGTTTGGTGTACGAAATTTTAAGTTTTGTATGAAATATTTTTTGTCTGAAAGCACAATACTAACATAATAGGTAGAACTCGCACGTATAACTTAAATAATCGTGGATCGTGTGTTGTTGTTTTTTCGCAAATAGTACATACTAATACTAATAGGTAGATTTCGCGAATCAAATATAATATTCACGTATGTTTTAATAAATATTATTATATGTTTCGTTAAGTAATCGTATACTATAATGTTATTTTTAAATCACAATTAATGTCTAGAAATTATTGAATATCGTGAAAGTATATAAAATAAAACACAAATCTCAAATATTATCAATGCACGTTTATTTCAAATTGTGAATCTTTTTCAATATATTAAACGGGTTAATAATATATGTTAACGTCAATCAGAATAACCTTACATATAAGCTTTTATATATATATACTATGATTATTTGATAATATCAAGACCATGAGCAATGCACCATTTTTCAACCAAATGTGCACATCAACAGCGTACAGGAGCGCATATTTGGTTGACGCGGAAACCCAAGATGAATCGGGGTTCAATAGATGAACACCGATTCATCTTTGCTTTGTCCAACTGCAGCGTGCCATCGGGCATGGTACAGGCTCTAACTTTTTTTTAATTCGTTTTTAGAAAAAATGGTTGGTAAAAAAAAGGTATACCACTATTTTTTATATTTCGATATCTATAAGTAGAGACTTGTTGTTTGATTTTAACAACGAAAGTTTTTGAGTTTTTATTTATTTAGTACTTTCAAAGTAATTTTTGGAATGTTTTAATGAGTTAAAAAAACAATTATACCATGATTTATAATTTTTTGAGATCTATAAATAGAGACTTGATTTGTTTCATTTGGACACCGAAAATTTTAGAGTTCTTTTTTTAAAGTTTTTTTGAAACAATTTTTAGAATATTTTATTAAGTAAAAAAAATAAAAAAAAATATACCATGATTTATAATTTTTTGAGATCTATAAATAGAGGCTTGGTTTGTGATTCAGACACTGAAATTTTTTGAGCTTTTTTATTAAGTTTTTCCGAATCCATTTTTTGAACATTTTAGCAAGTAACAAAAATAAATAAATTATACCATGATTTATAATTCTTTGATCGATAAATAGAGACTTCGTTTATTTGATTTGAACACTGAACTTTATTGAGTTTTTTTTTCATTAAGTTTTTCTGAAACAATTTTTGGAACATTTTAATAAGGAAAAACAATAATTATATCATTTTCATTAAACAAAAATAAGTGAAAACAACAATTAGACCAATTTTATTTTAAATTTAAATAGATTTTATATTAGAGAAAAGTACCGGTAAATACCTTCTCAACTATGTTATTACCCGGCGGTACCCGTTTTTTGGATAGTGTAACTTGGTACCTCGAACTGAAATTTGGACAAAAATACCCCCGACCAAATATAAGCGCGCGCTGGTAAAAAAAAACTGGTATGAAAAAAAAACTGGTACAATTCTCAAGATGCGAATTGCTTGCAAATTCTCAGGATGCGAATTGCTTGCAATTTCTGAACGATTCTCATGATAAGATGCGAATTGCTTGCAATTTCTGAACGATTCTCATGATAAGATGCGAATTGCTTGCAATTTCTGAACGATTCTCATGATAAGATGCAAATTTCTTGCAAAATTCTGAACGATTCTCATGATAAGATGCGAATTGCTTGCAACTCTCAAGATTTCTGAACGATAAAAAAAAAACTGGTACAATTCTCAAGATGCGAATTGCTTGCAAATTCTCAGGATGCGAATTGCTTGCAAATTCTGAACGATTCTCAGGATAAGATGCGAATTGCTTACAATTTCTGAACGATTCTCATGATAAGATGCGAATTGCTTGCAATTTCTGAACGATTCTCATGATAAGATGCAAATTGCTTGCAAATTTCTGAACGATTCTCATGATAAGATGCGAATTGCTTGCAAAAGTGATGGTACTTTCATTTATTTTTTTCGAGCTCCGGTTCGAAAGATACGGATCTTTTAAAAATAAAATTAAAGAAAAAGTAGGAAAGATAAGGAAAGAGAAGGAAAGAGAAATTTTGGTTACGTGTTCATGAATGGTGAGGGTAGTCAGGGTATTAAAATAAAGTTAGGTACTATGTGACAATTAAGTAGTTGAGTTGGATATTAAGTGACAATTGATCAAACCTTGGGTATTAGATGACAATAAAATAGTTGAGTAGGTACCTTTGGTACAATTTCCCTTTATATTATATATTATTTTATAATTTATATTTATAAAGTAAATATATTATCTTAATTTATGAAAATTATTTATTTTAATATATATATAACTTTAATGTAAATATATATTAAAAATAAGAAAAAAAAATATAAATATATGGTCGGATATTATATGGTATTTATGATATGGAAGAGAGAGAAATATGGTCGTGTATGCTAGAAGATGAAATATGCTCCATTGTGTGGAGTGAGAATTTTTGCAGAATTATTTGGGGGTTATGCTGATGCGACGCTGATGTGGCGCATTTCTAGAGATGGAATATACCCACTACGTGGATATGCAAAACCCATTATTTCGTGAATAAATTAATGTCTTCCAATTTTGAACTTTGCATTGTTTGTAGTGTATGAAACGCAAATGATCTTCAACTATTGGTATATAATGGCCAAAGACACAATCTACTATGGAACATCCTCCTGTGAAAGTGACTATGTTTACATTAGATTTCTATATCCATTGGCTCTACTTGAGAATAACAATGAGCCTATTTTATTAACATTTTATGAAGAACTTGGTCCTGAGTTTGTTTATTATATCGAGGCTCAGTCTGAAATTATCCAAGATTCATTCCAACAAACCCTAGGACGCATGTATTGACTCTACCCAGTGATCCGGTAAAAACTCTTGCAACCACCAATTATCTTGCACTAGTAATGATGAAAATACAATACAAAATTTAATGAAGTGAACTCATTGACCCAAAAGCCACAACCTCAAGCTTTAAAAAAAATCGTCCTAAACCAAGTTCATAAATCTATTTTATTTTTTATTTTTTAAATCGAATTAGAATTGTTTTTTATTTTATATTTTTTAATCTCGAATTTTGTGTTAAACATCCTAATTGTGAATTGTTTCTTACTTTCTATTTGTGAATCCTTTAAAACTTGTATACGAAAATTTTAAACATGAATGATTTTGACACGAATCATGGTTGATTTCATATTCATAAATTATTATAAAAACGCAAATGAATGAAAATACTAAAATCTCAAATGCGAACTAATAAATAGGTAAAGATGCAAACCGTAAATATGAATGAACAATTTAATAAGTAGCCTCCAAAACATCGAATGGACATGAAGAATTTATT
Source organism: Limnanthes douglasii subsp. nivea (assembly GCA_036936605.1). Lineage (NCBI taxonomy): Eukaryota > Viridiplantae > Streptophyta > Magnoliopsida > Brassicales > Limnanthaceae > Limnanthes > Limnanthes douglasii. Next base: position 152,071,991 of record JAUPFV010000002.1, read on the forward strand.
AAATCACGATTTGTGAATAACTCTAAAGAATCCAACAAACCAGGGGCAGATCCAGGATTAGAATTTAGGGTGTGCCAAAAATATCATTGAACTAAAAAGTCCGAGTAATATATAGTCAAAATATATTAATATACTATTACAACTAAGTATGAAAATATATTTCTAGTCTAAACGTAATTGTTTTCTTCTCTTACTGATGCCTTGAAAGCGCTTGATAATATATCGATCATCGATTGTAGCAAACACTTCTTTCTCCACAAATGTCACTAAGCTATCATTAAACCATGGATTGGACATTCGATTTCTCCATTCATTTTTCACATATTTCATACTAGAAAATACTCGTTCAACACTTGCGGTGGCCACCGGTAATGACAAAGCTAGCTTTAAAAGTTTGTACACAAATCCAAACGTTTTGTGTTTTTTTGTACGCACAAGAGTCCTACATAGATCCGAGATACTCTTCAAATCGGAAAAATTATTGTCCATTTTCATACACTCAATATAAGTCTCAAGATGGCTAGACAACTTTTTATCACTAACATCCACAATGTCATTTGGGTATAATCTTGCCAACCTCACAAGTGAATTAGTGTCAAAACCTTGAAATGAAGAACAAGAATTCAAACATGCCACACAATTCAACAACTCAACATTTTCGGGTGTAAATCGATCATTCAACTCTTGCATTACACAATTCATGACATGTAAAAAACAATCATTGTTGAAATGATTATGATTTGTCAAAAACGTAGCAAGTCTTTTGGATTTATTATCTTGCACATACCTTGACTCCATGTCGGGCACATCAACTTCAAGATTACCACAAGAACCCACAACTTTTTTATAAAATGGTTCACATCCACTATCTCTCTGATTTCAAAAGTTGTGAAATTCTCTTTCTAAATCAAAAGATTTTTCATGATTCTTGTTAAGTCAATTAGATAAATAAATTAAACAATTCTAAAAATTCTAAATCAATTTATCAAATTGATTTCTTAACATACTTTGTAGGAAATATTAAAAGCACATTAACACACCCGATTCTCAAATTGATTTCTTAACATAGTATAAAATACTAAAAGCATATTGACATACCTAAAATCAAAGGATTCCACTGCTTCAGTTCTGCGTTTTTTATGTTTGTGAGAGAAAATAGGTGATTTTGATTGAGGAGGAGAGGGTAGAGGAGGCTGCTGCGTTTGAGGAGAAAGAAAGAGAGAAGCGGATTACACTGCTTCAGTGCTGTGTTTTTTATGTTTGTAAAAGAAAATATGTGATTGTGTTTTTTATGTTTGTAAAAGAAAATATGTGATTTTGATCGAGGAGGAGAGGGTAGAGGAGACTGTTGCGTTTGAGGAGAGAGAAAGAGAGAAGCGGTTGCGTTTGGAGGGAGATACAGATAGGAGTTGGTGCGTTTGGGGAGAGAGAGTGAGAGACAAAAGAGGGCTGTGTAGATTTTGGGTTTAGTTAGGGGCAAAATAAGAAAGGAAAAAAACAATTTAGGGTTTAGTTGGGGAAAAATAAGAAAGGAAAAAAAGAACAATTTAGGATGGTCCAAGGTTTGAACTCTTGACCTCAAGGTTAAAAACTAAAATCAGTTACCACTACACTAAACTTATTTTTAAAATTTAAGGTGGTCCATGGCATACATGACCACCCCCTGGATCCGCCCCTGCAACAAACCAACACCTAATAATTTGTATAAACATAAAGTAGATATGAAACACGAATCACAGTTGAAAGTTTCGAATTATTACTCAGAATATCCCAAATATCATTTCCATATATTTTGTATATTATTGTTCATTCTCTAAATTTTGAAATTTATGAAAAAAAATCTAGATAAAAAACTTGTAACCGTATTCATGAAAATCACATTATAACCTAAATATTAAATTACTCATCTCAAAGGAAAAGATATTATATAAAGTTCTAATTAACCGAGAATAGACCTGAATCAATTAGGTAAGATTTTTTTAACCTTGGTTCTTCAATTATTTTGATTTTTAAACCTTTTCCTTTTGAATTTTACAAATACTTTTGAAAAATTCAAAACAAAATAACCTCTTTCACTAATTCATGAAAAGATTTAGAACTCAATTAAACCTAAAAAGTGTTCTTTTACACTTTGGAGAATCCTTAAAAGTCTAATTTCTATTGATTACATTCTTCAATACAAAAACTTCACATTAGTCTTTGAATATCAATTCCATAATAATACAGAAGTTATAGATCACCTCTTTATTCAATTCCAAACAATTTTTGAAGTATGGAAATACTTCTCAAGCTTGTTTAGTATATCTATAGAAAATCACGTGACTTTTAAGCACTTAATTAGTATATGGTTTTGTTCTACCAACAAACAAACTCATATAAGAATTGTAATTTCATCAATTAGTTGTTGGAGTATTTGGAATACTAGAAATAAATCAAAGTTCAACAACTATTGCATGTATTCTTATGATATTATAAACAATATTCTTCACATGTTATTCAAATTGGATTGCGCTAACCTACGATCTAATAAAATTTGGAGTAGTGATTATAAAATTGCATATCATATGAATTGATTTTCAATTTGAATTGCACATTCCCATAAGTTATAGGCTAAAACTTAACACTGATGGTGCTTTTACTCAAAGTGGTGAGTCTAGTGGTGGTATTCTAATTAAAAAATTTGATGGTATTATAATAGCTTATGGTAGTAAACTCTATGGGAAACAGTCTCCCATTATTTTTGAAACTAGGGCTTTGCTTTACAATTTATATTTGTGCAATAATCTTGATCATAAACATGTAGACATTGATATCGACTTAAAAATACTTTTTGATTCTTTAACGAATGAGATTGCTCCATGGTAGTTATCTCCCCTAGTTAACTGTTGTAGGAAGCTGATATATTCTACTATGACTTTGAAACTTATATACAGAGAGCAAAATTCTGCACCCGATTGGCTTGGAAAATACGCTATCAAAGGCAAATCAAACTTTAATTTAACTCTTCCTGATGATCATGCATAACTTAGAAAGTATTAACCTTGGCTATTTAATATTGAATAACAATATATAATACCAATGTTTCAATATTATATTTCTCAGCAATCTCCTACTCTAGCATCCTAATGCAGGTTAAGCCCTTACATTTTTTGGTCTACATTGTAGGAACAGTTTATCTATTTCGAAGGTACAATTTTAAGCTGAGCTGAATGATGATGACACCAAGTTTGAAGAATCTTCCTCAGAACAAGGGACGTGTATCTCTTGGACCTATTTGGTGCACTCCATTCTAGCTTAATAGTTATTCTTCAAGGAATAGGAATTTTACTTATTGTTCTGTTTAAAAACAATTAAGCACAATTCTAAATCTGCATTTGATGCACATTGTAATTTGTATCATAATCTTTCTCTTCGTAATTACTAGCTCAATAACAGTTTTAATTTTTTGGAAAAAATATTGTTTAACTGCATTTGGGTCTTGTATCTATGATTTTCACTTTTGTCATTCAATTTTTATTCATTGGTCATACTTGTTTTACGAGATACCACAAAATAGTACTGTTGTGTCCAATATCTAAAGACGACAGCAATGGTAAGTTCTTTTTAAGCAAATCACAAATGTAGTTTAGATGTATAGTAGACGATTGTGAATTTAAGATTTATCTTCTAATATAAATTATAAAAATTTTATAATTTGTTCTTTATAAAGAAGTTGGATTTTATACTAACAATCTTTTCAATTTCTACCTAAGAACTACCATGTGTAGAGATGTCTAACATTAGGCGTGCGACGGAATGACGACAAAGCTGTTAGGATATGTACGGTAATAGAACACGGCTAGACACGACGAGATTCACTATCACGGTCATGGCAGAACACGATCATGACCGTGACGGTCATGGTTACGACAGAATATGACATGATTAATATCACGACCATCACGTCGATTAATTTTATATAATTTATAATATATATAACGTAAGTGTTGTACAAATATTCTTAAATTGAACTATCATATTACAAACTCTATTATAATATCACATATCTAGCTACGTTTCGTCATCCTCCTCGAGGTCTTCATCATCAAATCATGCAACAACTTCAGCCATAAAATCTTATTGAAGATCTTTTTCAATATCATTAATTCATCGAAGATGTCCATTGGACTCTATTTCATTTTATACTCTTTATCTTATATCTTTGATGCGTCACAGTCCATCTATGATTCCAAGAAGCAATCCAAGTGCCTCGCCTATCATTCTTATTTGTTTAGTCGTGTATTGCAGTATGTCCCGACTTAACACACATTCATTTGCCAATGTAGACCTAGGTATTGAGAAACTTTTCTTAGCTAACCTGCAAAAAATAGGAAACTCGTCTCCTTTCGAATTTCACCACTTTAAGATATCATGTGGGTTATTGTCATTATACTGTTGTAAATCAAATGGAGTGCTCAAATATATGGTCACTTCATTATCATCTTTAAATCAAATACTATTTAGCATTTTCATTTTCACATAGTTAGGGTGATTTCTACTTTTTCTCCTATTACTATTACTAATACCCGCTACATTTGAAGATGTTATAGTTCTCCCATATTTTTCAACATATTCATTATATAATATATAAAGATAAGTGTCAATTTTTTGAATATATACTTCATGAGTATAAGTAACATTACAAAGTTGTATGGATTTATAAAAACAAGTAACTAAAAAGGCAAAACCCGACCATTTTCAACAAGATAAAAATGAACCAAATAACATAAGCATATGAGGTGGGATGAAAATATTTAATAACCTTAGCTTCCATATTGAGCACCATGCCATGATATACACTTTTATCCATATATCTTTCCATATGTATGACAAGATTAGTAATTTCACAAAGGTCTAAGTGAATGTGAGGAATATATTATTAGAAAACGTTTTAGTTGTATCATTAAATAACCTTAAGAATCTTAAAATGGAAGTAGAATAAATCAAATATTGATATTCAAGAGGTATATTAGGATTATGTCTATTATAAAGCGTAGTAATCTCATTTCTATACGTATAAGCACGTGCAAGAAGATAATATATAGAGTTCCATCTAGTTTTGACATCTAAAACTAGTTTTTTGTATATCTTTAGTAGGACCCTTTGTTTAATAGGATTGATATAATCTTAACCTATACTTATTCCATCTTTTGCAGCCAATTGAATTATATAACATAAAAATTTAGTGTGAAACATTTTAAGAAATACATGATTGTAGTCATTTTTAAGATACTCAACCACTCTCTCATTCGCAGATGCATTATCAAAAGAAATAAACACAATATTACTTTCAATTTAAAGATCATTCATACACTCTAACATACTTTCTTTAATTATAACAACGATGTGTTTTTCAATAGATTGAAAATACTTAAAAAAATTAGAGTATCCATCAAAATCCATCTAGTATAAACTAACACACAACATATCAAACTCACTAAATATCACTATATCACCAGTGAAATGATTTTTCTATGGCAAAGCTAACATAGTATCATAAATGATTTGTTTTTTTAATATTTAAAACTCCTAACTTTATAAGGGTACATGGGATGTGTGCGACTCTTGGGTTTACCCTACTACGCATCCAATTAGCATATCTATAATTGTCACCACAACTAAACAATTATGAAGTACCAACAACATATACCATGATTTCTTCTATATATGTAATTTGATTAAAAACAAAAGCATTACTGATTTGAAGATCTATGGATGTATTCTCTTCTATATACGTTTTTAAGGATTAAAAAGGTTATGTGTAGTTAAGTATCTCTACATACCCTACCGTGATTTATTTTTCCAATCTTATAAGTATATGTTTTTTCATAATGACTACACCTAGTAGAATTTTCATCAAGATTCTCAGTAAAATGTTCCCATGCCCAAGATGTTTTCTTCCTACTCTTTATTCCACCGCTAGTACTATCAGATATATCGACGCTATCATGGAAAGAATGTGTTAGGAAGTGCGGGGTCTCTAAACCAATATCTACGAGATCATGCATACCATAAAAAGAATTTAAGTCATTATTAGCCATAAGGAGAGGTTGGGCAATAACCTCACTACAATTTTATAAAATGTGTTAATGACCGATTTAGTGAGCATCTTATTAAGAAAATATGTGTCATACTCATTAAGTTTATCGCAAAGTGAAACAAATAATGAAATTTGGTTAATTGTACTATAAAATATGATGTCATATGTAAAATACATCATTCATAAAAGTGATACATGCATGGTATATTGATAAACTATACTGTAATATATAGATAAACAGAAACTATGTCATATAATTATTCACTTTATGCATTATACCGACTATTATACTCACAACTATGATGGTAAATTATAATCCTAATTATTTTATGATGTTATAGCGTTAAAGTTTTGACCTAACTAATTGACTCAAATTTCTGATAAAGCATGGATAATTTCCTTTATCATATAAATTCATTTATAAATGAGATAAAATATCTTTGGTCTTCTATGATATTGAGGAGAACATGTCAAAAATGCATGTATGCGTCATTTTAAAGACTTTTTTCTATAGAGACATCAAAGTTCCCTACTTTCCCATGTATGATTTTATGCATTTGAGACATGCCTAAAATTCAGAATAATTAAGTAAGTCTTAACATCTTTGGTAATTAGCTTGTTAATATTTTTTCTTTAAATATATAAACCAAAAAACTATACAAAACGTTATGTTAAATTTTCAAATCTTTTAGTTTAAGTTTGGGTAAACTTATATTTAATTCTTACTTATAATTGAAAAAACTTACTATATAAATAGATAGTTTTTCATCGTAAATTTGTCTTCTTTAAAGTATATCCTATAAAGAAACATAAACATGAACAAGGTTCTTCTGTGTCAATCCATCGTGTATATGTAGAAAGTAAAACTAAATTAGTCTTTGAAGAACTATAGATGTGAGCTTATCTGTCCAATTGAATCGTTCTCAAAGTGTCTTGAAGCATTGCACTAACAATAGCCATTTTTTTATCGTATTTTAAAATTTTGTGACCCAAACTATAAAATGCAACTATGTCAGCCCTCTTATGTTTGTTCTCGTTACCTTGAGACATGTTAATCATGTTTGTTTCTTTAAATATGTGATTGGATTTCTATTCTTTATCCACGGATTAAAAATGAACTCACTAATCTTCACATGAACTCTATATATTACTATATCAAATTGAAAGATATATACAAATTTAGCTCATAAAGTCTTAGTTTGGGAGGCTACCATGTTGGCTTTAAATATAATATGACTTGAAGTTATCTTCATCATATGATCTTGGATCTTTCTTTATCTTTTTATATTTCACGGTAAAAATATTTTGATCAAATATTTAATCTCAGTCCCATAAGGTTTCATATTTTACTCTAAGTATGGAAAACATTCCCTTAATAGACTAAATCTCGTTGGATTATAAGGTCAAGAGCCGGTTAAAGACTCATTTTTTTATCATGATCAAGTTTAACATGTTGGACTTTTGCCACATCTTAAAAAATTTCCTTTCTCATGAGCTTTCTTATTTTAAATATCATAGGGATTGTCCATTCAGTCATAATGAGCATGGCAATTAATTCTCATAATGAATATCATATAACATTTTTATTTTGGAAAATTGGTCCTTGTGAGGCCTAGAATCTCACAATTGTTTTAAAAAATAGTTTACAACATTTAACAAGGAGCTCACATGAATATAAACACGAGTATAAAAAATGACATGTAAACTTAACTTTCAAATTATAAAAGTGTTTAAGTGTTCTTTTCAGAAAATTTTATGTAGTCGTTAATGTGATACTTTTATCCTAACATGTTATATACTACTTCATACGATATGTTTTTAACAAATATTCAATGTTGGTTTGCTATCATACATAAAAAAGATATTATGTTTTAGGTTCATTATATCATTTTCTAAAATAAAATATACCCCTCATCATTTAATATATATATATATATATATATATATATATATTTATACATGAACGTGCAACATTTAATTTCATAGTTATATCATACACGGATGTTCAGCCATGATATATGTAAGCATAATTTTTATTTGAACCGGTTTATGCAAATAATGAGTCATGGTATGAACGACCAAACATCATTAATGAAACAATTCGAATATGGATCACTTCAGTTGCATATATGGTTTAGTGAGATGTATATAAAGTTTAGACTTCGTAAATGTATACATGTGACTTGTGCATAACATTTTCTTTTGTTAATGATCAATTCGTGTTTACACTCTATCACCCTCTAAATACTCGAGTATATTGTTGAGATTAAATCTCTAACATGGATCAAACTAATCGATGTCTTAACGTTATATCAATTTTATTGAAATCAATGATATTTAAAAAGATACCAATACCTAAAAAGATTCAAATCAAAATATATAATCACTTTAAACACGTAACACATAATCTCATGCATTTTAAATCTTGTACTAAGTACTATTTATAACTCATTCAATAAATGTATAAATTTATAAAAAAAACACTTACTACCAATCATTTTTGGTAAATATGGATATTAACTCATAATATATTGTAAAAATTCTATTTGACACAGTGAGAGAGGGTTGGACAACTAATTTTCCCCAAATTTTGAGTTTTTTTTTATCAACAACCTTAAAAGCTACATTAAAGTCACAATTAACTTTTCACATAAAGTTTGAAATATGTATTCTTAGAATGACGGGGCCAAAATAATTGACTCAACAAACACCTTAAATCATGTTTCAAAGCCAAATTTAAATCGCATATAAAATATTATATATACAAAGCATTACATACCATAAGATATTTTAGTTATTTAAAACTAAAAAATAAATATGAAAAAACTAAGAGTCTGAAATGGATATTAGCATTAATAATATGGCTCTTAATAATCTATCATACTAATACTCCATAGGGTAAAAATATTATGAGTGTGAATAACTTAGTATTTTGATTCATCTGGTAGCTTATAATTCCTCGATTATTTTTCTTCTTAAATGAGAGATGACATTTATATCATCATATAATTAGTCTTGTTATTCTATTTACGTAAAAGAACTGCAAACCAAATTTTTTTATATGAAAACCTTGAAACCGATACGAAAAATACAAAACGTTACAAAAGAGAAAAAGTATGTATTATTTTTATTATAATTAAAACTTATGTTTGTGACTGTTAATAATAAAACTATCAATTTAAATTATATAGTTATTAGGATTTTACTATCTAAAGGATCATATGGTCCAAATCAATAATTTAAAATAACAATGTACGTGGACCATAACTTATTCAACTCATAAGATCCATTATCTTATCCTTTAGGCTGTTTAAATACGGTTCAATTCCTCACATAATCCAAAGACAAAACTACTATTTCTCCCTACAATTTATTATACTAGGCTATTATTAGACAAATTAATTACGATAGCTTACGATACATCGAATTAACTTATAAACATGATTTATGCTCGAAAACAAACTCATTAAATCTGGCATCACTTATACACCTATAACATAATTTCAATTCTCCAACTCATTCATCTTAAATTATTTTTCAATATTTTTTTTAAACTCATTGATCATACTTGAAACATGATTAGCTACAATCAAGTCACTAACATACAAATATAACACCAAATATTCATATTAACACTCTTATTACATACAAAGAAGGTACACCCATATTTTTTTAAACTCTTCCTTATCTGAAAACCCATCAATTTTAATATATTATGCCCATAAGGCTTGTTCAAACCATAAATACATATAAATAACTTTAAAACCATATATTTTATCTTTGACTTCAAACCATTTGGGATTCTTAAGTGATATTCATTTTTAATATCTCAATTTGAAAAATATGATTTTATATCAAACTAAACATCTAAATAAAACAAAGTCTATATTATATTAAGTCACATTATAAGAGAAAGTTTCAATATGATCCATATCTTCAAATCGTGACTAGATTTTTGCTACAAACCTTTATTTACGCTGTATTATACTTTACCAATATTTTATTTTGCTTTATAAATCCACTTGACTTGAATAATTCACCAAGAAACTACTTCGGTTTGAGTCCTATTAACATAAAAACCAATAACATCTACTTGATCAAGTTTTTAATGATCTAATGCATTAAACTATTCAAAATAATCTTATTAAATACACCATATGTAGTCATCTTTAAGGTTTTAATTTTAATATCAAACATTTATTTAATTATATTTTTATTTCATACATAATAAAATTCTCCTCGTGACTCTTCACTACTAATTTTGCTATAAATTGGTAAAGGATATGTATATATACCATAAAACCCATAATCATTTAAAAATAAAATAAAATACATATTACCTCTCAAATATTCAATATTCATAACACCACAAATTTTATTATAAGCTAACACTAGACTTTGAGTAGTTATTTTATTCATTGCTAGTGAAAACAAAAATATTTGTTGTTTCTCTTTCATATTATTCACGTAGTGAGATTGATTCGGTATATATTTTTAAGCTCTCATCCATATTTTTTTTGTTTCATAATTTAAATGACAATATCCAATTGGGCCATAAAATAAATTTATTTTGTTACTAAACTTTGTATTTTCATGTTATATCAAATTATGGAAAGGTTTTTAATTGTAATTGTGATTTTTTTAAAAGTTTGGCTATAAAACGAGAATTCATATTATTTTCAATCATTTTCCACACTTAATAAATTTTACCTGAATTTAAAAAAAATAACACAAATTGCATATCACATATGCTGCCTTTTGTTCTAAACATAATATTTTCATTTACATTTACAAGAATAAAATAACTATCTCTATGTTTTCATTCGCTATTGGGTGTTTATTTTTCAAATTAATATAATAATTCGTATTAAGATATATAATTGATATATTGATTATCTAGGAACCACAAGTTTCCAACATCTTCATCATTCTGAAGTATAATTAAAAGTCTCACATAAACAAGTAATCTCAGTTACCTTTATCGATGGTCTTCCTTGATTTGAGTTTCTAGTGTCATGGTTTAGAAGTTAAATATTAACTAGAATATGTAAAAATATTTTCATAAGGGAATATATCCCGAGCGTGTCAACCATGCTTATAGCTGACCTAATACTAGTCTTGAATATTCGAGGTTTTCGTTCCAATTAAATTGAGCCAGACTTAGAAATATTTTGACTTGTTAATCAACATAACACAATTTTAATAAAGAAAGCTTTACAATGATTTGAGAAAGACAAGTCAATCCTTCATTTCAGTTTGAGTAGTTAGTCAAAAGTGATGTTTCAGGACACATTAAGCACTTCATATGGTGTTATTTAAATTATACTATTTTTTATCCTAAAAATACTTTATAAATAGAAGTTTCTTATTTGGGAAGAATGTGAAATTATTATTTATTACTCATTCTCTCCTTTTTTTCTATTCAAGCACTTCATTATATCTTTCTCAACCTACTTATTATTATTATTTTTCTTCCATTTTATTTGTGATAAAGCTTTACTCTTGAAGCAACAACTTTTAAATTGGTGTCGCATGTTTGAACCCCTTACCTTTTTCCACACCTATCACTTCTACTAAGACTCCTTATTTTTAGCCAAATATTTTTCAGTGTTTTAGAGACTACCTTCATCAGCTCATCTATGTGCATCAAGTCAGTGGAACTGTAAAGTCCGAAACAATTTTTTACTCACGTGGTCAACCCGATAGTCAAAACACCAACTCATTTAGTCGAGATGGACAAAACATGTTTCTCAATCAACTCTAAACACTAAAATACTTGTACTCTGTAAAAGTTTAAACCTTAGTTTTTTTTGTAGATTTCTAATTTTTAATTTAACTAACAAAAGACCCACATATGTTATCATATTGAATAACGTTTTTGAGATGCACTATATTTCTCATTTGTTGCACGCTATGGTTGCAAGGGTCTTCCCATCATCATACCATCAATGATTTAAGTATGTTTGTGGATTATCAATAGAACCATGCAAAGTAAATAAAAAATACACCTTATCATTTCAACAACTTAAAGCCAAATAGAAACTTCGACGTAGTCTGAATCAACTTATAAAACTTTCAGAGCAGTATAATTTGGGAAAAGCTACAAAGTCCAATTATTCAAACAATGTTAAAAATATTATTATCTAATTAACATACCATGTTCTAAGAATTTCTCCACCAGTCATCAACAACAAGCAATTGAACAATATTATCACTAATTGGATTATCTCTTTAAAGTTGTTATATATATATATATATATATATATATATATATATATATATATATATATATATATATATATATCGCCTTATAAACGACAAAAAACTTAGTCTCCATTAATATTTTTTCATGATTTCTAATTCATCCTTTATTTTTAGGTTTTAATTTTTTATCAACTACTTCATTTAGAACAATTTCTTAATATAGTATCTCAAATTAGTATTTTGATAAGATCATTATATTAATGAAAAATGAAATTTTTTAAGAAAATATACAAAGTTAAATATTTTTATACACGCACTCGTAAAAGTTATACTCAACTTCCAAAACAACGTTTCATCCCCTTATTGCATGTTTCATATAGTGGGGAAGACACATTCGAAAGCATTATGCACCAAATATTTAATTTTAATATCATGACCTCGACACACCTATTAAAGGTTCATCTAATATTGTAAATTCTTATAATTTGTTTTGAAACAAAAGAGTTCGCCTCCACGATGGGTTTGTCCAACGTTATTATTCTTATACATAAGAAAGAGCGAGTATACTCAAACATTCTATTTCTTCATGTTTGCTTATAAAACATTTATTAGAAATGGTAGATATTAACAATTATAGTGATATGTGTCTTTTAAACCTCAACACATTCATTTGGAAACCAACACATATCATTCTACTTAACGACAACAATAGTGTGGGTAATCCCTAAGATAAGAAACAATAAAACTGTATCTCCACGTTAATTAACTCACCCTAAGAAATAAATGGTTGCTTTTCATGAATGTCTATTTTTGCCTATAATAAAATCTAAAAGCACGAACATGACCATGTAGATACATTATTCACGATAAAATAAAGATTCCATTTCTACAAGATGTTTAATCACTGAATCGGTCGTAATCGAGAAGTGCACATCGATGAAATACTCATCAAATTCACGACATGGGACACTCACATTGTCAATATTGAAATAATTATCACAGTAATCCAACATCATACTCAATCTACAAAAATATTTCTTTGGGTTCAAATCATAAAAGTTATTAGATTTCATTGTCCATCAAAAAGTAATCATAGTCGACCTCAAACAACTACATGCATTGCTAGATTTTACCTAACCCAAAAACACGTGTGAGTTATAATACCTCACAAATATCAACATTAATTAGTTTTTATCTAATACTTTAGATTAATAAATCCAATTGTTCAATAGCATACGAATTTCTTACAAATTCCAATAGACCAAAAAGTGTGAGGTTGTCTTCTAACAACTGACATTCTAATTATACTTTACCAATTTTTTATCCTAAAAATATCGAATATATATATATATATATATATATATATATATATATATATGTGTGTGTGTGTGTGTGTGTGTTGTCTCCGACCAATCCATCATCAACACCCTTATCTAGATAGGCAATGACACGCAAGGACTAATGTATTATGCCAATAAAGTGCTACAACCAGTTGAACCCGCTACACCAAATTAGAAATTTAGTCTTTGCATTGTCATCTCTGTCATAAAGAAGGGATCTTATTTCCAAAACTATCAAATTATATTCCCAACCAATTTTCTATTTTACCATGCATTGCATAAAACCAAGACTTCTGATTAACTGCAAATACAAGCCACGTAGTTACATGAATATAATAAAAAAACATTGTACGTTATTCAACTATAAAAAAAACCAAAATTTGGTCAAATTTATAGTTGAATTTCAATCTTTCCGATCAGTAGCACATGAGGACCACAAAAAGATAGAAGACACATGCATTATATACACCGACATTGCATCTAATTCCAAAGGTCTATTCTTAGCCTCTTTTATCTCACCAAACCTTGGCAAATATTTTACCGCCATTAAGTTCAACTTAATGAAAACAAACAATAAAGTATAATATGAAGCAATAATCATCGGACCACAAGTCTCCCTCGTATCCAATGTTAAGAAATTAAAGTTTAAATTTAACTTCCAACTAGTCATCAAAGAGATCATTTACAAGTAGGCTATCTACGATAATTGAATATCTAAATATGAACAAATAGCAAGAAAATTGCAGCGAACAGTTAATATAGTCACATAAACATAAATACAAAGAACAAATTATGATTCAATACGCACTTGCATCTCATATCGTAGTCAATACGATGCACATAGTCTTCACCACCAAAAATTTGAGTTGTTGAAAGATCCAATCAAAACATATTTGACAGATGAAACCAATTATGATAAACAAGATGCTCACAATGTCAAACTCCTAAGCATATAATACGTAATCCTTAATGAGATAATCTATCAACATTCTTTATCGCGTGCGCTTCATGGTTGTATTAGATTGGAATAATTTGATACTATACTAAAAATATATATAAAAAAGACTTTGTGGCTCTCAAATAGCCTCTTTAAGTCTGGAACTAAAACCCTCGTAACATTATATTGACTGACTATAAAAGGAATCCCACCAACTAGTCAAACGATGAAAAAAGTACTATAATTTTGGCTATGTTATCCACATACCAACAGAGATAATAACCTTATTGGTAGTATACTTCACTTTTTACCATTAGGAAAAATACAATGTAGATTTCTATAAAAGTGGATCATGTATGCTAAAATTCAGTATCATATTAGTCACCTACTTTACCAAGACATTTCATTATCAAATAATCATTTAGATTCCATGCATAAATGAGGGTTTGAGGCATAACAGTAAATTTACACCATCTAATCTTATAAATAAAAAAATTAAATGAATAAATTTATTAATGATATATCATAAATACAAAACAAAAAGTCATCAACTGCAAATCCAAATAACAAAAAGTCCTCAATTGATAAATTTAATCAAAATAAGAAATAAAATTCTAAATTTGGTCTTCACTCACACAATTCTTTATTTTTATACCCAATCAAATTAAAATATTAAAAATAAAGTGCTAATTATTATCAATAATTAAAAAATTATGACAAAATTAATGAAAAAAGTCACTAATGTAAAATAAAGAAAAACATGCCAAAATAAAAGATAATATTATGTACAAAAATGAAAAATAAACATAATCAAATACAAAATAAGTGGAATGAACTAAATAACAACTAAAAGTTATGTTATAAAATTTTAATAATAAAAATGTAAAATTAAATTATTTAATAGTGATGATCGGAAAAAATAAACCAAGGTATAAAAAAGCATATGTTGTGTTAATTAAAATCAAATATATGCAAATTTTGTATTCTAAGGATTATAATCTTCGAGAATGAGATTTAATTCCAAAACAAAATGCACTAACCACCTTCCGAAATAAAGTGGATATCAAACAACACTTATTCTCGTATTTTCATCAACAAGATAACAATCTAACCGACATTACCAACAAAACAATCATATAAGACCTAAAAATAGCTTTGCCAATATTAAATATAAAAAAATTGAAAATTCTCTCAGCATACTTTGATTAAGCAAAACGAAAAAATTACAAGCGCCCGAAAAAACCCATTCGCACCAATTTATGATATGAATTCCACCATCCCACCTAAGTAAACATCACCTCTCATATGATCAATTATTATAAAAAAAATTGACCAACCACTTAGTTAAGGCTATTAAAATATTTAAATTACCCGTATCTGCCAAGAATATTATGTGATCATCGTCAATAAATTCGATAAAATAGTCAAACCAATTTATTCGATAAAATAGTCAAACCAAATATATTTCATGTAAGATACATCATCACTTGATAAGCATTTTAACACACAGAGGTTCGTGTAAAAAAGAAACTTACTATTAAATCGGAATGCACTTACACGATCACGAATATTTCTCGAACAGATTACATAAACTGATTAAGAAATACGGTATTTTGATAAATATTCGTAGAATATTGAGTATCTGAATATATAAGTCACAAAATATTTTTTTATTGTCATTTCCGTCCCAAAATATTGCTTTGTAAATATTTATTTTACTTTTCAACAAAAGTTTTTTCTTTTCCTTCGTGCAACATCATAACGATATACAACTATGGATTGTTTTATATTTGGTATTGATCGATATCTGATTAACCTAGTGGGTGGGTTAGTCACCCGATAATTGAAATCTAAAATAATATATATGAATCTTCTAATTTATATTTGTATACCACGACTCATAGTGAGATCGATCATAAGCTAATGCACCACTGAAAAAAATCAGTACTTGAAATATTTTTTAGAAATTATTTTTTGTCGAAGGGGCGGGAGACTGATGTTCAAAATATAACGATCAATCAATCAAATCAACCAATTTTTTAAATATCACCAATTATATAATAGTCAACAAGTTTAATACATAATAAACAATATTAATTACACTCAACATGCATGACTATTTTGATTAACAAATTTTTTATTTTTTAATGGAACTTAACTCGATGGTCAACTAAGATCTCGACTAGAAAACAAGTTTTTCTAATACTTTACTTTTACTTACTATTTACATGCATCGTCTGGAAAAAGTAAAATAACTAATTAGCTTTGAATCGACTAATAATAATTATTTAAAATTCAATATCATCAACCTTTGTAATCTTAACCCTGTAAATAAGGTGATGGATGGCGTATATCTTCATATCAGGGCACGCAACACATTTTCAAACACATAAAAATAAAAAATAAAAAATTAATTTTACATCATTCAAAACAGAACTAAAACGACATATATACAAAAAAAATGTAAAAAATTATAATCGAATTTCACTAGTAAAAAATTACATGATCATGGTTGATGGCTAGGACATATGTGAATTATGATCTCACATTTATAGTCTAATTGATGGATTGTTATTATTTACTTAAATTAAAATCAAATCTCAATAACAAATCTAAAAATACAAGTTGCCAAATGGTATATGAACCATATTTACTACCAAAATACCATTTTAGTACAAATAGGTAGTTTTTCAAAACTTATATATTTTTTGTTAATATCTTTTTCGAGACATTTGAATTTAGTTTCTCCCTTTAAAATAAACCTCCAATTTATGACGGTATTGCATAAATTAAACCATTTCTTCATCTAACAAAACACAAAGCTTAAAAACTTGTCGGCTATTAAGCTTTATTTATCTCTCCAACGACTGTTTTCATCATTTCTAAATAAATCATTTTATTCATGAGTTACTTTTTCATGTAATTTACTTTAATTTTAACTTAAAATGGTTACATATGATTATTGTTATTGATTTGAGTCTAGTTTGTTAGTTTTAGAGATTTATTTTTTGATTTATTGTGAACCATAGTGTTGGAGTATGAAAAGACGCCGGTTTTAGGGTTTTCTAGTATAATGTTTTAGTAAACCAGGATCCTACATGATTTATATGTTATTTTATAAGTTTGATTTTATTAAAATTGGTTAAAAAGTGGGAAAAACTAATATATCTTGATTTTTGTGATATTCATGATTCGCGTATAACAATATTTTAAAGTTGCATGTCATGTGTTTTAGCACGTGATTCATGATTCACACTTCTTATTTACTAATGATTCGTGATTTGTGATAGGATAATAATTCACGATTCAAGTTTACTAATAAATCGTAATTTTCCAATGATTCATGATTCACGATTTATATTTATTAATGGTTCACAAATCATTATTTTTTATTTACTAATTATTGACGGTTTTAGTCTATATTACTTCACATTTGCATGTCATGTGTGATACGAACTTGTATTTGTTGCAGGTAAACATGATAGCTTGTTTTTTCAGATCAAGGTTGTATACACTTATTAATGAGATGAATGATAAAAAGATGAAAGATGTTCTATTTTATTTTGGTTATTCATTTGCAATTCACACTTTTCTATGTCTTCCTTCACAATTCGCTCTTATATTATTTATTCATTTGCAAGTGTTTCAAATTTGGCTGACTTTTTTACGGCATTTCAGAGAAGAAATACATTGACAAAGTTATGATAAAGAACTATTTAGGATACCCGAGTATGAGGAAATAGATTGAGAAACTTATAACCAAACAACAGAGATAATTGGCGTCAAAGAATACCATAATTTAACCAAAATTCAAAAGGACACGAAACAAGATTATATGATGGCACGATCAGTGTCATCAATATCAATCCAATATTTTGGAGTTATATGATAAAGATAGCCAATGAAGACCATTCTGACTTCACAGTAACCGATATTAATCAACTACTTTTGCTTTTAACTTTTCAAGTGTTTATAAATTTTCATTTTAAACATGTTTCATAGTTATTGATGGTTATATCGAGTGAATACTTTCCCTCCCAAAAATAGTTTGTTATACCTTCTTCTCACTTTAATACTCAACTAACAAGACATGGCAAATCAATAACTTTTATTTGTAATTTTTGATTACATGTTTTGTCATTGGACATTCGTATTTGAATTGATTATTTATTAATAATATTTCGCGGTTTACGACTGTATTAATTCTTCATTCATAATTTTCATTTGTCTATATTCGGAGTTTGTGTTTGCCTAAACCCTCGTTTAAAACCAGTTATTTGCAGATTAATTACCTGATAAATAAATTATGCTTAAAACCCCATCAATAAAGATAATCTGCTCATGATACAAGAAACAACTAATTATAGTATACTTATAGTATTTTATGGATTTCATTAAAAAATGTAAAATTATCGACACTTACGACAAAAATGGTGCGACGTTAAAGAAATAAATTATTTTTGATATATTCTAAATGACTAACACACGCTTATTTTGGTCATAATTGATGTATATTTTATTGCTTATATATATATATATATAACATTTAAACATCAATGATTTTTTTGTAATGATATATGTATAATTGGCAACAATTTACAATCTATATTTGAAAATACAATCGTATATTAATAGACTCCACTTGATAATTTCATTGCAACACGATTCACTTATTCCAACTTAGTATTTTTATACACCATGATTCGCAAATACGGTGACGATTTGCGTTTAGGATTACTTTTTATTTTATACTTCACGTTTAGGATCATATCTTCATTCACATTTTGCGTTTATAACATGATTATTCGCATTTACTATTAACACTTCATTGAAAATTCAGATTTATAAATTTAATATGGTTTGTAATTCATATTTGTAAGTATATATGGCTCGCAATTCGTATTTCAAATTTACTCCAATAGTTAAGCATAAATTAAAGAACACTTACATAAAAATATAATAATAAAATATAAAAATTACATCGTTCTTATAAAATCTCTTGTTATGATCGCATATTAGGACCAATTTTTAAAAAAGTAATATACTTTATCTTTTGTATTATTATTTCTCAACTAGATGGAATACGCTTCTTCTTAGGTCTTGAAGTTTTTCTTTACAAGTTTGGAAGGAGAATTATTGAAGAATTAAAGTAGATGTTTTATCAAAAATAGTCAAAGCATGCATGTTATATGAATAAGTTGTCTTATCAAATATGGTGTAATATAATGGCTTGACATATTTAAGTAAACGCTCCGCAATCGTTAGTATGACGGCCAAAGCATGAGAGTATGAGAAATAATTAATTTGTCATATATTACAAGAACATTTGAAACTCATAAGATCAACTATCATCACTCGTTTTGAAAATAATTTGTATAAAACCTGTGAAGACGGACGAACTAACCGTGGATAACATATTTCGATATTAGCCTTAAGTTTTTTTTTTAAATTTAGGGCATAATTCGTTAGCCCAACCTAGACCATCCGCCAAATATCTTGATATTTGAAACATAAGTAAAATCTGAATATTGTTAATTAATTCTAATATATGAAGACTATAAATATATTTGATTTAATGATTCAAAGACTCTGTTGGACTAGATGTTATTGAACCATGTCGTTTACCTCTAAAAATGCACATACATATTTGCTTGGAGGTAAATTTTTATAAAAACTAAAAACTTTCGGACCTCTTTCATCAATAAACTCGTTTATATATTTAGTGTATATATTTTTATTTGGGGCATAAGCACATTGTTTAAACTTGTGAACCGACGTAGACCTAAATTTTATGGATATTTGACTCAATAAATATTTCAAGTTTCTAATAAGATTAAATTTATAATGCGCGTGATGGAAATAAGGATGCAAAGCGGAAATAACATTAACGATACCTAAGTGACGATCAAATATAAATGTGATTTGATGATCCAACAAGTGAAGCTTGAATGTCTCAAGAAACCACAACCAATTGAACAACGTTGATAATTGGATAACATTAACAGTTGGCTAACGTTCCAAATCAATAACTGATAGCATACTAGCAAAATCATATCTACTCAATAAACAATTCTTATATTCACTACACGAATAACTCAAGCGGAAGTTTCATCTTATCAACTCCTCCCATTTGGATAAAATAATAAACATACATTCCAAGTCTTCAAAAAGACCAATATGACAAATTGATTTTTTCTTATTTAGTCTGAAAATACTCAAGACAGTTTTGGATATTGCATACTAGCATTTCACAATTACATATATTATACTATTCACCATTTTGGATTTAAAAAATAGATGTGATTCGCATTTATAAACATAACACAATTCACATGTTTACTACGTTCATGATTTGCAACTCGCATTTAAGTTGAAAAATGATTCACTCTTCCCATCATAACATTTTCGCATTTGTGATATGCAAATGTTTCACAATTTTGCATTTTTTTACCATGGATTTGTAGTTTATTTTATAATCATGATTCACAATTACATTTATACGAGGATTCACAATTCATACTTATATGGTATTTTTTGCCAATCATTTCCTGGTTTTACATTTTCAAAATTATTTATCTAAAAGAAGGTAACATATTTTGTTACAACAAAACTTTCCAAAATATGAGTAGAAATACATATCCCAATGCAATACTCACAGGCGGTGTGTACAAAGCCCGGAAACGACCTTAAAAACAAGTTCAGCTAAACGTGAATAAGAAATCAACTCTATCGTTTGTTTCATTAAATCAAATTTAGTGCAATACTCACTCAAAATTAGAGAATTACTACACCACATTTCCAACAAATATTATCTACAAATCAAACAATCCATTTATTATTACTATTTTTAAATAATGTATACCTTATCGTATTTGTTGCGTTGAAGATATCGAGAATTTAAAATTTACAAGATTTCTGACATTAGCAAAAAGTTTTGGGGATTCGATGATACAAATCAAACATACAAACTAGTGAAACAAATTTTCCATATAAAACGAAAAGTTTAACGACGTAAAGTCATAAACTTTGATATCGAAAAAACAAAAACAAAAACATAAACAAGACTCCTACTCAATAAAAATAAATCGATAGAATAAATCAACTTTGAACATTAAACTTGATTGCGTTAATGATGGTAGTTAAATATTACAAAAATATTAAATATTAAATAACAATTAACCAATATATTTCAATATTAAAAATAAATATACGATAAACGATTATAGATATTCACTAATGTTTGTCTAACTAAATTAATATTAGTTGGTTCTTTGAACCAATTCACTCGTCCTATAGTCACTCTATCAGTCTTTTTTTTTGTTTTTTCTTGGGTTGATTGTACCTCTTTGGATATGCTATTTTTATTTAATATTTTTTACATCAAAAAAATGTATAATCTATTGTTTTTTAAAATTATATTATATTTATTTAGACATAAATCTTATAACAATAAATTATTTTTATTAATTATCTATATTAATTTAATTACGGTTTTAAATATTTTTATCGGGATATTATATTAATAATGAAAAGGGCGAATTGAAATTAAATAGTGAAAGTTAATCAATAGGATAAGGGCGGTAATCGTAAATAAATTAGTGACGATAGGGAAAATGTAATAGCAATACCATGTCCATGTCGATGCCGAGGACGCTAGAAGCCAAGTTACTTTCTAGGCACTCTCTGCAGCCCAGACCTTTCAGTTAATCCGTGAACCTAGTTCTTTATTTTAAGTTATCGTTATAAAAAGCATTAAATGTGGCACTTCTCTCAAGATAATGGCACTTCCCTCAAGATAAAAACATTATCGAGTTACAAGAAATGTAGAGAAAATAATGTAGTAGTGTACATCATTTTATACTCCAATTATAAGAAAAATATAATATCCGCGCGAAGAGTTAGATAAGTGTCATAAATTTAACTGAAAATTCAGCAATAGTCACATGCTACATACTCCCTCCATATACATTAATTTAAGAAACATAATTTTTAAAATTTTAGTGTGATAACCTATGTAAAATTTGATTACATTAACTGTTTTACCTTTTTTTTCTTAACAAAATAAAAATACAGTAATTTAATTAATAGCACTAACACCCAAACCAATTATGAATCTAATTTACCAAAAATCTATTATGTTTAATTTCGAAAATGATTTCAAACTCCCATGTATCAATCAAGATATATTAGATTGTTTTGCATTGTTTTATAATACCAATTTTATATTTCATTTAATATTTGGACCTCCAGTAGAAGCACTATCAACGTACTCATCGTACCAATTATAATTTTTAATGTATTTCGATTGTTCATGTCAACTAGCTTCTGCATTCTAAGTATATATTGTATTTATAGTGTATTTCGATGTATTCATTGCAACTAGGTTTTTAGTAAACTCATATTGTTCTGAGATATTTTGATGATCATTTGTAGTTTTTGGTTTTGGTAGACATATTTTTTCAGAGTACCTTTTAAAGTTCTCACGTCCATATAATGTGTTATATTTGAAAACTAGTCTGTAATGTATTGTCTAGTTTCTGGGTTTAGTATTTCTAGACTCCATTTTTTATTTTCTGTCAACGTGCATGTGGGATATAAACATAATCTCGCTTTTTTTATCTCGAAACACAAATCTCGCATCTCCGTTATCTATCATCAAAGGAATCGCATGTTACATTTTTGGTTGTGCATTATATGTTACTATCCCTGAACTCGCATGATTTGTATACCTATGAATAACATGGTTAGAATAATTGGAATTGCAAGGTCAGTTGAAAACGCATTGTTATGGCTTATTTAATCAACCCTTGACGATTTTTTTTGCACGAAATATGTCTATTAAAGTTTGCTTCTACATATCGGGATTAGTTAGCATCCTCAATCCGATGAAATATAAGAGAAATATTATCACTCCGGAACACATAAAAGCTGCCAAGGAAACCCCATTCTATAAAATCTTGAAGGCTTCTTATGATCTCCTCAATGAGAAGTTTCTGATAAAAAAACATTATTAGCTTATAACAAATATTATAAAGACTTACTCAGTCGAAAATGAAGCTTTCAAAATTAGGTCGAAACTGGTCAAACTAACAACCAATAATGTTAAAGTTATTTTCGTGCTTAAACACGACAACGAGGAAATGCCTTTAAACAAAGTTAGAGGTTTCTTACTTCGCTACGATGAGGGTGCAAAAATAGATTCAAGGATCATGAAAACATACTTTATGGACAAAATTTCAAGAAACGCGGGCACAAACAAAACTAAACCAAAATCAAATGCTTTGATAAAGCCTCTATTTTTTGTCTATTATAAGTAGCATATTCAGTTGCACTAACCTCACATGCTTAGTATAACTAGCATGTTCATTAACACTAATCTCGCATGGTTGTTTAGTACTATCATGGTTAGTACACCGAATTCACATATTCGTATATCTAGCATGGTAATCAACAATGAATTCACATGGTGTGCGGTGTTATACATGAAGCAATAAAGAGATCTATCAAAACAGGCGAGGAGCATGCTGTGAAGGACGTTGCTGTTTTATTAATCATATTTATTTTCTCTACTCTGTTCTATTCGGTATCAGGATATATAGTGGGTTGGGTAGTGGTATACAATTTCTTTAGAGAAATAAAGGAGAAGCTTCTTGGGTTAATTAAAACTTGTCTTGCCGAAAAACCCGATAGATATATCGGTTGCGTTGCACTTTTAATGGTAACGTTGTCACTAGATAATTATATAAGTTAAAAGAAAATATAATGATGATAATAAATTTTGTGATGCAGCCCTTTGTCATAGAGCACACAACCGTTGCGTAAGCACAAGTCCAGCCGATCATGATTCCAAGATACTACAAATGGTGGGGGTTGGAGTCCAAATCATCAACCATTGAGATGATTAAAAACATTCACCTTCACAAAGACGATGAGGTATCAAATATATATTCTTGAACGTTATTATATTCTTAGTCGAACGCATGGTTAAAATCACTAGTC
This sequence comes from Limnanthes douglasii subsp. nivea, assembly GCA_036936605.1. Lineage (NCBI taxonomy): Eukaryota > Viridiplantae > Streptophyta > Magnoliopsida > Brassicales > Limnanthaceae > Limnanthes > Limnanthes douglasii. The sequence continues at coordinate 152,096,550 of JAUPFV010000002.1, forward strand.
TAGCATGTTGTTTATTGTGAAAGAATCGTATGATATGTAACACAAAACTCATAGGGTTGTTTTTAGTAAACTAGAACTCACATGATAGGAAAACTAAAAGAATCGCAAGGTTAATAAGAATCACATAAGATTCTTAGTGAAGAATGTTTACTTGGTTGTCTTCATTAGATAGGTTTTGGAGGGTGAGTTGACATTGACAGAGGCTGAAAGAACATCATTTGGTGGAGATGAAGCAAGTAAGAACCCAAATCTTGTATTGGATAAAAGGGTTAGGAAGATGACTAAATCTGTAGCCAACAAACAAAATAAAAGATGAGCACATCCAAGACAACCACCAACCACCGAACCTCAAACAAACTAGCCCATAAACAGTAAGGTTGTACCAAGCCGGGTATCCCCAACTAAAGCCGTAGGGTTCAGAGATGACTTTGATCTTGGTTGCAACCTAACTGATTTCATCATCTAACAAAGGCAAACTCCAACACCCTCGAAGAGTACTCTAACACCCTAAAAAAATACTGCAACGACATCCAAAGGTCGGACCAACATCCAAACAAAGAGTATGACCAAATTAAAAAGCATTTCTCTTTTACGTCACAGACTTGAATGTAAAAGAAAAAGCAGTGCATAGAGGTGATCTGTGCAGCGTTTGCTGAAAAAACTAGAAACAATATAAGTATATGTCTCTCATTTGGTCTTGTTTGTTATATATATTCTATTTTTTTCATTCTCACGTGTCTCATACCAATATGTTTGATATTTTTGTGATTTGAAGAGCTAGAGCAGCATATAGCTAAGTTAATTCAGCAATTTGAACAATGAGAACTTGAAATACAAATTCTCTACCTTTTGTGCTCCATGACCATCTGACCTAGTAACACCAACACCAAAAGTTGACAGAGGAATCACAACATAATCATTTTCTCCGAATAAGTGCCACTGGTACCACACAAATAGGAAGTGGTAACAAATGAATCTTCTATAAAGGAGATAGATACTACACGAGTGGTACAAGTTCGTGAAGATGTAAGTGGATCTTAAGTACATTAAGATTTAAATTTGAATATGTATTGTCATATAATATAGGTTTCTAAAATCATATATTGTAAGGTTCTCAAAACAACTTTTGATTTCATGTTATTTATACCAATATATGTTGGTTTGTTATACTTGGATCTGATGGTCTAATACCCAAGAAGTCGCATGTTTAATACTTCAGAATCTCATATGTTTAAAACCAACGAAATCAAATGGTTTTATATATAAGAAATCTCATTTTTTAAATACCAAAAAAATAGCATGTTCAATACTCAAGAAATCGTATGTTTAAATAATACAAAAAACTCGCATGTTTAATACCCCTCAAATTTATATGTTTTAATATACCAGGCACATCTTTAATGCATCTGGAATGTCGTGGTTTAGCATGTGAGGACTCGTATGATTTATTATAAATCAAGTTTCATGGTTAATATAAAAGGAATCACATATATGTAATATAAATGTAGTCGCATGTTCATTATACCAGGAATTGCAAGGCCAACATGTGAGCCCCAACTTCCAACAATTCAATGAGCCGGATAAACTAAACTAGCAAGAATCCACTTGTAAGTAATGTAACGGTCTCACATTGTTATTTTATAAATGATCTATCCAAATATAGTAACAAGTCTCGCATGATTTTTATAGTGTCAGAATCAAATGTTTCATCATCCAAACTTGCAGAAGAACTCACCCATCAAGCCAAACAAGAAGGAGCAGAACAACACGAAGCCAAACAATATCAAGTCTAACGAAAAGACCAACAAAAAGAAGCCCAACACAAACCCTAACAAGAAGCTGAAGCCCAAAACCATCAACCCTAACAACAAGAACCAGCTTGCACAAAGGCTGAATAACTCACCCACACAAAAACAGTACTAGCAGTCCTACAACTAATTGAAGAGAAAACCCAACACAACCAACCCCAAGAATAAGAACCGTCCTACACAAATTCTGAACAACTCACCCAAACAGAACTAGCAACAATATTCTCACAAGGAGCGCAAGAAGAAACCTAACACCGACAAAAGAAACACTAAACAAGAATAAAAGAGAAGCATCACGATCAACTGATACGCCCGATAAAAGCATATCTATAAAGTAGATTACATTAATGATTTTTTGATAGACCATATACAATTCTATTTTTATGAGGCCAATGTTGTCATGAAATGGAGTTTGATTCTATCACCAATGATATGTTTGCTCATAATTAAAAGATGATGCTATTGATAAGGCTGTTAGAGGAGACAACATCATGGGTAGTCGCTCGTGATTCTGAAAGTGGATCATTAGTAGATTAAGATTAAATGTCGAATATATATTTTCATGTTTCAAACTTTTCGAATGGTTTAATATACTTATAATCTCATGTTTATTATATTTGGAATCCCATCGTGTTTGAAACCTAGTTTTCTATGTTCCAGACCACCAAAGAATTAGTGCAAGAGAACAATGTGTGACCGGATTGAGATATCGACAGTTAAAGATATAATTAAATACAAGAAGAATAGGTGACTTTCTATGATTGGAAAAAGAATACAGCAACAACACAGATCATGGAGGTTTGTGAATACCATAAAATCCTTAAGATACAAAGGGCAGAAAAATAAGAAGATCCAGAAGTATGGTATTTACCATCATCATAATTCTCATATAGGCTAACTATGAGTGTAAGTGAACTGATGACGCTACCTTACGAACACGACTTGGACTTCAAGGTAAAATATGAAAGTGTTGCATTGTAATGGTAGACTTTAAGGTGACTCATATGTTAGTTAGGTTGAACTAGAATCACATGATTATATATAGTAGAAAATACATAGTTAGTAAACTTGCAATGTGTTTATTTTTCCGTAAGATTGCACAATTGAGTTGTACTAATCTCGCATGTTTGGTTATATGCCTCTCGTTTTAAATTTGGTAGATTATTGACGCTTGGATTTATCAGACACTTAAAGAAAATAATTAAAAAACACGACCCAAAGGTTTCGAATGTGCTTATCGTTGTAAATTCAACACGATAAAAATTTATGCTTATACAATGGTAAGTATAACTACAATTAGTTATCATTTATTATAACAAAACTGTTTGTAATCATTTGTCTTAATGCTGGCAACACTGGCCGAAAATTGAGATCTCTAAAAAATTATTGACAAAGTATTCGAAACTATGTCAGTCGATACGTGTCATGTGTTCATTCCAATGTGCAACATAAATAAAAATACAATGAACCACTGGACATTGGTGATTATTGATCTAGAAAATAGAAAGGCAACAAAATAAACCCACTCATTCCTTATAGTAAATACACAACAGACTACATAAGAAAACGGTTGAGCCATTGGTAAGCATTTAAAGTCATGCATGCTTGTTAATATGCGTCAAAATATGAGAGATCAAATAATTTATTATTTTTTAAATTATATAGACACAAACATTCGGTGGTAGCTCTCCTGATAGATTTTTTTCCATATGTGACCTATTTTGTAATGCGACATATTTTGTAAGTAATTTCAGTTGTAAGTAAAACAAATATAGTAAGTAGCCATAAACTCGCAGGGTGATTAACACTGATCTCACAGGGTGATTAACATTAAACTCGCTTGATGAGTAACACTACATAAATAGCATGGGGATTATGCCTAGAATCGAAAGGTATATTATAAAACGACTCGCATGTTCATATAACTAGAGTTGTTTGGTGGGTTAATCCGCAAGAACTCACATGGTTAATATACCTGAAATTGTAAGATTAAAAATACAATAGCATCACATGTTTAAACATACTTGAAATAGAATGAGTAACTGGTCTTAACTCTTTATAACAAAAAAAATATATTGGTCACATATGGTAATTAATACAGAAAAATCATAAACTTTCAACCAATTTTTCATATCAGTATTTAAGCATTTTAATCATTCTTATTGGCTAAGTTATTACTTGATTTGATAAAAGTAGATATCTAATCATGACTAAAGAAATAACTACAAAAGATATATCAAGATATAGTTAGAGTTTGTGCCCATAAATACGATCAACCAGATTCACTAAAATTTAATATACACTAAAATCTTCAAAGTTAGAAACTCACAAACTTTTCAAATTCAAAAACTATGACCCATTTCCTTTCATCTCACAATGAGATCCTCTTTAGATGATTTCCTTTTAGACTCTTCTAAGAAATTTTCCCTTTACAATCATACAACGACCTTTGAGTACTCTTTAGAGTCTTATGGAGACAAGACGATATTCTTCTTCCCGGATGCATATTACTCACCAGTGGCTTGGTTCATTTTTCGAAGATGAGTCGGACCTCAATGATATTCCACAAAATAAAAACCAGATGGAGGAGGACGAGAAGTATGAAGACGAAGAAGTTGGATACATCGAGGATGAATAAGTTAGAGACACATATGAAGAACAATATGAATAAACTGAAGATTATGAGGATGAAGACAAATAAGAGTCTGAATCAGAAGACTCTTCTTCTCATGTTTGAATATTTTAGTTTTGGATGGTTCTTTTGTTTTATGGAGCCATAAAATGACCAAACCTAAACTATTATATTATTTTTATTGTTATGGTTGAAAGTATGAACAATGTTAGGGTTACCGTTTTTTGTTGATTCTTGGAAAATTGTAATGTTTATTTCACTAATATAACAAGGTTTATGATCTCATGTGGGTTTGTTTTGCATGTCTAATATGTCTTCTATAGTTTAGTTTAAGTAGACATGATGGTCTAATATACAAGTAGTCTGACATTTAATATACCGAAAATCCCATGGTTAGATATACAAGAAATAACACGTCTAATGTACAAGAAACTCACATGGTTTGATATACAAGAACTCGTATGTTTGATATACTGGAACTAAAATGGTTTAATATACAAGAAGTAGCATTTTTAATATACCCGAGATGGCATCGTCTAATATAAGACATGTCACATGTTCAATATAACTAGACTTGCATGTGTTAATATACAAAAACTTTCATGTTTATATACCTAAACTCAAAGAGTTAAATATAAAATACCTAGCATGTTTAAGATCCTCGAAATCGAATGGTTTGATATACAAGAAATCACATGGTTTGGTGGGTTAATTATGCAAGAATTTGCATTGTCTATTATAAGACAAGTCACATACTTAATATAACTAGGGTTGCATGTGTGAATATACAAGAAACTCGCATGCTTAATATACCTAAAAATCGCATGAGTGGAAATACAAGAACTAACATGTTTAAGATACTTAAAATCGAATGGTTTAATATATAAGAAATCACATGGTTGGTTTAATATACAAAAAAAATATCATGTTTAATATACAAGAAACTCGCATGGTTGGTTTAACATACAAGAAACTCTCATGTTTGGTAAACAAGGAATCGCCAGTTAGTAGAATCTAGTTCGGCTATCGAATGTATTTAATCCTAGTCTTGCATATAAGTATAAATAAATTCTTTGTTGTATGAAAAATAAGATATTTATAAACATAATGAAATTAAAACTACAAAACATGGAAAATAAATATTTCAAATATTTAAACAAGGTCTTCACAAGTTCTTTTATTATGGTATGGCTTTGAACAACGGCCACATGTTGAGTCATCCACATATGTCTTTGGAAAGTCGAGACGTCAAAAGGGTAAGTTATCTCGGGGACCAAACCATAAACTACTAAACCAGCTGACCAAGGAACCTATGCTAGACACAACCAAAACCATAACAATAATGATCATTCGTACCTTGTTAGACCGTCTGATGTTCATTAACTATATATTCAGACCCATCCTCTTTAGACGAACTACACATCAAGTAAAAGAATCTCAATAATGTTAGTATCCGACTTCCCGAGTTTGAAGACACACTTGCATTAGCCTATTAACGAAGTCGGTCTTTTATACACGTGTTTATTTATTGGGAGTCTAGATGTCACTCTAACCTAAGGTAATGTGGTTATAGATATATGTATGAGCCAATTGACTTACAACACATAATGGGTTATTGTTGGTTCCATTGTAGTTTTAACATTTATTTTATAATGTATGATTTTCTATGGTCCTTTAGTCCTCAATGAACAATAAATTATCATTCTATTACATAACTATATAAAATCGACACAAAATAATACATGACCTTCTAGAGTCAGACAATATTGGTCAAAGAGGTTCCCAACTTTATTGACTTATGGAGAATAAGTAATCCATTATTGATAACTTTGTTGTGGAAGGAAGCTCAAATCGTTGAAGCTATTGATGCTCCCTCGACCAACTTATTCTTTCCATTGTCTAACTAAATGTCCGAAGGTTCATGGTTTTACCCCCACAAAAACGTGTAAAGAAATAAAGAATAACCGAGAATAAAGTTCATAACTTGTCCCTACGATATTAGCGGTAATCATTGGGGGACTCATCCAACTTTGTTGACAATTGATGAGAGATTACTGCATTAAAGTAATTCTATTTATCAAATGGATTGAATAACTCAATACTTTTCTAAAAAAGAGATCACTATTATTAATGCTTCTTTTAAAATATAGTTCCCCATCAAAATGAAGGCCTACTTTGTTATTTATAGTGTAATCATGTCTAAAATATAGGGATGAAAGATACACGTTATTTGGAATATGTGTTAATCATCCCCTAGAAATATCACCAAATTACCTTCTAATCATTTATCGTACTTAGGTAATATCAAGTAATGATCTAGAAGCTTCTGGAATACTTTATATGCCTAAGCTTTCTTGCACATTTGATATGCTCATTTTGGTTTGTCTAACTTATTCTTATTTCATGGTCGTTAAGCTTGATATCCTTTTGGTTTTTTTAACATTTTGGTTTCATAATTTAATTTACTTTTCCATCTTGTATGTTTTCATTATCTCATCATCCATAGCTAATGGATCATCCAACATGCCTACTTTCCTCATATTTTATCTCATAAACTTCAGGTCGTCATTTGTAGCTCATTTATCAACATATTTAACTCACCATAAAATTTATACTATACATTTAAGAAAAATATTATTTCTTATAGATTGATATAGAACACTAAGGGGATATGTCCTTATTAGAGATCTACTAGTCTTCGAATCATATTTTGTATGTTTAATGACTACTTCCCAAAATAAAGTTTATCTTAAGTATACATACACATATAACAACCAATCACTATCATAAATTTCATATTAATTTTAATACTATGGTGTTTTCTTTTAGATCAAACAGTTAAAAATAATAATCATGATTTGATTGCAAAACAGATCACATTTTTGCCTAATTACTTGTTGTTGGTAACTTACCAATTATTAATATGTTTTCGAACTGAATCAAGATTGATCATGACGTCTAATATAATAGCAACTCTCACAATGATAAATATTTTTCCAAATAAGTTTCTTAAGATTTTATATCTCTAAGATTTTATCTTTCTAAGTTTTTACTAAGGTGTTTGATACTACCTTTTTGAAGACCTATCAAATTTCCTTGTTCATTAACCCTAAGGTTAATAGTCAAGTATATTTATCATATCTTTAACAATTACACACTTATTTATAGTTTATGTGGCGTTAAAGTTGTGAATCTTAGCTACTTTTTGTAATGAGTGGCTAATTTGGAAACTTAGGTAGCAATTCATATAAATATATCCAACGGTACCAATGTATCATCATCTTCATTGGAAAAAACCCAATTAATAACCCACCAACCGATCGTAAATCAATTAAACAAGGGAAAAAAGATTCTAATTGTAACGAACAAATGATATTGGAACAAAAAGAAGCCGCCGTCTCTTCCCTTGAAACTATTAAACTCAACACAGTTTCCTCATCTAATAAACGTGCAATATATGTTCCATCAAATGTGATTATTAAGAAATATTACACAACTAACTCATTTAAATAAAATCATTGCACAAAATAACCCTATGTATACCCTGAACGATTCGAAGAAGATAAAATGCATTATAAAATGGGAATTCCTAACTAAGTAGTAATTTGGTTACTTGAGGAAAGAGATCTTCTAATCCATATAAGGGAATACATAGTTTTCTTCTTTCACAATCTTATCAATTAGGGTATTAAATTCTAGCTTGTTGTGATATACATGTCATAACAACCTACAAATGGGTCGAAAACACTAATCATCATTATATTTCTTCTACTTTTCTTAAAATACATATTAATTTTCTATAAATCTTTGTGCAAATTTCATAAATATTCAAAAATGTCGTTTTAGTTTTTTCTCTTGGAAGAAATAAATCTATGTGTAGACTTTTTGATTTTTACCACTAGTGAAAATAATTTGATTCTATATTAATGACTTATGGTAATCCTACTTGTCTCATGAGTTTGGCCAGATTAAAAGTAATGGATGACAACATGTAAGACGAGACAAAATGTCTTATTACCCTCAATTATTTTTGTTTTGTTCATTTTATTTTTTCCTATTTAAAAACTTAATCCTTGAAACTTAGAGATATCAATTTCACCTTAGTTTTACAAAAGATAATTTCATTCTCTCTAGTTTCTCAATTATGGACGGGTTATGCATGTCTACAAAATAAGAACTCATCATTGTTGGAGGGACGTTACTTCTAATAAAAATAAATCTTTTAAAATGAAATGTGTTGGTGACACCAATGAATACTCGTTAAAGAAATTCGTGGAGACGAGTTATAAAATGAAAAATTCAACCAATAATCCAAAAAAATACCAAAATAAAAAACCTTATTATTCTTCATGCTTCCATTAATACTATTACTTTAACTCATATGAAAAAAACTCAGCCAAAATAAAAAAGAAACTAACATTCAAATTTATGCAAATAAATAAAACCATCGATGTTTTTAGTTTATAATCTAGCAAGGTCATAATACTTTAATCTCCAAGAAAACTATGTTGGGTCGTTAACCCTTTTATATCCTAATTTATTGATGAATTGTCATCTATCTTTGTGACCTAGCAAATCATACTCTATTTCTCAGTTGGTGGATGGGATCTTAAAAAGATAGAATGAAATCATTTTGAGGTATTACAAATTGCACTTATACTTCAATTATAAATATATTATCTTTAAAATGTTAATATTATTTTTCTTTATCTTAAAACTATTACAACTCCGTGGTGTTTTCTCATAAGATTTTGTCTTTTACGGATGCTGGCCTCTTGCACTCACGACCTACCTCGTTGATTACATTTGGTGAAATATTTGGTTCATTAAAGCATGAACTAAATAAGACTAAATACATATACTCAACTTTAAATGAGTTGTATAACAATCTAACCAAAGAGAAACGTTCTTTTGATACTACCTTATCCTCCCACAAGGCCACTATTGGTGCTAATAAGTTGATGAACACCCTCAATTTAAAATAGAAATTTATTATTTGAAGGATGATGAGGATAACAATAAAAATTGTCATTTACCAAAAGAAAATGTAATTGTTAAAGATTTCACTAAGACATTCATGTTGATCTAAAGGAAAAAGATCAACAAGGTAACATATAAAGATGATTGATTTTCTTACTTTCTTTTCCAAACAATCTTTTTGGTCATGTACGACTCTATCTTGATCCGTATTTTTTGTGAATCCCTGTTATTATTTTCGGATAATGTCTGATTTATAATTTTGTTAACGTATTCTTGAATTAAACCTTGACATTGTATGATAGATAATAATCTATATGTTTGTTTAAATGTAACTTGATATATTTATTCTTGAACTGAACCTTATTTTTTTATCTTCACGATCCAATTTGAATCCGTCTTTATCATAAACATTGTCATTTTTATTATCTGATAAAGATTACCCCGTAAAAGAACATTTATATAAGAGATGGTTCGATCAGTCGTTGTTGTAACTTATAATCATTGGTCTTATTATTTTATCGTTCAAGCTTTATAACTTAATTTATATAAATGATCGTTGATCTTATTGATTAGTGGATTGAGTTGTGGTTAGTTCATTTATTTTTTGGTCTTTATGGCATTGGGTGCATGGTCTTTTGATCTTAATAGATCATGAGCTTAACTTATAGTCATATTCCTTAAGTCTTTTATCACATGAATTGTATGACCTTTATTGCATGGTCTATAATCTCTTATACAATTGGTTTGACTTTGCGATTCTTAGTTAAAAATATTTCATAAAATTGTAAATGCTTCTATTATGTGCTGTTTTACTTAGTTGAATTGTCTCATCAATTTTGAAGTCATCCAAATTTTATTTGATTATCTAATCTTGTTAATAGCTCGACTAATTTCCCATTGGAGTCTTTGTTGAAGTTTGGCTAGTTGACTATTGTAGTTAATTGGTCATTTTACTTTTCTAGATATTATTTAGAAATGTATAACTTGAAGAACATCTAGAGTTACCTTGATGTTTAACTTTTGGTTCTTGTTAATGATCATATTTTAATCTTCATTTTGCACGGGGAAAAATTGTTATTGAAACCCTATCTCTTCCCATGCGCCACCAGGTGGTAAAAGAAGTATACACACATATTTACAAGGATAGTTTATACAACTCCCAATGTTGGATATTCTATAGTACTTCAAAGAACTCCTATTCACTAACCTATATGCACCATGGTATCATTTATATACAAATTAAAATGGATAATATCAATTTGGAGCTAGTTTATTAATATTCATATCATTCATCCATTGAAATAATTTTCTCTAAATGATATACCATTTTTTAAACTCCTTACTTTGAGATTTGAATCATACTTGATTTTCATAAGCCATCAGTACTATTCAGCTCATACATCCACTTATTCTTGACACTATTCTTTCAAATCAAATAATTATATGTTTTTTTGTTATTTTCTCTGATGAGTGGAATTAATTTCAATGACGGTGAATTATTACCTCTATTGGGACTACCACTTTCATCCAATAAACCATAACACGTAGGGTTGCGTTAGTAGCTTCTCTAGGAGTATAGTCTTTACGCATAAAATAATTCATGTAAGAATTCACGTTGTTTGCCTTTAACAATTTCAAGTTTCTTTTTCATACCATTTAAAATTGTTATGTTAGTAGTTTATACTTTCTCTTTAGCCCGTGGACAATATAAACTTAAAAATGTTGTTTTATCCTATACCTTCTGTAAAAGGTTTTGATTACATCATTTTAAAACTAAGGACCATTATTAGTCATGAGTAACATAGGGATCACATAACGACTTAAAATATTAGTGTGTAGAAATTCAAAAAGGTCTTGAGACCGGGTGCTTTCTAAAGGTTTGGCATCTATCCATTTAGTGATATAATCAATGGCTACTGTTAAAATTTACTTCATTCTTATTGCCATTACCACCATATCAATTCCTTATCTTTTAAATGGGAATAAAGAAGATGTTGACCCCATAATTTTACTCGACAAGTGACTCATGTTAGCAAAATATGAACAAGGATCATAATTTTGATCCATAGCTTTGATATCATCTCTCATGGTAGGTTAGTAATACCATGCTAAAAGAAAGTCATATTAACCTTTTAAACCTACAATGCGCTCCAACAACTTTATCATGTAGGTATTTTATAATAAATAAAGCTTATTCTTTGCCTAAACATCTTTGAAAAGATATTTCATCTTTTTTCTACTGTAAAATATAAAAAAAACTCTTGTATGGCGCTTTAGATATAAATCTTGATAAAACTACCAAACAACGTGTGAATTTTTTTTACTTCATTTATAGGTCTAGGTGGAGTCATGATTAAAAAAGATTTTAACCGAACAATACCATCTCCAATTCCTCTATTGTTAATCACATATCCCAAAAATATTCTTGCTCGTAAACAAAAATAGAAATTTGATTGATTAGCCTTCAAATTAAACTTTTGAAGGTTATTAAGGTTTTAGATAAATTCTATAATATGCATATCCTCATTATTACTTTTAAATGTTATGTCGTTGATGTAAGATTCCATATTTTTTCCCAACTACTTAGCCAAAATATATCTGACGAGCCATTGATAAGTTGCTCTTGTATTTTTTTAACGTACATGCTACCTTATAAGAATATAAATAAAACTATGTCATAAATTTTGTACTATTTTCATCATTTGGATTCATCTTAATATGATTATATCTTGAATAAGCATCCATGAACGACAGTTGCTTATGTCCCGTTATAACATACATAAGCTTGTCAATATGAATTAGATAAAAAACATCATCTGAGCAAGCACAATTAAGGTCAATAAATCAATGCACATCCTCCAACTTATATTTTTTATTTTCACCAAAACTGGATTAACTACCCATGTTGCATACTTTAACTCTCGTATATGCCTCACTTTAAGTAATCTCCATATTTTTTATAATTGCATAAGCTTTCTCTAGATAAAATGCCTTTATTTTTATCGTATGGGCCTAAACCTCTTATTAATAGTCAATTCATAAAAAATAACCGACTTACTGACCCATGTAACATCAACAATACTCCATGTAAAAATATCAACATTAAGCTGTAAACACTTAACAAACTCAGTTTTGAATTCTTGAATTAACTCACTTCCTACTTTCACAATATTCTCATTGTCTAAGTTAAATCCACTTTCTTATCAAAGGGCTCAGTTAATCAAATTACTTCACGAGTGTCGTCAATCTTTCACTATTTAAATTCATTGCTATCAATCAACTGTATATATTGTAATGAACTATCTGTTTTCTATAATACAACATTATATAGGAAAATAGACATTGCGTACCAATCCTTTTATATAATTTTACTACTCCTTATAACACTAACTTGATCTCATGTTAGGTATTTTATGAACTAGTGGTAAGACGATGCAAAAATTCCATATTGTGTAGCAAAAATAATGATCTAAAATAGCATTGTAAAAACTTGATGCGTCAATAATCATAAACAAAGTATTGATCTTTTTTTCTTCCACGCCGTATCCTATAGTCACTAGTAAATCTACCTCCCACAAAAAATAGTTGATCGTTGCATTTCTCTCTGTATTTATATATGGAGCTACCTCAAACATCTTCTCATAACCACTTTGACATAAAACATTAGATAAACTTCTTATATAAATCATAACTCTCTTGATAATAACCTCTATTAATCTCCACGATAACCCGTAAAATATATTAGCAATGGTAACTTTACCTCGTAGATTATCATCACTAAACAATAATGATGGTGTCAAGATATTATTTATATGTATTGATGACTCATCTATAAGATGCACCTACAAATATTTACTGTGTCGTTTTATTGATCATTTAGATATCTGAACTAAAGTATTCCCTCATATATAGTAGAAGCTATCTACTTCTCAGAATTTTGGTTTCTTCCTTCTTTTCCTGTTTTTCCATCTCCCTATTCATAACGAACTCAATCGGTTGTCCATTATCATTTAACCTCTTAATTTTTTTTCTTAACTGAAAATATTCACCAGTTGCAAGAACATGGTAACAACAGTAAACACATAAAATCTCATAGATCTTTCGCTAGTTGGGAAAATCTTAGCTTATGGCGATTAATAATTTACTAAGACCCTCGTCTTATGGTAGATTGTTGTTATACTTATCATGAGAGACGTTAATATTTTTGTTGGGTTATTAAAGTAAGAATGCCTGCCTAGGTCGGCTAGGTTTTTCTTTGACGACCTCCAAAGACCCTCGTCTATTACCATGTTTTATCATATTTTTTTATTTGCTCTAATACTTGCTAGAATAATTCCATAATGTATTGTTTCTTCGATCTTGATAAATATTTATGTTTGTCTTAACAAGTCCCCTATAGTATCAATTAGAAATTTAATCAAATCTTCAAGAAACCTATGCTAAATTGGTAGTCCTTTCTTAAATGCTGTCAAAGCTACACATTTTTTTGCATCCCTCTAAGTGGTTCATCTATTGAACAATATGGACATAATTTCTTAACAATGTATCTTCTTTTGCTACAACATCGTTATATAATCTACATCTCTCTTAAATACCGTGTTTCTAATGAACTCACTCCTAAACGAAATCCACAAATCTTCAAATTTATTGGTCGATCACGGCGAAAAATTATTAAACCAATCCAAGGCATTTTCTCTAAACATCATAAAAAACCTATAAGTAACAGTGTATCATCCAAATTACAATCGGACATCGTATTACAAAATTTATCTGGACGATGGTATGGATCCTTGTTTCTTTCGTACTTATCTATCATATGCAAATCAATCTTTTTTTAAACAATTTTGATTCCAAAATCCTTTAAGACAGTGGAAGCGGTTTTTATATGTAGTACTAGTTTTGGTCATTTGAACGTTCATTGACCTATATTTATCATTCATCTTTTTTTATAGACCTCAATTTAAATGTTAAATCATTACTAGAACATTCATCGTTTATAATCTATCTACATATTTGTTAATTCATTTATCTTGGTTGGAATTAAATAACTTTTAACTCATAATTTCATCAAAATTCAAATAATCTTTATTGCTACATTTAAACTAAAAATTATATTAATTCTTTTTTATTAATTCATGCCCATTCTATTTATATATGTTTATATGTTTGATTATTTTACCAATTGATCAAGTTTTGAATAATTTCAATAACATCTCATTTACATATATTAATAATATGGGTTTTTAATTAAAAAGATACGATAAATATTTAATATTTTGAAGTAATTTAAACTTTAAATAACCTAACAAATATATATCTAAAAATATAATATTTTTTTCACACATCATCTATTGTTAATAGAATAAAAATAAAACCATTTACATCCACACCAACATTTAAAACTAATTGTTAGCATCTGACATTTTAATAAATAAATACCTATATTCCAATTATACCATCCATTGCTAAATGTGCTTGTATATACTCCCTTTTGCAAACTCATTTAGCCGTTTGAAAAAAAAATTGTGTTTCGAATAGTTTATTACGTAACTAGTTTTATCGATTCAATATAATCATCTTTATAATGATACAAAGTAATGAAGAAAGTTACTCCTAATTTATAGATTCAGCGAATAAATCTCATTCATCGATAATATTTACTAGTACCTTTTTTCAACTATTGGAAAGCCTCCTCCTTTATTTTTTTTGGAAGGTTTACATGGAGGCATATGCTTTGGATTCTAATCTTTAAAAAAGGCAGGCACTACTAGTCAATAATTACTTCTTGTACTCATACAGTAAAATTAACCACCTTTAGTTTTGTCATACCGTGTGCGGTGACATCATAATTACTCAATCACAAGTTTAGAAAGTAAAACTATTTACTACTAGTAAAATATTTCGGTGTCCATTTTACGTGTTTTTCTTAAAAAAATATTCATCGTCTTTCTACCAATATAATATTTAATGTTATTTATTATTTTTATTATTTTTTTTAATTTTTAATTATAATTTTTCTTAATATTTATACATAAACTAATAATATATATAAATTTGAGCGGAAAGAATATCTTTCATGATATAAATAGAAATATAAGATGCTTTATTTTAAAATATCTATAAAATATAATTAAACTTTAAATCGTGATTAACCCAATCTTTTTTTCTTTTCGATCCTCATTCCAATGTCTTTGTCTCTTTCTGCTTTTTCTCTCTCTGGCATTAGACAATCCACAGCAGTTGGGGATATTTCATCTCCAAAAAAGCGGGCCACATCAGCATACTCTCCAAATAATTTTGCAAAAATTTTCACTCCCCACAGCAGTGCATATTTCATGTTTCGCATACCCCACCATATTTCTCTCTCTTCCCCATCATTCTATCATACAATATCATACCATATATTTTTATTTATCTTTCTTATTATTTACTATATATTTACATTAAAATTATATATATTAAAATAAATAATTTTTTTAAATTAACATAATATATTTTATTTACAAATAAAAACTATAAAATTGAAATAATTAAAAATATAATACATAATATATAGTATATTTAAAAAACAAAGTTAAAAATAAAATTGGTTTGATTTCCGAAAAAGCTTCAACTTTTAATAGAATAAATAATTTACAAATTTAATAAAATATATTATTGATCACCTAAATTTATTTGTTTAATTTTTATTTACCAAATTATTACTTACAAAATCATGGTATAATTTTTTTTATTTTTTTAACTTACAAAAATGTTCCGAAAATTGTTTCGGAAATACTAAATAAATAAAAACTTAAAATATTTCGTTGTACGAATCAATCAAACCAAGTCTCTATTTATAGATCTCAAGAAATTATAAATCATGGTATAATTTATTTATTTTCTTAACTTACAAAAATTGTTTCGGAAATACTTAATAAAAAAACTTAAAAAATTTCGTTGTCCGAATCAATCAAACCAAGTCTCTATTTATAAATCTCAAGAAATTATAAATTATAGTTTAATTATTTATTTTTTTAACTTACAAAATGTTCCAAAAATCATTTTGAAAATACTAAATAAATAAAAAACACAAAAAATTTCGGTGTCGGAATGAAACAAACCAAGTCTCTACTCGTAGATATCGAAAAGTTATAAATAATAGTATACTTTTTTTAATTTTTTGACCAACAATTTCTTTTAAAAAATCGTTTTTCTAAAAAAAAAAATACACTGCAGCATGCCAAATGGCATGCTGCAATTGGTTCTTTAAAAGATGGTTTGGGGTTCATCTTTTGAACCCCAAACCATCTTTTGCAGCCAGCGTGTATCAAATATGCGCTGTTGCATATAGTCTTAGGCTGTTATCGGTACACTTCGGTCCGAGTTTTGACGGAACCGGTCCACCAAGTTTATCAAATCGGATCGGACCGCTAAATTTTTGGTTCTAATTTTTTGAACCGGATCGAACTTTTAAATTTTTGGTGCGGTCCGGTCCGATTTGGTTCGGTTCCGGTTCGGGTTCGAGTTTGGTCCGATCCGGTTTTGGTCTATTTCGATTCGGTCCGGTTTCGGTTCGGTTCGTCATCGATCTGATTTCGATCCACTTAAAAAGATTAAATCTAATTAAAATTTGATTTTTAATTTTTTTATTGAAATAAATGATATAAAAATGAAGTTTATATGTTCATTTTTTGATTTTGTTAAAACAATTGGTAATAAACTATTAATTTTGGTAGTATAATGTATAAAAGAATAAATAATAATAATAATAAATAATTAGTTCTAATGATTTTATTGGTTCGATTTTCATTCGGTTCTACCGGTTTATCGGTTCGATTCCCTATCGGTTTTATCGGTTTATCGGTTTTATCGGTTCGATTCCATATCGGTCCCATCGGTTTATCGGTTTTATCGGTTCGATTCCATATCGGTCCCATCGGTTTATCGGTTTTATCGGTTCGGTTCCTGACCGATTTTTTGTTTCGGTTCCTTATCGGTTTTCGGTTTTTAGAATGGAACCGCAAACCGAACTCGGTCCAGTCCTTATCGATTCAGTCCCGGTCCGGTTCTCTGTTCTGGAGAACCGTTTACAGCCCTACTTTTATCCGCTCTTTTAGTTTCTAATTTCTTTTGAAATATTAAGAACCTGTATTTGGATTCACCTAACTTGCGTGCCTTCTTTATTTCTAATATAGTTTTAAAACAAAATAGAAAACGGCTAAAAACTCTTGTTAGTCACTAAAATTTGTCATGTGTATCAAAAATATTATTGATATTTTTTTTCAAAACAATCAAATTTGTTGGTTTTATTTTGCATGTGTGGTTACTTTCGTTTGTCTTGATTTGCATATGTAGTCATCCAGAAAAATTAACAAAAATGACCGTTTTGATAAAAAAAACACTAGTATCATTTTTGATACACATGACAAATTCGAGTGACTAACCAAAATTCGCAGCCATAGAAAATGCTCTCATACTCGTACGATACATATATTAATCGTATAACAAAATAACAACAACAATTGTGATTTATTCCGTCTAAAGTATTTAAACGACACATTAGGACAACGAAAAAGAATTAAATAAATTTTTAAAAAATTCGATGACATTTTATATTGTCAAGATATATTCTAATTTTCTAATTATTAATAAATATTAACATTTTTATAAATAATTAAAAATATACTAATATATTTAAAAAATGATTATGTATAAAGACAATAGTTTAAAATTATACTCTACCATTATATATATAATTGATAATGGTTCTTATAATTTAAAATATCTCCTATTAATTTAGATACTATAGTTTGAGATTTTTTCAAAAATTTATTCAATACAATATAGATAAATTCAGACAAAAAATGAGATTTGGAAAATTACATTAAACAGTTCATAAATAGAATGTTTGGTTTCGACGGAGATGATCCGTTTCGTAGCCGAGCTTTCTCCATAAATTTTAAAAATAATGTTTTACTTGGTTTTATCAATAACCCAAAAGGCAGTCCTAATATTTGATTGTTCCCGACTAGAGATCAATGTATTATAAGAAAAATAATCAAAGGTGATTGTGATAAGAGTCGGATGTAAACTATAATTTATCAATTGTTTCGTACAAACAGATAACAGTCTAGATGATTATTATGAAACCATCACGTGCATTCTATCAACAAGGTATCTTATCAGGTCATGTGACAAAAAATATAATAAAAAAGAAGGCTTTAATTTTCCAATGCTCTGCTAGCACAATTTGAACATTATATCACGGTTGATAAGATAATGCGCTTGAAGATCATGTTGGATCATTGTCATCCTATCCACCAGAGTCTAATTTCTATCTGGATTATAACACATCAAACACCTAATACAGTTCAACAATCATACCTGCAAAAAATAGTCGTCTAGATTAATTTGACCCATGTGAATTGTAGATTAAAGCCTTATGAATACGAGCAAGAGTATTCTTCAACTCAAGGTTAGAATAACGGAACTAAGATGTATAGTTGGGGTAAAGATTCAATAGAGCTGACCAAAAGTATAACGACCATCAACGACAATGCTAACTATTTTGTATATATCCGAAGGCCTCCCCATGCGACAAACCAATAAAATAATAACTATTGCAAGTTCTGTAAGTACAATAACGACGTGGGTTATAATATCAAAGATTTCAGACCCTCGAAAGTGGAGATATAAAACATCATCAAATATGGTAAGGTTATCAAATTTAGTAAATATCGAGATGGTTAGGGCGAAAGAAAATTAAAACAAATCCCAATCAGACTGAGCCAATATCGAAGGCTTTGAGAACAAAGGCTTTAGTCACGATGTCGAAGAAATAACAAACTTTAGTTTTCTTGGATAAACCAAAAAAACTATTTTATCCCTAACCCCAACTATGTGATCATTGGAACTACAGTTGGAGGAGATTTTCCTTAGAAAGTTACCAAGTCCTCAAGAAAGAGGTAATTTATACTTGGACTTCCAATACCACGGACGAACCTCTGCACATTTGTATTAAGCATCATATGCTCTAATAATTTTTGATGATGACAACCTCTAGGGAGTAGCTCGCCCCCATGAGGATTATGTTATCATATCTGCTTGTATTTTAGAGTTGAGAATAAAGTGAGTCTTAGTTGATATGGGAAGCTCAACCTCTAACTTCTCTTTCAGAATTTCGAAAGAACGATAACTGGATGACAGGTGTGGACACCCCCCTGTGTGACGAGTTTGAAGCCAAAATTACCTTGGGTAAAAGGTAGTTCAAAAAGACTATGAGTGTCTTATTTATGCTATAGACTCTATTTTATCTTACAACATTATTATTGGGGCGGTCTTGACTTGACAAGATACACACGATTTGTTTAATCGTGTACCAATGTAAGTGTCATATAGTCGAGAGCAAGGTAAAAATTATCAAAGAGAACCAAAACATATATTGCGAGTGTTATGAAATATTTATTTCATTAAAAAATAACATTCAAACAAAGTATTGATTGGGATTGAGGGTGCGGACGACCCTCCCAAGTTCCTGCAGTTTGATAAACCTCGAAAGGCTACATAAACATCATATCATGCCATTACGAAGTGTTTGAAAATTAGAGAAACTTTGTCAGATCACCATCAAGTTAATCTATTATCATTTTTTATTTAACCATTTAGATATCTTTGCATGGAATATTCAGGATGTGACAGGAACACCGTCCCACATAATTTACCACAAACTATCGATCAACCCAAAATTTTGGCCAATCAAGCAAAATATGTATAAATTCTTATTTGAAAAGACAAAAACAATAATAGTTCTGGTTGATCGACTAACGAGTGTAAGATATATCTAACAATCATACTACCTTATTTAGAAAGTAAGCCCAATCCTCTTTTGAAACAATTTTGGGAATGGAAAATGTTTGTCAACTTTACAGATTTAAAAAAAAATCTTATTAAATGATTTTTTCCCGATACCGGTGGTCGCCAAGATTTTAGATTCAACATCTGGAAACAATATGCTATCCTTCATATATTCTTAATCACGACATAACTATATCGACATCCATCATGGTGATCAAGAGAGCACAAAGTTTGTTAGAAACCAAAGACTGCACTCACATTAGGCTATGCCTTTCAAATTAAAGAACTCAAGGGTAACAAAAAAGAATGGTAAACAAAACATTCAAAATCAGATACATCATAATGTTGAAATGCATATTAACTGAAACAGAATATATTTGTACCATGCCCGGACCCGAGCATATATTGAGTATTATATGTAATCTGCCTTTCCTAGTACTATAAAAGAGCTCAACCAAGCTTATTTGAAGTGCAAACCTTACCAACCGATGTTGATGAGTCCGGATTTTCTCACCACTCACTATAGAAACCAGACAGGGGCAATTCGGACTAAAACCACCCACTGAACCATCCGAACTGAACAAAAGTATTAAAAGCTAATCACCTTTTGACTAAGCTAATTGCTAATCTTCTTAATAAACTAATGGGTTTTTGAACTCGACCCGGTTTCATAACTTTGACCCGAAAGCCGGCCCATAATTATAAATACCCAACCACTTTCATTAATGAGGGTAATGACCATTTAATACAACAAGACAGCTCAAATCTCTCACTACAAAACACCCAAATATTAAATACATTTGAAACACCATAAAACACCTGACAAAATTACCCTTAGTAAAAAATAATCCACACCAAATTGACGACCATAGTGGGAGAAGAAGGTGCCTGAATTTAGCATTCAAAACCATATAAAAAAGTCAGTTCGGATAAATCCGGACGAGCAGGCAGTGCCACCAACTTTGGCAGAAGTGGTGGGAGAAAACGATGAATACACGATTGAAAAGCGGGATAGATTGAAAGCTGAAATAGAAGCCTTGAGGGCTACTAAAAGGGTGGAGATGGGCTTAAAAGAAAAATCAAAAGTGTCAGCCGTTCACCACACTGACAATCTAAGAGAGCATGACCCATCAGCGAAAACCTATGTAAGTACTAAAAATACTCATGCTAGTTCAAAGAAGTCTCACCGGTCTAAACTGGTGGAGAGCTCAAATTCAGATTCAGAATCCTCTAGTAGCTCCTCGAACGAAGATGGAGTGGAGGAGTCTCTGTCATCCAGAAGTGATGAAGGCCGTTCTAAAAAGAAGCAGAAGTTGGTTAAAAAATATTCAAGAAAGAGGGACAAGCATAGAAGGTTGAAAAGGCATCTAGGAAAAGGGTCATCTCATGGTCACAGCCATGGTCAAAGACATGTAGACCGATTGTTGATGGATCATTTCGCCTTTCATGATGAACCATGTATCTTTGCAACGCCGAATGAAGATACTGTGTTTAGTGGTGGCCGGAACTGGAGACAATCTCCATTGTCTTCCAAGATACTGTCCGGAAACCTTCCTAAGAGGTTTGACAGCACAAAGATGGAAAAATACGATGGGAGTAAAGATCCAGATAACCATCTGGAGTAATTCAAAAAAATTATGATGAATTTTGACAATGATGATAAATTACTTTGTCGAGCGTTCTCCCAGTCTTTTACGGGGAGTGCTCTGAAGTGGTAGAATAGTCTGCCACAAGGTTGCATCAGAAATTTTGATACTTTTTGGGTGGCCTTTCGGAGGCAGTTCGTTGGAAGTAAGAAAGTGAAGGGCAATGGAGACATTATTATCCATTGTGCCCAAGAGCCAAATGAATCCTTGAAAGAATATATATAAGTCGCTTTGTGAACACTAAGAATGGATTAGCTGATTCCTTTGAACAAGTAGCAATAGCTTCTTTAAGGCAGGGTTTGAACCCTGGTAATTTGGCTGATTTAGTAACCAGAAAGAAGGCCATGACGTGGGGCGGTTTACTGAATCATGTTAGGAAACAAATCAATGTAGATGAAACAAAGAAGACCAGGGTACATAGGCAGGTGAGATCGGCCCCAGCTGCACCAAACCAGAATCAGAATCAGTCCGGGTATAAGGCTAAAGAAGCCGGACAGGGTCCCAACAGGGCCAAGGCTCAATCCCACCCAGCACCATCTCAGAGTCAACAATCCAGAAATAAGCGAGGGCCTTGTGTTCAACCGAAGTGGTTTGCCGAGTTAAAAGAGAATGTGGTAAACATCTATGATAAAGCAAAAGACGAAGTACACTTCAGGAAGCTAGTTGCGCTTCAATCTCCCAAGGAAAGTCGTAATAATTGTTTATGCCAATATCATAAAGATATTGTTCATAACACATAAGATTGCAAATCTTTGAAGCAAGAGGTGCAAAATTTGATCGAAAGAGGAAAGTTAGGGGCTTATGTTAAAAGAAGAAGTGGAAATAGGCTTGATAATGCTCATCGGACTGGCCCAAACAATGCAGGGATATCGGCTCTAGATGGGGCTATATTGATAATTGAAAGGTTTGATGTGGAGTCAGAGTATTTGGATCCTGATCCAAACCGAAATAAGGTGGTCATTTTCACAGAGCACTACAAGACGGTGTCCGGACTAATCGGCTTTTTTGAGTCACTTACAATATTTGGGGGGAGACTCCATGTCTGCACCAACTGCTTTTTCGAGAAAGAGGCATGTTCATACTCTAGCTACCCAATTGGAAGGAGGTATGACTTCCTATCAATCACAAATTCTTTTTCCCTTCATTGTTTTCGATGAAGATGATTTGAGGGACATAGCTGGTCTCCATGAAGATGTTGTGGTAATAGGAGCATCCATTGGGGCAATGACATCAGGAGAACTTTGGTGGACACTGGTAGTTCGGCTAATATCCTATATTTGACTTCCTATAAACAAATGAAGAATCCAGCAGTGATTCAGCGTTTGAGGAGGAGGTTTTGTTGGGGAAGGGCCCTTTTAAGAAGATGGTTAGAATACTTTTTATTGTGATGGATTGTCCCACTTGTTACAATGCCATTTTGGGAAGATCTTGGCTTTCCAGGATGCATGCTGTGGCTTTGACAGTCCACCAATGTTTAAAATGCGATGTGCAAGGACAAGTGGGAGTAGTCCAAAGTAGTCAAAAGATAGCAAATGAGTGTTATGCAACAACACTGGCCCCTCGAACTTTGGGGGAAGTTCGGATCAGTGAAGATTAGCAGTTGGAGGGGCCCTCTGGGGGAGAGGGTGAAATTGATGACCCCAGAGAGACCCCTGGTGTTTTAATACCAATTGAAGAGGTTGAAACTCACTCTCTGGCTAAAGGAAAAGATGTCAAGATCGGGTCTGTTGATGACACCAGAACTGAAGAGTAAAATGCTGTCTTTTTTAACAGACCATCAACATGTTTTTGCTTGGTGCAATGCTGATGTGACCGGAGTGCCCGCAAGCATTATATCAGACCAGCTATCCATCCGAAGAGATATAGCACCTGCTGTACAAAAAATGAGAGCTTTTTCCAAGGAGAAAGCTGATGTCATAGTTCAAGAAGTCGACCGGCTTACTAAGATGGGGCACGTAAAGGAATCCCAGTACCCTTTATGGACAACCAATTCGGTGTTAGTAAAAAAGAAAAATGGGAAGTGGCAAATGTGCATTGACTTTACAGACCTTAATAGGGCTTGCCCAAAAGACCCGTATCCGGTCCCTCAGATTGATCAGCTGGTAGACTTTACGTCTGGGAACAAGTTGTTTTCCTTTATAGATGCCTTCTCCGGCTATAATCATATTCAAGCGGATCCAAAGGATCAAGAACACACTACTTTTGTTACTGACATGGGCCTTTATTGTTATAAGGTGATGCCTTTTGGGTTAAAAAATGCTGGGGCTACTTATCAGAGGTTGGTGAACAAAGCCTTCGCTAATCAGATAGGAAGAAACATGGAAGTCTACATTGATGATATGATGGTGAAGAGTGTGGAAAAAGAACTACACTTGGCAGAAATGTAAGAAAAGTTTACCAACTTGGTGAAAGTAATTTTAAAGTTGAATCCAAAGAAGTGTGTTTTCGGAGTGCAGTTCGGGAAATTCTTGGGGTATGTGATAAGTGAGAAAGGGATACAGCTTGATCCATACCAGCTTAGTGCTTTATTGCAGACGGAGCCTCCTCGGAATATTAAAGAAGTACAAAGATTGACAGGGAGGTTAGTTGCTCTAAACCATTTTATTTCAAGGTCTTCGGATAGGTGTGCCCTGTTTTTTCAAACTTTAAAAAGTGCAAAAGAATTTAACTGGTCTCCATAATGTGACCAGGCTTTTGATGAAATTAAAAAACACTTATCCCCCCCTAACACTTTGTTTAAACCTGTTGATGGAGAAACACTGTACCTATATTTAGCAGTATCTGATTGTGCCATAAGTGCGGTGCTAGTTAGAGAAGTGGACAATTATCCTCGTCCGGTGTACTATATCAGCAAAAGCCTGATGGATGCTGACAAGAGATATTTAAAGCTTGAAAATTTAGCACTGGCATTAGTAATTGCCCCTAGAAAGATGAGGCCTTACTTTCAGTCTCATTCTATTATTGTCCGGATATCTTTTCCTTTGAAAAATGTTCTTCAAAAGGCAGACATATCAGGCAGAATGACCAAATGGTCATTGGAGTTGGGAGACTATGACATTGATTTTTCCCCTCGAACTGCTGTCAAGGCTCAGTCTGTTGCTGACTTCCTAGTTGAATTTCATTCGGACAGAGATACTAAGAAAGCATCAGGTGAAAAGACTAAGAAAGTATGGGTTGCCCGGACTGATGGTGGATCAAGTACCATGGGATGTGGTGCTGGGATATGTTTAACCTCTCCGTATGGCGACAAAATGTACCAGGCTATATGTTTTGCTTTCAGGGCTTCCAATAATGAGTCCGAATATGAAGTTGCTATTGCCGATTTAAAGTTAGCCTTAATTTGTGGAGCCAAAAGAGTCAGGTTAATGAGCGATTCTCAGCTTCTTATCCATCATGCACAAGGTCAGTCCGAGGCCAAAAAAGAGCAACTGATTAAATATTTGTTCGTTCTTAAATAAGTGGCACTTAACTTCAAAGATATTACCTATGAGCACATACCCTGAACAGAAAATACTCTAGCAGACTCCTTGGCAACCATAGCATATTCTGAGTCCTACCCATGGATGCAGGAATGTTCATCCATTCACCTTAATCAGAGCAAGGAAGGGGAGGAAAGTTTAAATATAAAAGTAAGTGAGCCTCAAGATTGGAGGTGTCCTCTCTTTCAATATATCTCAGATGGTATCTTTCCTCCGGAGAAAGCAGTAGCAATGAAAGTAAAGTATAAGGCCCGTGGATTTGTAATCCTAAGATACGTTCTTAACAAGAAGTCTTTTAGCAAACCTCTATTGCGATGTTTGGGGATTGAAGATTCCCAAGTGGTGCTGTCCGAACTACATGATGGTGAGGGGTCAGCACATTGTGGTTATAGAGCTCTAACTAGAAGAGTCTTGTTGGCCGGATACTACTGGCCTCTGCAATGGAAGATGCCAAGGAATTGGTAAAAAAGTGTGATTCATGCCAAAGATACAGTATTGAAATTCATATCCCAACTATCCTTTTAGAGTCAATTTCTGAGCCAATACCTTTTGCTCGTTGGGGGCTTGATCTGGTGGGACCTCAACCTATGGCGTCTGGGGATGCAGAACTATTATAGTTGCCATCGATTATTTTTCAAAATGGATAGAAGCAGCCCCATTGACAGGAATTACTTCAAAAGCTGTTATAAAATTTATCTTATCTAATATTTGCTGCAGATTTGGGGTTCCTCAAAAGATAACCACAAACAATGGGCCATAATTCGATAATAAGGATATGTAGAGCTTCTGTGCCTCTAGAGAGATTTTGAGAAGATTTTGAGAAGATTTTGTAAACATAAACTTACACCAAAAAGATTTTGAGAAGAGAGATGAAAGATTTGAAGTAAAGAAATGGAAGAGTAATGAAGATAGTAAAACAGTGAAAAATGAGGTAATTTATACTAAAGAGACAAAAAGATAACCAGAAACCTAGGATAATACGAAAAAATGAAAGTAATGATTAAAGACGGCGCTGACGTCACAAGCATTAAATGAAGAGGTTACTTTTTAGGACTAGTGGGAGCGCCGTTCTAGGAGAAAAACGGCTGGTGAGGCAAATCAGAAGGTGACACGTGTCCCACGATCCATGGCAAAACCATTGAACTTCTAAAGAGTTTTTCAGTCCGGATAAGTCCTTCACTAAATACTGAATCCGCCCGGAAAATGTCACAAGTGCCCAAAGGCGATTTTTTAGGTCTTGTCAAATGCCTTCGAACAAAACCTAAAAAAGGGCTACTGATGAGTCCGAATTTTCTCACCACTCACTGTAGAAACCGGACAGGGGCAATTCGGACTAAAACCATCCACTGAACCATCCGAACTGAACAAAAGTATTAAAAGCTAATCACCTTTTGACTAAGCTAATTGCTAATCTGCTTAATAAACTAACGAGATTCTGAACTCAACATGGTTTCATAAGTTTGACCCGAATGCCCATGTCGCCCATAATTAAGGGTATAAATACCCAACCACTTTCATTAACGAGGGTAATGAACATTTAATACAACCAGACAACTCAAATCTCTCACTACAAAACACCCAAACATTAAATACCTTTGAAACACCATTAAACACCTGACAAAATTACCCTCAGTAAAAAATAATCCACACCAGATGTGACGAATTTTATTACCTTCGTTGTAACAAAAAATCTCATTATTACCACCGCAGTGCTTAGACTCCCTCCGTTGATATGCCGCATGCAGTCACCACCTCCATAATAAAACTATTGATGCATTAAAGCTACAATTACATTATATGCATCAAACTTACATGTAGAATTTTTAGCCATTAAACGATTCAACCCCATCGTTATAAAACCAGTACAAGCATGATCCATCACTATATCGATCAACAAAAATTGTAAGCCCACCAAACCCACGATCAAAATTTAATTTTCCCAATAATAAGGAGCATTTAAGGGAAGACGACGATACTTCCCAATTTTAGTCAGGCGTTACCGATTAACTACTGACCGCTCGCCACATAGTGATAACTCGTCAGGTCGCGAATGCAAACAACATCTTTTACAAGAGAAATTTCTCGAAAACAAATGCATACAGACGCGATATAAAGAAGAGTCGACTGATTGAGACCGTTGTTATCCCAAATATTATCGGCTTCACTCACATATCCAATACATTGTTGTCCAGAAAAAAACCCCCATGTTTTTCCCAAAGCCAAACCAGGGATCAAAAAGGGAAAATGTCGAAATGATGATCCTATGATGCCGTTGAACCATTCTCTCCAACATGAAGCTCTCTATCAACCATTTGCTGCCTGAAATAACTAACCAACTCATATGAGGTAAGGAAAATTCGAGATATCGTCTAAACATATCTCCGCTAACACAAGAGATAATAACAAGAAGTTTTCCGCGACAATGCGATCTATTCAAGATGGAAAAGTACGAAAAACCTGAGAATATCAAACAGTTTAAGATAGTTTGATAATGACAATAGGTTGTTATGTTAGCATTCAGAATGTCTCTCTCATGTAGTGCTTTGACGTGGTTCTATTCTTTGCCTCTAATTTATGTTCATACTTTTGAAGCACTATATTCACACTTTCAAACTACCTATAAAGACCTATACTCAAATCGATCTCTCCTGTATGTGCTTGATTCACCACCAAAACATTCTACCATTTTCGAAAACAACGACTAGGGGTCTAACATTACTATCAAACTCTAATGACTTACGTTAATGATCATATCAAAGGCGTTAAGCACAACCTTCCAACAAGTCAGATATACAATAAATATATAATATTGTCATGACATACTACACAAGTTTCAATAACAACTTTACCTTGATCCCGTGCTCCACTTTCAAGATAATAAGTTCCATTATTTTATTTTTTGAGCACACTGCACCACTGAAAATATAAAAATATACATGACATGATATACACTATTATGAAAATGATCGTATAGTTTTTGGTAATCAAAGGTTCCTCTTCCTTTGGAAATTGAAGATTGAGTTTCTCTGCCCATAAATAGTTTCTGCATTACTACCCGCTTTGTTAGAGGACATGTCACTATATTCATTAACACCACTCGCTCGATTTTAACACTTTATATCGACAACTAGGGGCCTCTTAACATCATGTTTTTTTTACTTTGGGATGAGTACGTCAACCAATATCTTATCTTTTAACACATACACTTCGCGACCAACCCTTAATATATGGTCTCTTTTACCTCCACCTTCATTCAGACAATCTTTATGACCTATTTTCCTTTCTTGCTGACAACAACGAGTGTCGTCTTAATCATCCCCTCATAATTTTTTAGCCCTTTCACAAAGACCATAATCAAGCATTCCATCACATTCGTTCCATGCAAAATATTATTAAAATAAAAACTATCATTATGAGGGCAATAGTCGAGTGTCATGAAATTTTCAGGGTTTAAAATTTCTTGACATCATTTGCCTTATTTAATGATCGTTATAACACTCAAACAATTGAACATCTTTTTCATCGAATCTAGTATCTTGGGAAATATACGAGAGTAATCATACAAACAATCCTCTCACATAAACCTTCAATATGATAGAGCAAGGTTATTGTCACTCTTTAAAATTATCTTTTGCTCCCAACATGGTCTAATTCAAACCGCTCAGAGTGTATCCACGATATTTTGAGATGATTTAAAAAATAGAAGTAGGTTTTTTATAAATTAAAACCCAATTTTCACTTTATGCAAGTTAATGAAATAAATGGCACCATGATATCCTTCTATTTTTTATAGATGGAATACACCAAATCGTGACCATCCAATAGCCTAAAAAAATAAACACTTGGAGCTACTTGTCTAACTCTATTGGTCGTGTAGTCAAACAATCGTTTTTAATCACGCACGACACGACATAAACCTCATGGATGGCTGTTAATAATTCTATAAGTATGCACATTTCCTTAAGCAATTCACATTGTCCTTAAATTATTTGAAATTCTTCTTAAATTATACCTATTATCATATTAAGGGTCGTGATTTCCTCCCCTTCGTGCCTATAGTTTTAGGAAGAATAAGGGCCACGATTTTCTCTTGATAATACCTACAGGTCCAAGCCTAATGCAATGATCTTTCCTAATTATGCCTACGGGTTTGAGCAGAATAAGATCCGTGATTCTCTCTTGATATCACTTAAGAAGGTCAACTTGAACTGAGTTGTCCAGAGTGAGGAATGTTTTGCTAGAGTAATTGGGTACATTAGTGGGCGAGAGCATCACGTTGTGTAAAAACTGGTTAATTCAAATGCTTTCCAAGCTAATCACTCATCCTAGAAAAAAGAAAAAAGAAATAAAACCTTCTAGGTTGGAGCTACGGGGGCTCGGCCCATCAAAGAATCTGAGGCCCGCTAACGTAGTCCACATACTTGGAGTCAAAAACTCAAATCATGCATAATGGAAATATGGTCGAATTCTATTTACTCATAGTAATTTCTCATGTTATTCACAACAAATATAAGCCTACTAATAAATGATCAATTTGTATCATGCCCGAACCCAAACATATATTCACCATGACATGTAATTTTTCTAGACCGTAGTATTATAAAGAAGCTCTGACAAGAACCTATGTATGTGCTGTGGTTGAGAATTGGTTTATAAAAGACTTCAGAACGAGTTTGGCAGCGAGAAACTGTAACCGTTAGTCAATATTTGACCGTTAGTTAATTTATGAGTTATGAATGTAACATAATCTACATATAAGAATGCCACAAAAATATCAGGGGATTATTGTATGACTCTATATGTGGATAATATTATTACTTCATATAAACTTTAGTCTAAAATTATTCATCTTCTTCTTTTAACTTTATTTTCCAAATTCTCTCTTTCTATTTTTATACAAGAACTAGCTAAAACACTAGTAATTCATGTTTGAGATATAATCCACTAGCCCAAACAAAATCCAACCACAACAATAATGACATGTTGGAAAATAGTTCTCATGATTGAGACCATATAGGTGGCCTTATCGAAATGTTCCATAACCTAAGGGTTCTCAATTTGGAATTGAATCCGAACAAGTATGTTTATGGGGTTTGATCATAGAATTTACTTGGCTACATGGTCAATGAAAGGGAAATAGAGGCAAACCCATCATAACTAGCAATTCTAGTGTCTATAATATTCCCACGACTTATGAAAAAAATTCAAGTGTTGACTATAGGGATAACAGTATTAAACATGTTCATATCTTCCTCTTGAGATAAAATAAATTCATTTATTTTATGTATTTAAAAATTCATGTCATATGCAATGGTTGGACAAGTGTGCCCAAACCTTCAACAAGGCAATCTAACATTTATCCTCTCCACATATATAATCAAAGCCCATTCTATGTCAGAACCTTTACATTTATTTGGTTGTATTCGATTACATTATTAGTAAAGTTCTAGTTAAAGATGATCATGAATCATATATATTTTGTAAGCAAGGCCATACTTGATTAAGAAACAAGGTACTTTGAACTAAATAAGTTGATTATCGCTTTTGTTTTTATAGCTAGAAAGATGAGGCTTATCTTCCAAGACCATTTTATCGTTTTTGAACCTCATTCAAAATTTTTAACAACTTGCGGAAGCCTAATATCTCTATTCAGCTTACTCGTTCGTCAGTAGAACTAGGAGAACTTGTCATGTATTATGACTCAAGAAATGTAATTAAAGTCCAAACCTTTGCATATTTCTTAACCGAGTTTACCTACACAGGTCTTATTTGTCCCCTAAAATCCCACTTCTGGAGTGGACGGTCTGAACAAATAACGGGCCAAGTTCTTTGGGCTGTGTAGCCAGGATTTACTTAATACGTCCTTTAGAGGAAGTTATGTCCTAGGATATTTGTTTCGGTTTCTAGTTTTTTAACAATGAAGTTGAGGATAAACTTTTTATCGTCGAACTTCAAACTGTCCAGCTGTGTAGGTGAGAATGGTGAAATTGCTTAGCAACTTTTAGATTTTAATAAATTATTCCACCAGCTAGATAGAAGCCTACAAAAACGATCTCATACAATATTTAGAATTTTTGAACGAGTAGAAAAATGATTTTGAGGAGGTGCATTATGAACAAGTTCTAATATTAGAAAATTCTATAGTCGACTATTTGACATAACTTGCATGTTAGGATTTCATCCTTTATGTAGTAGTACACAAACGAACATTTATAATACGGAATCCAAGCATCTGGATGGAGAGGTAGTTGAGGTTCAAACCATTGAGTCTAAAGTGGATTGGCGGACATCGGTCCGAGATTGACTTTTGAACGTGACTCTACCAACTCTCAAAGTTGCAGCTGGTAGCATCAAGATAAAGGCCATTCAATCGTACTACTGGGAGGTACTATGTATCATCAAGACCTTTCAAGACCCCTCATTCGACGCTTGCGTCCTAATGAATCATACTTTATGCTATAAGATCTTCATATGGAGTAGGCGCCAATCATTGTAGAAACAAGACTATACCCATAATAGTTCTCTTAGCGGGGTACTACTAGCTAACCCTAACGACCAACGCCCGATAGATGATAAAACAAATATGATACTTTTAAAATAGTTGCAAACATTATCCACCTCCCAACAATCCTATTAAAAATAACATATGAGGCCCTTTCTTACGACCTCTAAAAAAATGAATATAGTTGAATCTTCCTAAACCGAAGCTTTTTATAAAGAGTGCACACAAACTTAGAAGGGTCGGCTAGGAAGTGACATGGTTTATTGTATGAGGTTATATATGAATACATGCTAACCCCTCAAGTAACAACATGAGAGACGTAATTATCTTTGTTATATGGCATAAAGGAGGTTGTTCTGGAATAACAATGTTTCATTCATTTAAAATTACAAATTATTTAGAAGAGAATAATGCCTAAGCTATGAGAGCTGAGTTGGAATTTATAGAAGGTAATACACAAGCATACCTACCCATACAACACGATCAATCTCTAATCTAGATCCGATATTAAAGCTGGCCAGATTTGTACCATGCCTGAATCTAATATGCTACCGAGCTTGATATGTTAGTTTCATGCGCCCTAGTTATATAAAGGAGCTCGGGTAAGTTCCACACTTTGTACCATGACCCGCTTTGGTTTATAATGGGTTTCAGAACACGCTCGAGTACATGCAACTATAAATTATAGTTAACCTATGATATAATGATCATTAACTAGTGCGATAATTGTAATTAAATGTAATTATTACAATTATAATCTAAATATAAATTATAACTCCAAGCAATGAGCTTGAGAGGCTCGCTTCTATAAACATATGTCAATACTATATATCACACTTAGATTACCCACAATCAACTGTTAATCTTCTCTACAACTCTATTTACCTTAATCTATAATTAATAGCTTAAATACCTAATTATCTTTGTTCGGATCCTATTATAATAGGCCAAACAAAATCTAAACACATCATATATGCGTGAAACGTTCATCATTGCAATTTACGAGTATGTGGCATTGTGATTAATAAATAATATAAACATATACGAGAGCCAAAGGATGAAAAGCTCAACCCTGTTTGGGATATACCCTATATGATAGTTAGAAAGATTGAAATTGGTACCTACAAGCTAGAAAAAATGAAGTGCAACCATTTCCACACCCGTGGAACATTGGGAATTTGAAACTTTTCTACGGTTAAAGAATTGAAGATAATTTATTTATGTTATATATAAGTCTTTGTAATTTACTATACTAAACAGTCATGTACTCTATCCTATCTTGATGGTGCATAAATATTTTAATAAGACATCTATATAGTTTGTTTCTCTTTAAAGATTTTTTTTGCTTAATTATTTTGTGATCATGAGAAAAACTTATCAAGGAGTCGCAAGATTCCATACTCAATTATAGATGAAATGTTAATGATATATCATCTCAGATATTGGTGGAGGGTTCATTAATATATTATCCTTATTTAAAAGTATATGGATCGACTATCTCTCACTATAAATAGAGGGGTCGGCTAACCGACCCCTTCATTAAATATCGAGACGTAGGTCAACCAACTACCTCTGGTAACTTTATTATTCTTATTTGTCTTTGTTTCGTAACTCGTTTTAGTAAGTGGATAACTAAGGCTAGAAAGTTGGCCATTCCTTCGGTAACCATGCCAACCAGAGGATCATTAAATTTTTATAAAGGGCTGAATTTTTTCTTTTTTTTCTTTTTTCTCCAAGATGATAAGCTAAGAACCTTCGAGTTTCTCGAATTTAGAAACGTGAATCCATAATCCTTCAAGGTGTAAGCCATAAAATATCATGTGAGAGCCCATGTGCATTATGTATTGGATCTTCTCCAAATACACCTTAGGACCATCCAATTTCAACTTCATAGTTATTTTGACAACCGTAACTTTGAAAGTATTTTTTTTCCTTCAACTTTTATCTCTACGTCCAAGACTTTTGGTATCAAAATCTTTATGTAATTTATTCTATGTGCCCTCCACTTCATCATCCCTCTTATTTAGCTTTTTAATTTTCACATCACACAATGCCATATTTTTCTTCCAGTGGTATTTTACTCGAATTTAAGCGATCAGTTGTCTCTTGAACTCCGTTTTAAGTTCTTAAACATCTTAGATCCTCTTAGTTGGACCCTTCATGAGATTGGAGAAGTTTAAAAACATCAATTTATGTTCTTCAGATAGCACTTGGATGGTTCCAAAAATATTTTACATCATCTGCATCTTGGTAAGAGAAAGATATAATTACATATCAAGAAATTTACAAAACAGAACTAAAACATAACAATAGTAACTACCTCGAAGCGGAGGGATACTTGCCACACACATAAATTGACAAATGTTTTATCCAAAGAAAGGGAAAGCCTCGTGGTCGATTGTGGAATTTTAACCGTATAATTATTTGATTATTGAACATATACAAGAAGGGCCTTCATGGGTACTTTCATCTCTTTCCTCCTATTAGTACCTCAGCTATCACCCAAATATGTTTGGTGATTTGCATTAGACAAGCCACCAATAGTTGTTGAGACCTCAAGAGCATTACCGTCGATGAATGCATATCCGCTTATGGGAGCCTATAAAATTCTATATGAGGTAAGTATTTATAATAAAAATATATTATAACATTGATGTTGAGTTAAATATTTTATCTAGACGAGTTGAAAATGACGACCTAAAGGTGACGAGGTAAAATATGAGGAAATGTTGAAGGTATAAAAATGAGAAAAGTAAGCAAGCTCAATGAGCCATTAACTATGGATAAAGAGCTACGGAAAACATGAAAGATGGACAAGTAAAGTAAGTCAGAAAACTACAAGCTTAACAAGCTGAAAAGATATCAAGTTTGACGACCATGAAAGAAATGTGTGTTGGATGAACCAAAATAGGAAGATAAAAAAAAAGAGGAATGCATAAATATTCTAAAGATTATTCACAAATATTCTAGGTTATCAATAATATTATCCAAGTACCCTAAACAATAAGAGGATAATTTAGTAATATTAATAGTGGTTGAATATCACGTATCCCAAAGAATGTGTGTCCTTCATCTTACTGATTTAGGTATAATTATACTACAATAAGGACATACATTTTATTTGAGAATGAACATAATTTTAGAGAGATAAGTAATTGTATTAATCTTTTTTTTCTTGAGCATCTTCAATTATTTAGCTTATTTAATCATCAACATTGCTTTGACAATGTAATCCTTCATCAAATTTTGCATAACCTATTGGAATACTTTTCAAAGTTTCAATCTGAACCAATGGTGATGACGCATTCAACAATTGAAAGAGACCATTCAGTAAGTCTTTTGGTACTAATTCTTAAGTTATTTTAATGTGTCTTTTTAGAGTAACTTCGCCAAACTATGAAAACAATAAGATATGCGGTACTCATACAACCACAATTCTAAATCCACATGGAATTCTTTCACCAGTTCTAAAAAATACAAATGAACCAAGGCAATATCAACAACTATGAATGTGATATTCAAATTCCTTATATGTTTTAATTTTAGTGGATAAATTTAAAGAGATGATAAATGACCAACTAAGATAGAACACATGTTAAAACCATTATGTTTTTAAGATGAATTTGATAAGGGATCATACATGTCATTTGAAAACTAAATCCAAAACATATTTAAGAATTTAATACAAGGAATACTAAAGGAATGGACTTGATATAATTTATATTTTATGTTTTATAAATACTTACCTAATCATATACATATTTTTAAATTTAGAAACCATTAATGTTAGAATTAGTTTATTTATGATTTTTGTAAATCTTTATCGATTAGTATTTATAACCAATTATACATAAAATTATAAACACAATTTTCACGTTGTACTCACTAACTCAGTACTCATTAAATAAAACTTAAGAATAAACTATACAATTTATGATATAATTATTTTATTTTTTTTAAACCAAAAATATATCTACTTAAAATTCAATATTTTGATATTGATTGACGTCTATTTGTTACAAAATATTATATATTGTGTTACCTTTAAAATTTTGTTTGATTTTAAATATTTACTTATGTGTAACTTTCATAAGGGAATATTAAAGATCTAGAAAAGATAAGAGTGTTTTATTGATAAAGAAAGTTTATTAGGAGAAATTGTTAATTATGTAAAGAAAAAGGCCTAATGTAAAACAAACAATAGACTTGGGGATATGACCACAATTATGAAATTGTTAAGCTTGTGAGACCTACTATTTGTATTATAAATAGACCCTCCCTTTTTTTGGAAATGAGTGATTGATAAATGATTAAGCAATTATGGCATTGACTTTATATCTTGAAAAATACGTCTTTCTCTCTCGAAAATATTGTTCAAGTAATCCGTATAGCATTTTAGTCCTCTGAATATTGTTTTACTCAGAAAACCACTTCCAAATATTTTTGGAACGATTAGTGGCGCTGTCTATGGGAACAATTTGGTACCAGGAATCGTTTTCCAAAATCAATCTAAAGTAAAAAGCAGCATTAGAAATCTGAGGAGATTTAAGCATGAGTAACGATTTAGAAATTGGAAAAGAATTCGAGGAGATCCCAACGGAAAATAATATGGAAATGGATCAACAACATGATGATCAACACACTGGTTAAAATTTTTATGATCAGTTTTGATGATGATGATAAGTTGTTGTGCATGGCTTTTTTTTAGACTTTTAAGGAGGTAGCTTCAAAATGGTATAGTCGATTACCACAAGGTTACATCAAGAATTTTGATATGTTCTAGAATTTGTTCCGTCAACATTTTATGGGAAGTAAGAAATTCCGTGCTAATGAAGATAATATAATATATGGCAGACAAAAGGTTGGGGAAAGCCTTAAACATTATACTAACCATTTTGTTAAGACAAAGACTGATATGGGATATTGTAAAGATTTTGTAGCTTTGGCAGCATATAGAATGGGGCTTCTCCCTGGAATTTTAAAAGATACAGTGGCTGAAAGTCAGACAATGACATTTGGAGCTCTTCTTTATCAGGTTGAGAAGAGGAATTTGGTGGAAGAAACTCAAGCTTCGGAAAGAGGATCTAGTGATCAATTGGAGCAAATTTAGTTATAAGAATCTGTTGCTACTGATCAACCTCCCCGAATTAGTGCACAACCAAAGGTAGTGGGTCAGTATCCTCCGAGGCCCCAGATAAATCATCAGACATATAGTACACATCAAGTGGGAAGGCCTATATCTAACAAGTGGATCCGACCAGATTACTTTGCAGAACTGATTGAGTGCGTCGCAACTAGATTTGATAAAACTCGTGGTCATGTATAATTTCGAAAGCCTTTCCCAATTCAAACTCCAAGGGAAAATAGAAATAGTAGGGTTTGCAAGTATCATGAAGATGTTGGCCATGACACAAATGAGTTCATTACCTTGAAGAAAGAAATTTAGGCACTAATTGAAAATAGAAAGTTGACAGATTTTGTAAAGAAGAATTCTAGCAAAAATCCGATGATTAAAGAAAAGTAAAAAAAACAGAATCTGCATTGGTTATTTT
Source organism: Limnanthes douglasii subsp. nivea (assembly GCA_036936605.1). Classification (NCBI taxonomy): domain Eukaryota; kingdom Viridiplantae; phylum Streptophyta; class Magnoliopsida; order Brassicales; family Limnanthaceae; genus Limnanthes; species Limnanthes douglasii. The sequence continues at coordinate 152,133,985 of JAUPFV010000002.1, forward strand.
GGAGGAAATTGATTATTTTGATGTTGCAACTGAGTATCTAGATCCAAAAGAAGGCAGATGATATTAGCATGGTGAAGGAAATTATCCCAAGAAAAAAGGTAAGTGATTTGTGTGCTTATTTTCAGTCATTTGCAATTTTTTGGGGTGATACCATGGCAGGAAATTCGAACAGTTCCCGGAAAAGGCACATTGTTAGCTTAACTACTCAGTTAGAGGTGGGAGTTTCAGCATATCAGCATCAAACTTCTTCTCCAATAATTTACTTCGAGGATGATGATATGAGAAATATGGCACGCCCACTTGAAGATGCGGTAATAATTGCAACAGGGATAGCTGGTGATCATGTACAAAGGGTATTAATTGATACAAGAAGTTCTGCAAACATCTTGTTTATGAATACTTACAAGAGGATTGTTGACTCACCTGTTATCCGACGATCTGATAGAACTATTATAGAATTCACGGGAGCAACTGCTGAGTTGGTGGGTGAATTGGAAAGTGTGGTGGAATTAGGCTGAGGACCTTTCAGAAAAGAGGTTGATATTTTATTCATCTTCGTAGATGCATCAACGTCTTACAACACTATTTTTGGAAGATCATATTGTCAAAGATGCAAGCTGTTATTTCCACGGTATATCAATGCTTAAAATAAATTGTGGGAAATAATGTAGGAACCATTAGAGGCACCCAAAAAATAGCTAGAGAGTGTTATCGAATTGCTTTGTCTTCCAAGCATATTCGAGGGAATGAGTCAAAAAAATCATAGCAGCTAGTGGGGACTTTCTCAGAGCCAACCCCTTTTGATGATCCAAGGGAGTCCCCCAGTGCTTTGGTTCCTGATGAAGATTATGAAGATCATGTATTCTCAGGAGGTAAAATTTTAAAAATTGGAACAAAGTTGTTCCCTGATTTAAAGCAAAAGTTAGTAGAATTGTTATCGTCAAAGTTGGATTTGTTCACTTGGTACTCAGAAGATGTAACTGGTCCCCCTTTGGAAATTATTTGTCATAAGTTGTCAGTTAAGAACAATGTGTGACCAATAATTCAAAAAAGAAGCCCTTTTTCCCATGAGAAATCTGAGGCAATAATAGCGGAGGTGGAACATTTAACCAAAATTGGACACATTCGAGAGTCTTGTTATCCGTAGTGGGCTGCCAATTCGGTTTTGGTTAAAAAGAAGAACGATAAATGGCGAATGTGTCTAGACTTCACAGATTTGAATAGAGCCTGCCCAAAAGATCATTTCTCGATCCCACAGATTGATCAGTTGGTGGATTTAACATCTGGAAATCGACTACTTTGTTCTATGGATACTTATGCAGGGTATAACCAGATTAAGATGCATACGTGGACGAGGAAAATACTCGATCTATTACTGGAAGGGGTTTATATTGTTATAAAGTGATGTCATTCGGTATAAAAAATGTATGGGAAACTTATCAGAGTCTAGTAAATAAGACATTCGAATCACGAATCGGGAGAAACGTGGAAGTATATATCGACGATATGTTGGTTAAGAGTTCAAAAGATGAAGATCATTTTGCTAATTTAGAGGAAACCTTCATTAATTTGAAAAGGTAAATTTCAAATTAAACCCAGAAAAGTGTACGATTAGAGTTTAATCAGGGAACTTCCTCGGGTACATAGTTGGTGAAAAAGAGATTGAAGCAGATCCAGGAAAACTGAAGGCTCTTACATTTTTGACTCCTCCTCAGAGTATTAAGGAAGTTCAGTTATTAACGGGAAGATTGGCAGCTTTAAACAGATTTATATCACGTTCGTCGGACAAATGTGCTCTTTTTTTCCAAGTATTAAGACATGCAAAGTATTTTAATTGGAGAACCGAATGTTCAGATGCTTTTCATCACATTAAAGAGTATCTTTATTCCCCAGAAATTCTCACTAAACCTTCTTTAGGAGAGAGATTGTTCGTTTACTTGGTTGTTTCAGATTATGTCGTAAGTGTCGTGTTTGTTTGAGAAGAGGAGAATTCCCCAAGACTGGTGTATTGCATTAGTAAAAGCTTATTCGATGCAGAAAAATGGTATCTGAATTTGGAAAAATTAGCTCTTATGCTAGTAATTGCTGCTCAAAAAATGTGGCCGTATTTTCAAGCTCATTCTATTACAGTCTGAACATCTTTTACACTAAATAATATGCTTCAAAGACCTGATATTTCGGGGAGAATGATAAAATGGTCAGTTGAGTTAAGAGATTTCAATATCGAATTTGAACCAAGAAGTGTGATTAAAGCTCAAGCTCTAGCAAAGTTTTTTAGTAGAGTTTCATTATGATCGATTGGATATGGATGCTGACAAGGATAATTTCGAGGCTGAATGGATAATTCGAACGGATGGAGGGTCGAGTACGTCCGAAAATAGAGCTGGGATTCAATTGGTTTTGCCAGAAGGAATAATAATGTTTCAGACCCTTCGGTTTGGGTTTAAAACGACAAATAATGAAGCGGAATATGAAGCAGCTTTAGCAGGGTAAAGGCTTACGTAAATTTGTGGGGCTAAAAAAGTTAAGTTAATCAGCGATTCACAACTACTCATTAATTATTCATCTGGATAATCCGAGGCTCAGAAGGATCATTTGGTAAAATACTTGAAATCATTAAAAGACTTATCTCTAAGCTTTGAAAAGATAAGTTATGAACATGTTCGAAGCGAGGAAACTTCAGTAGCAGATTCTTTGGCTACTATTTCATATTTTGAGAAATACCCGTGGATTATTACGTTGAAAAATCCATCAATCAGTGAAAATTCGGAGCAAATAGTTGGGATTAGCAATGCAAACAACCAAGCACCTAGCCCCGAAAGTAAAGTTTGGAGGCAAGATATAATTAAAGTTTTAGAGAATTATGAATTACCGATTGATAAGTCATTGTCTAAAAAAGTATGCTTTAAATCTCATGGGTACATTGTTTTGGGGGGTGTATTGTATAAAAAATCTTTTAGCAGACCTTTACTCCAGTGTTTGGGAAAAAATGACTCACAAGTGATATTATCAAAGCTTCATGATGGGGAAGAATCAACAAACTGCGGGTATAAATCATTGATTAGAAGATTATTTTTTGTAGGGTATTATTGGCCTACGGTAGCATCTGATGCAAAGGATTTGGTTAAAAAATGTGATACATGCCAAATATATGCTAATATAATTCATAAGCCAGGAGTTCCCCTTGAAAGCATATCAAAGGCATTGCCATTTGACCGATGGGTTATTGACCTCGTGGGTCCTCTTCGAATGGCTTATGGGAGGAGACAGACAATAATAGTGGCAGTGGATTATTTTTCTAAATGGGTAGAAGCAGAGCCACTAGTAAGAACAAAGGCCAAATATGTGATTAGAATTCATTATGTCAAATATTTGTTGCCGTTTAGGGGTCCCAATGAAAATCACTATAGATAATGGACCTCAATTCGATAACAAAAACTTGAAGAGCTTTTGTAGTTCTAGGGGAATACATCAGTGTTTCTCAACTCCTTTTCATCCACAAGAAAATGGGAAAGTAGAAGTTACTAATCGAACAATTCTTGATGGATTGATGAAAAATTTGGAGGGAAAATCTAGGAAGTGGCCTGATTATCTGCAAGAAGTTCTTTGGGAATATCAAACAACTCCTCGAACAACAACATCAGAATCTTCATTTGCATTAGTTTATGGGATGGATGCTGTAGTACCATCCGAGGCAGTTTTCCATCCTATTGGGTTATGACATATTCTGAGGAGCCTAATGATATGAATAGAGCAGTTGAGATTGATTTGATTGAAGAAAAAATAAGTCGAGCACAAGTTAAAATGTTACACTATCAAACGTTGATGAGGAGCAGGTATGCCTCCAGAGTGAAACAAAAAGAATTTAAAGTGGGAGATAAAGTATTGAGGAAAGTTTTTCTTCACACCAAAGAGAATCATCATGGGAAGTTAGGCCCTAATTGGGAAGACCCCTATGAAGTAACTGAGAAGGTGAAGCTTCGAACATATCGGATCAAGGACAAAGAAGGAAGAAATCTCAAACACCCTTGGAATATAAAGCATCTTAAATTGTATTTAGAGTAAATGTAAAAATGTATATTTTATTTTTATTTTTGTGTAAAGCATCGATGACATACTCTTTCCTACCTTGATAGGCACAGGAATGTTTTAATGAGGTGCCATTTTATGCCGATATATATATATATATATATTTACACGATTTTTTTTCCTTAAAACTTTGGTGAGTGGAGCTAGAAGATTTTCCAACGAAAGTTGGTCTACACCGATTATATGTCCAACGAAAGTTGGTCTACAACGATTATATATCCAACAAAATTTGGTCCGCAACTATTATATTCCCAACGAAAGTTGGTTTACAATTATTATGTTTCCAACAAAAGTTGGACTACAATTATTAAGGGTGGCTTGAATTATTCGAAGGAATAAGCAAAAAGATAAGACATTATGAAAATTTAGGAGGATTTCTTACAAAATTGCTCGAAGTTTTTTGGAGAACTTTTTATAAAATTGTCTTTAAGGTTTTTGGAGGACTTTTTATAAAATTGCCTCAAAGTTTGAAGGAATTTTTACATCAATGCCTCGAAATTTATAAGTACTTTTAACAAAAATGTCTTAAAGTTTAAGAAGACTTTGACAAAATACTTTTATGACTGGAACATCTACTTTATCATTCAGAAGATTCAGATGAGTCGTTATCATCGGATTCTGTCTTCTTACTTTTACTTTCACTTTCAATTTCACTTTCACTATCACTTAGCACTATCCCATGAGGGAGAAATTTGCCTGGAACATTTCCCAAAAACTTCCTAAGTTGAGGTCAGGATAACGTGCATGGATCTCCTGGATTAAGGCACACATAACTGTTGAATCCCTCGATTCTAACTTATCAACGCACTTAACAACATAGTTTTCAACAACATCGAATTTGTTTTCTCAAGATTAGCCAATATGAGCTATTTTTATTTTACCACCCTTTTAAAATCCTTAAAGCATTTTCTGAAGCCATCTGTTGCTAAGCTGTTAGAGTCCTTATAAGCTGCAATCAGCTTATCTTTAGTTGCATTTTGCTTTGTAAAAAGTGCCTTTTCATCGTGACAACACTTTTTGAGGAGTATGACATAGTGCTCAGATGCAAGGAGCTTTTTAAAGATGGCGTCAGCTTGTCGTTCAAGGGTCGAATGTTCCTACTTAAGCTCTTCGAGTTCTGATCTGACTTTTGAGAGCTCAGATTTGTAATGACTCCTCCGATCCTTGAGATATTGTATTTGTTTCCCAATAGATATAGAGTAGTGGGAAAGATTTATGATGCGAAGAGAGAATTCGTCCTCCATAAGAATTTCAAATGAGCTAGAGGGAGACCCTTCCTAAAAAATATCCAGGGGAGAGGAGTCAGCTGGTTGAACGTTTTCTTGAGAAATTTGAACATGTAGGACACGCTTTGGAATTGAATTAAGTTTGGGAAAAATGAAATTTTTCTAAGGAGTTATTGATAGGAGCATTCATTTCTATTTCTGTTGGGGTGGCATCAACAGAAGCCTCTGGAACTTCCTCAGAAATAGTCTTCAATTTTGTTTGCACTTTCTTCTTGGGAGAAGTCTGAGCGAGAAACTTCTTGGGAGAAACTTTCTTGACTTAATCAGTAATGCCAATATCCTTTACGTCTGAACTCTTAGTTGTGTTTATCTCTTTGATTGATTTCTCAGGAACTTCTTCCATTTATGAGGGAATATCTGATTCTTCATCAAGATGACTTTTAGCCCTATCTCTTGTTGGAAGGTAAACGATCACATCTTTCTTGTCCAGCCTATCTAGCACTTCTTGTTTTGAAGGAGGAGCCATGAGTTCTTCTATTGTTAGCCGTTCCGAGGGGTTAAGTCTCCATAGATGACATTTGGCAAGGTTCGTGAGGGTGAAGCAAAGTCGAAACTTATTAAACCCAGCAGTTTTGGCCCATAAACTTAACTCTGAAAAAACGTCTTTAGTATGAGGAACAAAGTCAATGTATGAATTAGATATACCCCCCATTGTTGTGAATGAAGAGCCATACATTTGTTTGTCGATACTAATGTGAGTTTGTGAGGATTATTGGTAGTGTCCTCGGACCCACTCTCCCAAAGATCAGAGAAAAAGAGGAAACGTTGTTTCAATTTTTTGTTCCCTTCAAGAAATGTTTATATTAATTTTTGTCTACGACCAAAGGTAAAAGAATAGAAGGGGAAGTATGGATTAGTTGCGAGCTCCGAAAGACCGATCAGCTCTTCTAAGAAGAAAGGAATTTCTAAGATCCTAGAAGCCATGACACACGCCATTAGGGTGAACCACATGTTAGGACCAACTTGGGTATGACATAGGTCAATCTTTGAAAAATATTCGACGAAGAAGGGATCAAGTGGATAGCGAAGGCCCCATTATAATATTTCCGTATCAACTATCAACTCGTTGTCTTTAACAGAGAAGGGGGTTTCTTCGACGGTGGGGAAAATGATAGAAATTGATGAAGGGATTCCCTATCGAAGTCTTAACAACTATTTTTTGGATGGCTCAAAGTATTTATATCAAATTCTATACAAGGCCAGTAGATTTCTGTTATCAACATTCTTTATATTTTTTCCTACTAAGGCCTCGACTTCCGAGGGTAGTGGGACGTCTTCTTTGAGCTTGTTTTTCTTTTTTAAAGAGCCAATAGCTTCAGTTGTATTTTCGAGAAGGCATATGGTAGTGATTTGTTCTTTAACATTGTGAGGAACAACAGAGTGGGAGGCTTGTCCGGGAACTTCTTTAGTGACAGTTTTCTAATTAGAAACTGAGAGAGCAGTATCGGTGGTTGGTTTCTCTTCGGAATCGGTGGTTCCTTTATCTTCAGAAGTTGAGTGGTGTTTTTTATATTTTGAAAATTTAATTTTTGGAATGACTTCAAGAGGCTTCTTGGTCATCCGAGCAACATCTTCTCGTGTCAGTTTTCAGGGATGAATCTCGGGTATTGGCCTCAGAGTTCCATGAGAGGTGGCAGAAGGTGTTGAGGGAACGTTATATGAGGACCTTTTAGGACGCTTTGAATTTTTGTGCTTGTTATCTTTATGGTGCCTCTTTCATTTCAAAGAATCTTTATGGTGCCTCTTTCGTTTCGAAGAATATTTATGGTGCCTCTTTCGTTTCGAAGAAGATCCTTTTGAATTTTTATTTTTCCCCGTGATTTTGGAGTCACACTTGTAAATTGGAAAACAAGAGTAACTTGGGGGCTGGGAGTAAACATCTGAAGGAATGATAGGTGTTGAATCTTTTGTGGGAGGCCAAGTACCATAGTAAAAGACTTCTGGGGCTGGGGCTTTGGTGCAACTTATAAACCAACAGCTTTTCTTTCTTCAAATTTTTTGCTGATAGTTAACCACTCCAGTATGCGAGAACTTTCTGGCATGCACGATTGTTTCTCTCTCTAGAATGAATTGCTAGAACTTTCTCTCTCCAAAATGACATGGGAGAGTAATGATGTACGAATAGTATTTATAAAAAAAAGATGGACCTGAAACTACCGAGGCTCAGGGAGTTGACGAGTCATTTTACTAGGGGAAAATTATCCAGAATAGGCCTAATGAGTGCCTAGGGAACTGACGCGCCGCCCCCAGACTATGTTGTGTAAAAAAGAGAAGCACGCTAAAGGTTGATCATCTGATATTTGTCACGTAGAGAAGAATTTTCATTGGTGGTGTCAGAAAAAGGTGTGGAGTCACAATTTGGTCTGAAAAGCGTTTGATATGGGTGACCAAAGTCTGTTCAAATTCGAAGAGATCGGATTCATTTTTAGCATACTTTCAGAAATTTCGAGGAGCAAGAATCCGATGAGAAAGCATTATACAAAATCCGATGAAGTTAAGAGTATACAACAGTCCTTCTCTAAAACATTTTCATAAGGACTGGGGGCTACTGATAAGAGAAGATTAAAGATCTAAGAAATGACCAACTTAGATAGAACGCATGTTAAAACCATTATGTTTTTTAGATGAATTTGATAAGAGATCATATATGTCATTTGTAAATTAAATCTAAAACATATTTAAAAATTGAATAGAAGGAATGCTAAAGGAATGGACTTGATATAATTTATATTTTATGTTTTATAAATACTTACTAGTCATATAAATATTTTTAAATTTGGAAACCATTAATTTTAGCATTAGTTTATTTATGATTTTAGTAAATCTTTGTCGATTAGTATTTACAACCAATTATACATAAAATTATACACACAATTTTCATGTTGTACAATTTCTTAATAATTATTAGCTCTCACTTACTTAATACTCATTAAATAAAACTTAAGAATAAACTACACAGTTTCCGATATAATTATTTTAAATTGTTTTTTAAACTAAAAAAATATCTACTTAAAATTCAATATTTTCATATTGATTGAAGTTTATTTGTTACAAAATATTATATATTGTGTTACCTTTCAAATTTTGTTTGATTTTAAATATTTACTTATGATTAACTCTGGTAAGGGAAGATTAAAGATCTATAAAAGATAAGAGTTAGGAAAAATTGTTAATTATGTAAAGAAAAAGGACTAATGTAAAACAAACAATAGACTTGAGGAGAGGACCACAATTATTAAATTGTTAAGCTTGTGGGACCTACTATTTGTATTATAAATAGATCATCCCTTTTTGGATAATGGGTGATTGATAAATGATTAAGTAATTATGGCATTGACTTTAGTCCTCTAAATATTGTTTTATTCATAAAATCACCTCCAAATATTTTTGAAACGATCAAAGTCGACTTTGTTTAGTTAGTGTATCATACATTAATTTTATTTTTATTATATTCATCCATATCAAAAATAATAAGTGTAGGGGAAACTACCAACCTCAAATTAAATCATTTTTTACAAGATAACTATTTATACCATTATATAAGTAAAATAATAATAATAATTATATTATTAAAAAAATATTAAAAAATTATTATTGTTGTAGTTTTTTTATTAGTACAATAACTTAAACTTAATTCTACTATTACACCATGATAATTTAATTTTCATGATATATAACCTAAATATTTGGTATCTGATCATTGCATTTAATTTAATTTTATAGAATTTTTGAAAAAATCAAATGTTTTTTCCTAAACCATATTTCGAACTTATTTTTAGTAGAGAATTAAAAACGAGTTTTTGGAAGTGTTGCACATTCTCAAAATTCAGAAATGATAAGAAAATAGTAATCGTATCTTCATCATTTCGTTATAAACCAATCATTTTTTATTCTTATTTAAAAGCAACTTCGTTTTTTTTACTACTTCTCAAAAATTATTATTTTGTTTCAAAAACTTAATCCGTATATAAGTAAGAATAACCAATCTCCAAACTAGTATAATATTGTCCTTCTTGGCACCCAAAGGCTCGCACGACTTTGCTTTTGGTCCACTTCGAGAAGGCCTCATAGTAGTTGAGATATGTTCTTACTTATATACCACTGATCCTACTCATGTTAACTGATGTGGGATTTGGGACTTTGGTCGTTACCCTGAAAACTTTTTAGCCTCCTCTCAAGTGAGTTTGCATCCGCATACTCTAGTCAGGTGTAGAGATGCCTAAACTTTAGAGTTATAGGACGGATCTATCTACTCACTATCAGATGACACCGTGCCGCTCCTTGATCAAGACACCTACTTGATGAGCTATCAGGCACTCCATGTATAGATGACACTATACTGCTCGTTGATAAAGTCACCTGCTTGATGAGCCATCAGGCGCTCCATCTATCCAGTAGATCATTCACCTTGAGTATGGCTCCTGGTAAGATGTTCAGCATCTGAGAATTTCACCCAGATCATATTTGTATGGAATATGAGGTCCGCATAGAGTTATAGGACGGATCTATCTACTCACTATCAGATGACACCGTGCCGCTCCTTGATCAAGACACCTACTTGATGAGCTATCAGGCACTCCATGTATAGATGACACCGTGCTGCTCCTTGATAAAACCACCTGCTTGATGAGCCATCAGGCGCTCCATCTATCCAGCAGATCATTCACCTTAAGTATGGCTCCTGGTAAGATGTTCGGCATCTGAGAATTCCACCCAGATCACACCCACCACATCGCATTCCGTCTGGGCATGGTCCTCTGATCCCATTTGTATGGAATATGAGGTCCGCATATTCCGCCTTTATATGTAAGTAAGAATAATCGAATCTCCAAACTAATGTGATATTGTCCGGTTTGGGCCCAGTGGCCCACACGGCATTGCTTTTGGTCCACTTCCAAAATTCCTCATACTAGTTGAGGTATGTTCTTACTTATATACTATTGATCCTTCCCATGTTTAACCGATGTGGAATGTGGGACTTTGGTCAACACCTTAACAAATCCTGCTCTCGAACAAAGTACCACCTTAGCCTCCTCTCAGTTGACTTACATCCGCCCACTCTAATCAGGTTGGTGTTACTTGAATCATAAAGGCACTACGGATGTTAATGCTCACCTCCTATTAGATGACACTGTGCCACTCCTTGATCAAGCCACCTACTTGATGAGTTATCAGGCACTCCATCTATAGATGACACTACACTGCTCCTTGATAAAACCACCTGCTTGATGAGCCATCAGGCGCTCCATCTATCCAGCAGATCATTCACCTTAAGTATGGCTCCTGGTAAGATGTTCGGCATCTGAGAATTCCACCCAGATCACACCCACCACATCGCATTCCGCCTGGGCATGGTCCTCTGATCCTATTTGTATGGAATATGAGGTCCGCATATTCCGCCTTTATATGTAAGTAAGAATAATCGAATCTCCAAACTAGTGTGATATTGTCCGTTTTGGGCCCAGCGGCCCACGCGGCATTGCTTTTGGTCCACTTCCAAAATGCCTCATACTAGTTGAGGTATGTTCTTATTTATATACCATTGATCCTTCCCATGTTTAACCGATGTGGGATGTGGGAATTTGGTCAACACCTTAACAAATCCTGCTCTCGATTAAAGTACCATCTTAGCCTCCTCTCATTTGACTTACATCCGCCCACTCTAATCAGGTTGGTGTTACTTGAATCATAAAGGCACTACGGATGTTAATGCTCACCTCCTATTAGACCACCACTTGTCTTGTTACTTAGCGCCAACACCAATCAAACCACACTTCTTGATGAGTCAAAGGTACTTCGAACTAGGATCTCTAAAGTAGATCACCTTGAGCTAGGCTTGCTTGTTCATTATGTTCGACCTCTGAGATTTTATCCACATCACGTTCGGTTTGGGTTTGACTCTGATACCAATTTTTGGGAATATGGGTACCGCATATTCTGTCTCCGTATATAATTAAGAACAACCAATCTCCAAACTACTATGATATTGTCCGCTTTAGGCCTAAAGCTCCACAAACGTTTACTTTTTGGTCCACTTCCAAAAGGCTTCACATTAGTTAAGATATGTTCTTACTTATATACCATTGATCTTTCTCATGTTTAACCGATGTGTGATGTGGGACTTTGGTCGTCACCCTAAAAAATCATCCTATCAAACAAAGTACCACTTTAACCTCCTCTCAATTGACTTCCATCCGCCCACTCTAATCAGGTTGGGGCTACCTGAACTATAGATGTACTACAGATGTTGCCGCTCACCTCCTATTAGACCACAACTGTCTTGTTCTTGAGCGTCATTCCACTCAAGTACCACCGTATTAATATACTCCAATCAAGCCACACTTTTTGATGAGTCACGGGAACTCCAAACTAGGATATCTAGAGCAGATCATTCACCTTGAGCATGGCTACTGGTCCATCTTGTTCGACTTCCGAGAATTTCACCACCATCGCGTTCTGTCTGGGCCTGGAGCTCAGATACCATTTGTTGGGAATATGGGTACCACATATTCCATATTTATATATAAGTAAGTACAATTGATCTCAACACTCGTATGATATTTTTTGCGTTGGTGCCCAAAGGCCCGCACGGGTTTGCTTTTGGTCCACTTCCAAAAGACCTCATACTAGTTGAGATATGTTCTTACTTATATGTCACTTATCATTCCATATTTAACCGATGTGAGATGTGGGACTTTGGTCGCCACTCTAACAAATCTTCCTCTCGAACAAAGTACCACATTAGTCTCCTCTCAATTGACTTCCATCCGCCAACTCTAATAAGTTTGGGGCTACCTGAGATCTAGAGCTTTTTAAAGTGGATTTATCTGCTCACTCGACCACTCTGCCTATTCCTTAGCTAGGATTGGAACTAGGTCTTACCATTGATCATACCGCCTGTTCCTTAGTGTCACTCCATACAATTCAGCCTCGTCTTGATCCAAAGAGTCACAGTACTCTGAACTAGACTGTATAGAACAGATCATTCACCTTGAGCATGGATGCTGGTTTATCATGTTCGACCTCTGAGAATTTCACCACCATCGCGTTCTGTCTGCGTCTGGCTCTGATACCATTTGTTGGAAACATGGGTACCACATATTCTGTCTCCGTATATAAGTAAGGACAATATGATATTAACACTAGTATGATATTATTCGCTTTGGCACTCGAAGGCCTGCACGATTTTACTTTTGGTCCACTTCCAAAAGACCTCATACTAACTGAGGTATGTTCTTACTTATATACCATTGATTCTTCCCATTTTTAACCAATGTGGGGTGTGGAACTTTGTTCATGACCTTAAAAAATCCTCCTCTCGAACAAAGTCCCACCTTAGCCTCCTCTCAATCGACTTACATCCGCATACTCTAATCAGGTTGGTGCTACTTGAATCATAGAGGCACTACGGATGTTACTGCTCACCTCCTATTAGACCACATATTTTCTTGCTCCTTTGCGCCAACTTCAATCAAGCCACAATGTTTGATGAGCCAAAGGCACTCCGAACTAGGATCTCTAAAGCAGATCACCTTGAGCTAGGCTTACTAGTTCATTATGTTCGATCTCCGAGATTTCATTCATATCGCGTTCGGTTTGGGTTTGGCTTTGATATCATTTGTTGGGAATATAGGTACCACATATGCCTTCACCGTGTATAAGTGAGAACAACCGATCTCCACACTAGTATGATATTGTCCGCTTTGGGCCCGAAGCCCCGCACGAGTTTGTTTTTTGTTCCACTTTTACAAGGCCACGCACTAGTTATGATATTTTCTTACTTATATACCATTGATCTTTCTCATGTTTAAGCGATGTTGGATATGGGAATTTGGTCGTCACCCTAACAGTCGAGTCATAGAAATTAAAGTTTCTTGAATGCTTCGAAGGGTTATTAGAATAAATAGTCAAAACTAATCATGATATCATTAAGTTACACACATACCTCACGAAGTAGTAAACATCATTAATGAGATACGTTTTGAATTCGGTTCTAAAAAATTGAACTTGTTATCATGAAACATGTATATAATAGTGCAAAAATAATTATAAAGGATATGATTTGTCCTGACCATCACATGGATTTAAGCGAATGATTCAAAAATATTTGTCTGAATGTAATCTAAGATATCCATCCGTTTGTGTGAATATAATTTCTTTTAATAAGTTTAACATCCTTTAATATATTTAACACAAATACTAATGTTAAAATAATCCACAAGACATACAAGATTTTCAATAACTAGATTGTCACTCTCGTTTGAAAAATATGACACAAATTTTTATGCAAAAACATACTTAATTTTCCAATGTGCTATAGTTTATAATACATTAATATGCATATGGTTAATAAAAATGAAAATTTTATATAGTTATATACAAATTATTTCACCTAAATACAAATTATGAATGGTTGTAGATATGTTTTACCATGATTTAATTCATAATAATTTGATGGTTTTTCAAATAAAGACAAACTTAACAAATGTTACTCTATCAATCTACCAATTGTTATAAGTAAAGTAATCTCTAAAAAAGACTATGGACGTGGATCTTTTTAATGAACCAAGGCTTAAGCCTTTCACGTTCAATTTAATTTTTTTCATATATTCTTTTGATAGTAATCCAACAGTCATTAAATTCTACTTAACCTTTTTAAGATCCGGAACCATCTTAAGATCTGGAACCATGTAGCACTACATTATCTCTCTAATTTGTTGGTATTATATTTAGAGATACACATTGAAATTATTATTTTTACACCAACAATAAATAAAGGATATGATATAACTAAATATATATACAAAACTAATATTAAAAATTAAAAAAAAATTATAATTTTTTTATAACACTTTACAAACTTGAGCACATATTAAATATTTACATAATTCTTTTTTAAAAGAATTTAATCATTTATTATAGTTTTAATATTACATCTTAATCTATATTTGTCTGGCTTATAAAGCTCATATATCTGCAAAACAAATGCTAAAAATCTAACTTAGTGATGAAATATACAAATGTCTTAATGATATTTTTAGATATTTTACTATGATATACTTTAGAGATACCTCATTGAAGTATCATTGTAAAATAAATAAGCTTAAATTTTAACCACTTCATTGTATTCCTAGATGTTATACGTTTAATTTATAAGTAAGATGAATAAATTTGTACATAGTTATCGTATAGTCTGGTTGTCTGATTGATATCCTAATATATTTAATGAACAATGAATTTTATATATGCATTACACTTAACTAGTTATATGATTTTAAAAATGTATAACTATGACATGGTGCAAAAAAATAACATACATATATAACAACATAACATTTAACTATATAATCATATAAACTGATTTAATTGTTTAGTTTTATACTTCAAAAATATTCAAGTGTTTAGTTAAATTTTATCGTTTGGGAATATGAGGATCACATATTCTGCTTGCATATATAAGTATGAACTAACGCGATCTATGTCCTAGTATGAAATTATCCATTTTGAGCCCGTACAACTTTACTTTTTGTCCACTTCCAAAGGACCTCTTACAAGTTGAGGTATGCTCATACTTATATATGATATATTTTTTGATACATAACTCATGTTGAATCAAGTCTTATTTTCAACCCGCTTCCTTAAACTTGATCTAAATATCTCAAGTCAACTATTTGACTTGTTAATCGGTCTTTCTATCGATTTATCGATGCCATATTGTTACCTCTATTCCCAGAATATATCCGCATTTTTAATCAGGTCACACTGCCTTGGGAAGGAATTATTTTCTTACGATAATCTAGGCCACATTTCATGTCAGGGACCTTAACGCTACATCTTTTAATTTTGATCTAGTATTAATTTGTTAAAAATTATACGAGTATTTTAAGGCATATATTATATTTACATGTATACGTATATAAGTATAAAGACATAAACCAATTAATTAAGTTTAATTAAATCATGAATGCTCTATGATATATCATAATCAAATTATCAAACGCGTACTCTAGTCCTTTTGTCTTCTCTACCCAATAGTTGAAAAGTTGTGAGAACTATCGTAAGTAACTGTCGGCAAGAATAAACTAAAATATAATGACATACATGTTCTTATTCTTGGCGAAGAAGTTCGAAGAAAATAATATGACGAGTATTCAAATAATGATGTCGTATTTAAAGTTAAATCAAGAAGAAAATTAAATAAAAAAATACAACTACAAAATCTAAAAAAAGAAGATCGCAAAGTAAAAACTAATCTAAAGGTTCACATGATCCATGTGGATATGGATAAATAGGAAATATACAGAGGTGTGACAAAGAACCTAAGATAGATACAGGTGTAGTAGATAAAATTATAAATGCCAACTCTACTGATACTATGTGGCACCAAATACTTGGGGCATATGAGTAAAAAACTATAAAGGTACTTAAGTCAAACAAAAAAATATCAAGACTGAATACCATTGATTTTAGTATGTATGAGAGTCACATCCTTAGGAAGTAGAATAAAGCTACCATCATCACATACGCTATAGCTCCAAAACTAGAAACCTTAAAGTTGGTACATTTTAATTTTTGGGAACATCTTCAGTTCTATCATTTGGTAGCTCGTTATACCATATCATATTTATTGATAGACGACTAGAAATGTATGACCTCATTTTTGAAAAATAAAAGTGATGCATCCAATATATTTAAGAAATAAAAAACCTTGGTTACGAATGAGATATGTTTGTAACTTAAGTATCTTAGATCAGATAATGAAGGTGAATATGTTGGTGGTGGGTTCATAGATTTTTGTGTTAAACATGGAATCAGAATAAAAAAGACCATTCTAGGGACATCATAACAAAATAGTGTAGTTAAGCACATGAATCAGACCATAAATGAACTTGCTAGAAGCATGAGGTTACATGTTGGGGTGTAAAAAAATATTTATATAGATTGCAAGACTACATTTTATATGATCAATTGAAGATCATTAGTCTTGTTGAATTTCAAATTTCTAAAGGAACGATGAAGTGGTAAATAGGTAAATCTTTCTTTTTAAAAATTATTTAGTTGTTTGTCATATGTTCATGTTGGTTCCAGTGCTAGAAAAATAATTGATCCTAAATCTAATAGTAGATTTACTCGTATTATATTCAAAGAGTAGATTCTCGGTCACAAATCTAAATTCATCTGCATTTTTTGATTTATGCTCCCTTCGAGATTTCCAAGGTCAACTATCATTCCTCCTCAAAAACGTATATCATTTTCTCTTGTGTAAGAATCACCTTTCTCAAGATTTTGAGAAAACTCCTCAAAATCTAACCCAATAGGGTTCACTTGTATTCGTTGATATATATCGATGCTTGTTTTTTTATCCTTTATAGAGGAGTGGTATCCCTTTTCTTACTGAAATTATACTCTTCGATGATTGCCTCTTACTCGATGAACATTATGAGACTCGTCAGATCGGCTTTCCAATTCTCTTTTCTCATTTACTCGTTGCACATCAGATCGTACCCTACTAACTCTAACCGGTTATTTTGTCTGATCAAGCTCTTCATTGAAATAAACTATTCGTTCTAATAACGGATTCATTCGATCCTCAACATTAGAATGATCATGTTGATAATTTACTTGCATACCATCTCGATTTTTTTCTCTACCTTTTTCCTGACTCTACACATCTTCTTCCACAAACACTGTTGGATCAATCTAGACTTCAAGATCTATAATTGTGATCCGATCATTTGTTTTTTGGTTTTAGATTTAAAATTTGGGTACCAAGCGTACCTCCCACTATGGTCGCCAATGACGAGTCTAAATATTTCAGTAGGACAAACAGAGGTGTAAAGAGATTAATGTTTCAATTAAGATAACGTTTAGAGAGAAAAGCTACTAGCAAATCTTAGAGAGAGAAAGTAGTCAAATGTTAAAAGTATCAAGTTATTCCTATTCCCAAGAAAAGTACACCTATTTACACGTGACATGGTTACATATAACAAACGTTTTTTGTTACGTGGATATCTCACCCACTTTACTCCTTACACAAACATATTTCTTACGAATTACAACTCTAGTCATTTATATTTACATTTACGCGAGACTTTTTTTATACATAATAAAATAATTATTTTCCTATATAATAGTAATTATTTTTACTCCTCATCAATGAGTACCATCAATTATGCTAGAAGTGAATCAGATAATTGTTGCTACATACAAAAAATATGAGAACACTTTTATTATTTTGCTACTGCATGTCGATGATACATTTATTGCAGAGTAGTGAGGAAATAAATATTCTACATAAGAAACTCTAAAGGAATTCCCAAAGAAGGGTTTTGGAGTTTCAAAGAAAATTTGGTATGAGAATCACGAAAGATAACAATCATGATACCTTGAAGTTATCACAGTCATAATACGTAAATACGATTCTGAAGATGTGTAACATTAAGAGTACCACTTTAAGGTAACCAAATACTTGTCACCTAAGACTACATACACTGATCCTTATATGAAGAATATTCCTTAAGCATCAGATATTAGGAGTCTTATGCATGTCATGGTTTGCACCGGAAAACATATTTCACATGCAATGAAATTGTTAGTAGTTACATGCGTAGTCCATGAAAATAAAATTAAGAGGCAGTTGAAAAGTATTACATATACATAACTTTGCTTCACATGTTAGGTTATGCAGTTGTAGGGCTATGATAATGTTGTCTTGGCTACAAATATTGATAGTAGAAAGATTAAAATTGGGTATGTGTATACTATTGGTGGTACTAATGTGAGTCGACGTGGTTCTAATTTGAAGGAGATAGTAGCATTATCTAATACTGAGTATGAATTTTTTACTATTATTGAGAGAAACAAAGAGATTATATGGTTACAACGTATCTTGGGCGAATTGGGCATGAATAGCAAAAATAAATTTTTACATAATTATAGTTAGATGTATTATTTTCTTTGTGAATAATCCAACATACCATTCTAAAACCAAAAACATGGATACTAAGTATCATGTTATTCAATCTTTGACAGAGGATAGTAAGTTGAAACATTTTGAAAAAACCTTGACCCTTGAGAAACTAAAGTTGTATGCAGATTCAGTGGATCTTTAAGCTTAATGATTGGTTAAGAGAGTTACTACATTGATTGGTGTATCAAAATTTATTTCGAGTAGATTTAGGACGCGTTATGAGTGATAATATCGACGTACGATATTTTTATGTTTCAAGGAGCCTAGTAGTACATGTCATGGCTCATACTTGTGGTGGTCCAGTAAGAAATTAAAAGAAGTTTTTTCAGAGGTTAAGTTTTTTGTTTTTATTAGGGTTTTTGTCCTATAAGGAGTTTTTATCATATTAAGGGTTTGTTTCTTAATATATCTATATATATTTCTAGTCTTTGTACTATTGTTTTGTGTTATTGTAAAAAATATTTTTTAATATAGTAAAAAACTAAAACCGCTTCTTGGACATAGACTATTTTTCGGTGAACCAATTAAAAATTCTTGTTTTTATGTTTCATTTCTTTTAGCATCCATTCATATCAATTAATATAAGTTCTCCAAGCCCATATGGTGTTCTATATGGATAAATTCTCAGGTATCAAACATTAAGGAATATCCATGCTCAAGACATATAGATATATGGTGAAACTCTATGGCTCAGGTGTTGCACAATCTAATTAGAATGAGAGGATGAATGACAATAAAGATGAGGCTAAAATTATACTTGTTCGAGAGATGAATTGTTAGAGATGATCAATTTTATTACACTGGTCACACATGAGAATGATCAATGATATATAAGTATGAACATATCTCCACTATTAACATAACTTTTTGAAGTGGACCAAAAGTGAAATCATGCGGGTCGGACCCAAAGTGGATAATTTCACGCTAATGCGGAGATCGGGTTGGTCCTTACTTATATACGGAAACATAATATGCAATCTCCATATTCCTAACATATCTTCGTAGTATTTAGTGTAAAACCTTCATGCTAATGCATTCTATATTATATTTTAAGGTATTTTTTTAAACGTTTTAATGTTGGCTTATTATCATATATAAAAACAAGAGTTTTTTCTTCTTTCGTTAGCTCGATCCTCTTATTTTGTAAAACTAAATAATACTATATCTAGTTTCATAGAACATACAACACTTATTATTATAATTATACCATGCATAAAGGTTCATCCATAATACAAATTGTTTTTTTATCAATTATATGAACAAGTCGTGATGTGAGTTTTAGTGGATAACAATATGGATCATTTTGACAATATATGTGGTTCATTAAAACATGTCCTCAAATTAAACATCAAATAGTTTAGATGTGACTTATGAAAAACCAAGTCTTATATTAATATTCGGTTGATATTTGTACATCATCATACGACAAACATCCGAATACATTCTCGAAATCAAAAGTCTAACATTAAAATTTCAGTTATCATATTTAAAAAAATAAATATATTTTTGAAAACCCTAATTTTAAACATGCACAAATAATCATATGCATTTTAAACTTGATAAATTATTAATCAAATTTCATAATATGCAATTTGAATGTTTGATATATATATATATATATATATATATACTTAATATTTAAGATATATTTATGGCGAAGAGGTTTGTCTCGGGATAAAATAATTCTCCTACCATTGCAATATGATTTATTAAAATGCGTTGAATAATTTTATCAAATTATATTTTTTTAAATTATAATTATATTAATTACACAAATATTTTTTTTTTCTAAAAACGGTGCATAGATCTGAGAAAATATGTATTTCCCCACTACAAATCTTTTAAGTTTTCTCTCTTATGTTTCCGATCTTCGTTTCATGGTTTGCTTTTAATGTCTTTTGTTATTTTTATTTTCTAGATTCTCTCCCGAGATACATTTTGGTATGCGTATCGATACCGATGGCTAATTCTGGTTTTAGTAAGAAGTTTCGTACAATTATCAAGGTTGACGTTCTATGGAATCACACAAGGCATTTATTAGGTAGTAAAGGCCACTGCCCCAATTATTGTAATTACATTTTATCGTATTAAGGTTTACTGTCTCGTCGAGACAAGAAATGTTTTGTTGCTGATCAGTTTGAGGACTTCTTTTCATAATTCTTGTTATTTTCTGTCTGTTTTGTTTGTTAATCTTGTTCATCTCTATGTAGTTATTATTTTACTATTGCAGAACCATGGTTAGTCGTTGTTATATTGCTTTTAGTTTATACTAACTATATTTTTCCTATAAAATTGATTATTTTTAAATAACGCATATAAAAATATATCATGAATTGATAGTTCATATTTTGATTTTAAAAAAATATATAGTTATATTTGTACGATATAATAGATTTTGGGTGAAGAGGAAGAAAACATAATTGTAGTTCTGCTTTTCCGGCATTAAAATTCGAGAATAGGCTTTCTTATTTGACAAATGTGTGGTTAAACATCAAAAGATTATGGAAATTGAACTCATTTTTTTGACAATCGTCCTGCTTTTATTATTGGATATGCATTACAGAGTGGACAGTCCAAACAAAAGCTAAGTATAAAACCATTGGTCTAACTGGATTGGTTCAATATCACATTTAAACATTTGGAAAATTTCAACCGTGTTATGCAACTATAATTTTAAATTAATCGCAAATAAAAGTCACAAACTTATTCATTACAAATAATTTATAATTAATACTAGATAGAAAGTATCATGACCGCGTGCAATTATATACCACTATATACATATCTATTTTTTAAAATAATATTTGATTTAATAAGAAACTAAAAACTTGAATATTACAAGTGTATCAATGTTGATATTATAAAAAATACTAACTAAGCTAAGTATTAATCCAATTTCATCACAAAGTTAAACTCTTAAAATTGTATTTTTTATAAGAGAAATGAGGCTTTCGGAATGGAGCCTCAGAGATACCTCAAACCTGCATAACAACAAAGAAACATATATGGTTGAGTGTGAACCTGCCACCAAGGTTAGAGATAATCGAGTAAGTTAATTTAATATCATAATATATCATAGGTTTAGGTTCTCTAAAAGAACGATGGATGCTAACCGAGCAGGAGAGGATTCATGCGAGAAAGAACAGTTGGACCTAGTAGAGATGCACCATTTAGCAACTCAATCAGCTGCATGGGTTTGGTCTCTGAATATACGTCTAATGTTCATATTAGGGGAGATCATTTGTCTCCAAATCAAGATTAATAGAGAGATACCAAGGGGATTTACCAAAACTTAACATATTAACTGAATTTTGGGAGTCAATTTATATATCAAGGAAGGTATAATTATGAGCTTTGCAGTAAACAAGACATTTAAGAAGGGATCTCGTTTCAACAATTAAAGGAAAGTTCTTACCAAAAATATTACCTTTAGAATCAAGAGAGAGCCATTAACATTTCTAATTACAAAACCGCCACTTGATTCCCCACTTGGTAAACAAAAACCATCAAAATTCATTTTAATTATGTTAATCTTAGAATGATGCCATTTAACATATAAGTGGGGAATATGGACAGGGGTATGATTAAAACAGCCTAGAGTCTAAACAGTTTTAAGGTCAACACGCAATGCTTTGATTTTAAAAGATTGGCATTATCTAAGTTTGTGATTAGCATAATTACTTTCTTTATTATATTAGCTGAAGATGGGATATAATATTTATATTTGGTTTTGTTTCTGGTATGCCAAATTGACCAACAAATAAAAAAGGGAAAATATAGTCTAATATGCTTAGGAGTATTAGTAGAGGTAAGCCAAAGTTTAACATTGTGACTAACATACATATTTGTATTGATTTAAATATTAAAAAGATCAGAAAATATGTCTAAACATTCCAAGATATATCATAAGAAACAAAAAGATGATTTATATATTCTAAGTTTTCACAAAATTGACAATTAGAAGGAAAACTAAAGTTACGATATTGAAGAATAATGTCCACAAATATATAACCGTTAAAGATTCTCCAAAGAATGAAAGAACATTTCTTTGGAGAATAATTTTTCCAAATTTTGTAATGAATTATTGATTATGTCTAATCTTATTCCAAGTGTTTTTATGAGAAAATAAGCCATCATAAGAAGCAGTCAATATAATAGTGTCATCAATGTTGTTCTTAATTTTAAGCTTAGTGATCTATTGATGTCAGATATAAGGATATTATGATTTGATTTATCCATATTCCGGTTCTTAGATGTGAGGACTACATGTTTTTAAAGACAATTGCATGATCCTAGAGTTTTAGATCTATAATCCCAAAGCCTCATTCTAGTGTGAGAAATGTTACATTGGACCAAACCACCTTAGACCCTGAAACTTTCCTCTCATGATTACACCATAAAATTATTTGGACAGATTATGATAGCTCTTTAAGAACCCTATACAAGAGAATAAATATTAAGGACTAGTATATCAAATGAATTTGATGAACTAGAGCCTATTTACATAAGAAATATGTTTTGAGGTCCAATAACTTATACGAGTAGTGATATTTTTTAGCAAATGATGAAACTTGTTATATGAGAGTTAACATGTGAAGAGAGGGAATCTCATATATTTGATAGGAAGAAAGCTAACCTTGTACCTTAAAATATTGGTCAAATCATTTTGAAGGATGGGGTTTACCTCATAGAGGAAAATATGACTTTTTGTCAGACTGGCTTGAGACCCGAGAGAGAGAATAATTTATCTAGACCCTAAAACTTTCATCTCATGATTAAATCATAAAAATATTTGGAGAGATTATGATAGCTTTTTAAGAACCATAGACAAGAGAAAAAAATATTGAGGACTAGTATATGAGACGAATTTGATGAGCTAGAGCCTATTTACATAAGAAATATGTTTAGAGGTCCAAGAACTTATATGAATAGTGATATTTTTTAGCAAATGATGAAATTTGTTATATGCGATTTAAGATGTGAAGAGAGGGAATCTTATATATCTGATAGGAAAAAAGCCAACCTTGTACCTTAAAATATTAGTCAAATCATTTTGAAGGATGGGGTTGACCCCATAGAGGAAAATATGAATTTTTGTCAGACTGACTTGAGACCCGAGAGAAAGAATAATTCATCTAGACCCTATCTTCTTAGATTGAGGGAGTTTAGATCACCATAGCAAAAAATCATTAGGTTATCCGCAAAATAGAGGCTGACTATTTTAAGCTTTTGATATTTATATTGGAATTTGAAATTCATGTCACTTTTTTTCCCTTGATGATAATTGATAAGACTTTTATGGAGACGAAATGTAATAGGGAGAAAGGGTTCGCTTTTCATGGGCCATTTCTTAACATTATAAAAAGTTTTATTAAGGTAAATTTTGAGTGTAACCCTATAGCCTTTGTTGTTAGTTTGGTAACCTTCAAGGAGTTATATGGAGAGAAGGATGATACCTGAGATGCTTTGTCCTGAAACAAAGCTTATTGAGATTTATCAATCAGATACAAGAAGGAATCATTGATTATATTTGGAGATAATTTTATGCACGATATTGCAACATGCAATTGATATAAAATCATCATTGTAAAATGAAGTGTATTTTTAGGTATGCGGACGATATAAATAGAATTCTTAGAAGGCCTCATCTAAAATTGAAGAAATTGAGAATCTCATTTGCAAATATCCTTACCTATAATATTCAAAAAATGCTTGAGAAAACTCACGTTGAAGCCATCAGGCCTAAAGTATGGATCATTATTGATTATGAATACATAATTTTTAATCTCCTCGCATGTTACAATATAAATAATTGATATCTTATCTAGAAGGTTGAAATTTCTAGAAATAAGAGTAGAAATCGTAGCAGCACCCGAATAACCGTAGTTCACTGAGACATTAACAACTCTTGATGTATGGGTTATCATGCCTCCTCTATTATTAACACTATAAAAAAAATTGTTACGTAAGATACAAGTTTTGATACTAATTTTTTTTTAAAACTTTTTGTGTTCCACTCTCCTAGTCTGAGCCATGACTCTCTCGTTTTTTGCTTTAAGAAATATTCTTCAGATATGTTGAGGAAATTGTATGAAGGTGAAGCCTCTGTTTCTTTCAAAATAAATATGAGGTTTGCGGGGTCATGAAAAAAGGAGAGAATGGACATGGAATATATTTTTTTGGACGTTGGATAAACGATAGTTAATGTCACTGTATTTATTACGGTTGAGAACACAAAGAACCAATTGAAGACAAATGAGGTTTTAGGTTACCAATCTCATACCTTGAGGGTTGTTAGAAAGATCAAGATATTTTTGACAATATATTTGTATTGAGTGTAATATTTCTACATCTTGAAAATTTTGAATGGTTTTTCCTTATGGGGGCTAGAAGTGTCTATGTTTAGTGTGACTGTGGTATGACCCGATGATCGGGGAAATACATAATGGGAAAAATACATTGGGATAAACTTATCTTAATTGTTGTGGACTAAGACATTGTTTATTTTGAAAGAGATAGGATTGAGAGTAGAGATGAAAACTCCAAAACGGTGGGTATCCAAATGGAACTGACTCGGCGGGGTGAGTTACCTGAAAAATAAATGGGACAGATTATGGTTTTTATTTTTACTATCCGTCTGGGTTCTGGTGGGGTTTCAATTTTTCATATTATACCACGGGCACCCACCTCAAACCCGTCTTGTGAAAAAATAATTTTTTTTAAGTATCCCATTCCAAATCTAGGAACTCTAATCTTATCACTCACAGTCTCGCTTCACACTGTCAATAATCTCTTCCCTCTCACTTCAACTATTTTCCATTATTTTCTCGATCCACCTTATTTGGTACCACCAACGGGCTCCAATGATTACAAAAATATATATTAAGAAGGGGGGGGGGGGGTTGAATCTCTGTTTTCTCCAAACAACATACACAAATTGAGAGGATGTTTCCATTTGATATCGTATCGTATGCTTTTTTCATCATCCATCTCAATAACATTTTAAGATCTGGTTTTTTGTTTTTTTGTTTATTGTATTAAGCTATGTTTAGTCTAATTTATGCTTCTCTATCGTAGCTAAATTTTTATTTGGACTTACGAGTTGGTAATGTGTTTCTTGTTGAAGTTTAAATGGATCTATCAAAGTCTTTATTGAATTTTGCTAGATGTCGTGTAATGACTTTATTTTTTTATATAGGTAATTCTTGTGATTTTCTGATAGTAAGGATAAGTAATAATTTTGCTAGACCATTTATTTATTTTGAGTATTTAAATAAATATATCAAAGTTAAAACTTCTCAGTCTAGGAGAGTAATAATGTAGACATTTCACATAATGATTGTCTACTTTAAGAAATATTCGTAAAAATTCATATCTTAAGCTATATAATATTTGGAATTGATTTGGTTAAGGTTTTTTTATTAAATCTATGATATGTTTCTATTTTTGGAGTATCTCCTTTGATATATTTATATTGAGTAACAAAAAATGTTAAGCATTAGAATTTTCTTAGGCAATTTTTGTGCAAAACTCGAAAGATTTTGACTAAAATAATATATGAAGAAGGTTATTGAATGTTATTTGCATGAACTCAAATATGAAAACCAAATAGAAAAAACCAAAAACTTTTATTTTGAGTTGTTTTCTCGAGCCCTCAAAAGACAAATTAGTATTCATTCCCCACTTCCTCATTCTTTTTTACTATTAAGTAATGAAATGATGAGAGAGAAACATTTATATTTCCTTTTGTCATGTTATGTGTATTTTATTCATTTTATCTTATATATATATATATATATATATATATATATATATATATTTCACTTTTTTATCCTACCATAAAACCTTTATGAACCAAAACCACATTTAGTCCATTTAATAAAATAGGAAGAAATATATTATTACTTAATTATTGTTGTAATATTTGATGTATTTCCCATGAACTAAACACCTATTATAAAATGTCTCCACCACTTGAAAGAAGTAGAAGAATATAAGTTAGTTAACTAATCTCAATTGGTACCCTCTAATTACCAGTTCAATGAATTAGGAAAGTTAATAGATTCTTCGAGAATATAAAATGCATATAGTAGGTAGACTATAATAAAACTTAATATTATATTAGCTTGAGGTTTTGTTGGCTTACAGATTCTATGAATTAATAAATAAATACTTCTCTTATCCAGAGATTATTAATATTTATATAGGTTCTTATGATGTGCATACTGCATAACATGTATTAGATATTTCAAATAAACATGTAAAATCCAAAGTTTTGAAGAATATGCTTTGAAAGAATATCAAATTCGATAATAGTTAACAATTATTTATGCAGGTTATCAAGTTTGATTAATAGTCCTTAACAAATTGAGATATTGTGTAGGATAGGTCGAGTTGAACTAAGTTTTCCTTGCTTACGTTGTTTATAAGGCTAAAACATTGAGAGAGGTTAAAAATGAGTGCTTTTTAAGTCTTTTAAGAGAGGTTAAAATGGGTTACCAATATTAATAGAGTATTAATATATCAATATTTTGTTTAAATATTATAGTACATGTATTCATATATTCATATTGTTTTATTTTTTTGAAATCAAGTTGACAAATATCACAAGTATTAACAATGTATTTTTTTATTTTCCTAAACAACAATTTATTTTTAATTAATACTTTTTAATGAAGGTTCAAATGTCTTCGGTAAATAAATTTGATTTTCATACACCCACCAACAATAATATTATTGAAAGTTTCGAGGTTTTTGAATCTCCTATCTAGTAGGCTCTTTTTCTCCTATCCATAAGTTTTGTACTTGCTGTATGGTTCCCGGTAGACTCATTTCCTCTGATTTCCATAGAAGCTCCATCATCTACACTCTTTTCTTTCTCTGTCTCTAATTGATAAGATTTATGTTCAGACACTTCATCGTTTCTTGGTTCATGTGACATAGCATCTCTCTCCTTGTTATGTCTGTCTAGAGCTAATGTTACTGTTGTACTCTCGCACTCCACCATCACTACCTCTTTTACATCACGTTCATTACCTCCCACTTCGTGTCCCTGTTGAACTGCCACTCATTCCTCTCCGGCCGTATCATTGACAACAGCTGTTTAAGGTTTTTAGTTTGTACGATTGGCATACATGTTGTATCAGCGGTATCTGCCACCACTGGCTCATTTCCAGCATGCTCATTAACTACAACTACTATTCTTGTAGCACACCCACTTCATCATCTACCATAGTATCATTTTCAACGACTATTGCAAAAGAAGTTGTTTGAACCACTTCCTCGTTATTTGTTCCTCTAAGGTAGTAGTTGCCTCCTTTACAGGTTTGTCTACTACTACCGTTGTTGGTGCACTATCAGACTTCCCAACCCCTGTCTCTCGCAACATGGCATCTGTCATATGTTCAATAACTACAAAATTTGAGGTACATGTGTTCTCTCCCTCAATCACTGTTGGTTCATCTTTGTTTATATCTACCTTCAATTCTACAAGGACAATATATGTACTATCTTCATGCACCATCCTACCCACATCGTCCCCTATAGTATAAACATTAAATTGAGATCGTATTGTTTCACTACATCAGACACTAACATCGTCAGCTACATTTCATCCGCTACTTCAACTTACTTTTCCTCTTTCAATTATATTTTTTCCATCATATCGACTGCCTCCACCGTCGTTTCTTCTTCCTTTGAATCATCCACCTCATCATCTTCGGAAACATAGATTATTTTTTATAACAATCTATCATCTTTTCTATGTTTCTTCCATAAACCATGTCTGTGAGATTGGTAAACAATAGTTTTAGGTTTTGCCTTCTCTGTTTCTTCCGCAACGACCTGTTCAGGTTCCTCGTTATCTTCACAACATAATGGCATTGAAAATATCTTCACGAGTGCAGGATTTTCATCATCTATGTTATCTTTTACTACCTCTAACTTTGCTTTGAACTCATCTAACTCTCTCTGCAGCTCTTCAATCTGTGGAAACACTAGTATGTTAAATATTTAAGGTTAATTTTTAAACATGTTGTCGCCTACACAAGCAGAGCAATACTTACTTGTTTCTTTTTTGTGCTAGTGAAATCTTCAACTGTTTATTTTTAACCGCGTACCGGTACCTCTTGCTCTTCTTTTTTACTTCGACATTGTCACACAAAATTTACGTGACAGTCCGCTGAGAGTTCCAATACTGGACTTATGCTTCGCTCTCTTTCTCTTGCTCTTCGATTTTGTTGGAGTCAAGTTCTTCTATACTAATATATCTTGAAGTGATAGTTCATATTCATCTTGTTTCTTTGGCGGCATTGGGTTGTCATCAAATCGTGGTTCATTGTCAATTCTGGTTGTAGAAAAGTGTGATCGATGTCTATAATTGGTTCATGTCTCAACCTGAGATGATTTCTTCTGCCTTTTGCTTGTTTTATGTGCCACAAATTTCTTCCTTTTTTAACTAGTTCCCTTATGTGATAGTGGTTATTGTTGAGAGCTCCCACCAAATTCCACGCATTTAAAAGCTTCTATTTCATCCTCTGTCAGCAACAGCTCACTCTCCAAAACCTATCCAATCGTGTAAACTTCATTACGATTTTAAGTTATTAAACATTGCTAGATGGTTTGGTCAACTGCTATTGCGATTCATGAGTATTAAAACATTGGTACATTAGTTTTAAAATAATATTTTCTTACATGCTTGTCTCGTAGCTCGCAAACCATCTTGATCATGTCCATGGTTTGTCTCCTCCCCCTTGAATCCCCACCATTTATAGCATCTAGGTATGATTTCGATCCTTGGTATGTCAACCCTCATCGAAATATGCTTCATCAAAAAAGGTTGCATACAAAATAAATTAAACATTCGATGTTGGTTTTAAAAACTAGCATAATAATATATATATATATCATCATACTTACGAACAGAACAATAACGCATCCGATAACTCTATTGGGATTTCCGCCAATAAGACATTTTCAAGGGATCGGTGCAACTTCTTAACTATAGCTCTCGACCAATCGTAGTTGGTCATTTTCACCATTTCCTCCACGTAGAACACTGTTGTCCAACCTATTATATCCCCTGAAACTGAGAAGAACAGGGTCGAGCAAATGAAAAGTATCAAAAGATGAGCAACGTCCTTCACCTCATCCTCCCCTTCATCCCTAACTACTTTCTCTATAGCTTTCTGCAACACAAAGAACAACATCGTACATTAGTCCAAAAATACATCAAGAATATAACATATGTATAATTACATTTACCTTTATCAAAACATTCCATACAGATTTGTTATTCGTCGGCCCACTTTTCCAAGCGCGTTGACTCAAAAAATACTTATGCATTAACCTACACTCATTCTCAGCACCTTCAGCGAATTGACCAATAAATGCTCCAGTTTTATTCAAAGGCATCTCCTCTGTCCCCGTTTTAAGCCCAAATATAGCATTCACATATGTTTTAGTTAGATTAACAAACTTACCTCCTATCTTGAATTCCTCCACCGAGTAAGTAATTAAAATTTCCTCGATTAGTTTATGAAGTTTTTTGTGTTAGGCCGTAACAATATTTTGTCTAAGAAACTTTATGATACTCACTAGACCAGACCTATAAAATACTATTTTGGCAGTTATGTTGCCTGCAGAAAACACCATTGTAATTTATGTTGTAATTATATTACAACTATAAAACATAAATCCAATATGCGTTACACACCTACAAATAAAATTGATTGTGATTTCCAGCAATCTAATAACATCCACACAATGCGCTTGTTGTAAAAACTACTAGATATTACGGACTATAAACAACAACAACCCACATTGCAATATCTACGTCAAACTTTCAAAAAAATTTCAAGATTGTGTGTTATACCTACCACATGTGTACACATTGCTAGACGCTACAAACAACCGAAGAAGTGGATGCGATTTATATATGTACTACACATGCACGTCCACCGAAATTGATATTCAGTCAACAATTCCCTAAGCAGACTAACAAAACATCGACAATGAACAAATACTAACCAACACAAATTAAAAACAACGAAAGAAGTATCACCAACCACACACAAAATTGAAAATCAAACCCATAACTAAATATCATAACGAACCCACGAACTATAGGGTACGAACTGAAAAAAAATAGAATACCAAGTGCTTATCTATCGGCATTGGTATAAACAACTAAAATAACAAACATCTTCATTAACGTCATTTTCTTTATTTAGTTAAAAAATAACTTGTACTTCTCTATCGACGTCAGAACCACAACTCCTGCAACAAACGGACTTCACCGGTGTAGAAATTTAGGGCAGATAGTGTGTGAGGTTTTCACCGGACAAACTTACGGTTTTCGTCGGTAACAATACGGTTCGGTTAAGAAAAGGGTTTATGAGTCTCCTTTGCGGGGGTTCGTGTCTCTCTGTTCTAAATTAGAAAACTCAAATTTGAGAAGGAATGAGAACCTAAAATTCTGGCTTAGAGGGGAAACAAGTGAGTTTCAACCTAAATTAGTCTATTTATACCCTTTGGGGTATATTAGTCTATTTGTTAGACTAAGGTACCTTATTGTACTATCCCATTTTGGGTACTACTTTGTAATTGGATACTTGACAAGGTATTTATGGATAGTTTTATTTATAAGATAATGGGTCTAAGATAAAATACAATTTTTAAATCTTAATTAAATGACCAATATACTACATTGAATGAATCTCATTTTTTATCTTTTTAAATTGTTTTTTTTTTGTTTTGTTCTTCTTTTATGAAATCAGTTCCGCTTTTTTTTCTCATGATATATGTTAGGCCCAAATCCATGACAAACGATTTATATTTTTTTGATTTTTTTTTTCTTTTTCAATCTTAATCCGGACAAAATTTTGTATCAAATTTTAAGATCTTCGATATCGAATCATCTGAAAACTGTAGAAAAAAAACCTTAAAGTAGAAGAAAATATAAATGTTGCTTAAACAAAGTCCTTCTCCTAAGAAAATGAACTAACATATCATCATCCTCGAAATTCATCATATAATTTTTGAACTGTTCAATATGGTCATCATGATCTTGCGTTCCATCAAACTTATCCACATTTGAAAAGGAGAATTACGCTAGTTTACTCCTTACATATACTGATTGTCTCCTTTTGTTCCCATTATTGCATACAATTTTTGATCCGCTGTGTTAACGTATTTATTGGACGTGTTCCCCTCATATAATATATTACCCCTTACATAT
Source organism: Limnanthes douglasii subsp. nivea (assembly GCA_036936605.1). Classification (NCBI taxonomy): domain Eukaryota; kingdom Viridiplantae; phylum Streptophyta; class Magnoliopsida; order Brassicales; family Limnanthaceae; genus Limnanthes; species Limnanthes douglasii. The sequence goes on from JAUPFV010000002.1 coordinate 152,165,567, forward strand.
CAAGGCATACTTTGCTTCTTTGATTTATGTGCTTTATGTGACTTTCGATGCCAACTGTTTTCCCCCTTTGAATAATTTCGCTACCTTCCTTGCTTAAAAAAATTTACCTCAGAATTCAAGCTATAATATTCAATATCACTGGATGTTATATATCGATATTTATTATTTTTATCTTTCCGCGAAGAACAATGTTCCCTATTTGACTAAAAATGTGTTTTTTGCGTTCACATCAAATTTGATGAGTTGTATAAGACTCATCAGATTGGTTTCCCAACTCATATTTTTCCTCAGCTGGATGCAATTTGTATTTCAATCTACCAAATTGAATTTGTTGTTCTCTTCAAGAATATTCATCATTAAAAACAGTTATATTTTCTAACAGTTGATTCATTCGATTTTAAATGTCAGATTGATTACATTTCTCAGGAACCTAACTATTACTTCGAATTTCTTCACTGCGTAATCTGACTTAATTGCTTCAATTGCTTCACAAAATGCTGGACCAGGTCTTGTCTCCTCCGGTTCCATTATGATCAAGTGTATCAACTGTAAATTTTGCATTTTCTCGTTTTAAATTTGCAATCTAGATACTTTAATGTCTCCCAATGTGGTCGTCAATGCTAAGTATTAGAGATATCCTTATCAACAAATTAAATTAAACCTATACTTATGGAAAAGAAAGTGAAAGTATTGGAAGAGAATTAAAGTATTGAAGTTCTAAAAAGAGAAACAAAAAAATATATTTCAAGAAGTAAAAGTCGACCTTTTATTCATTATATCTTGCCCTATTTATAAGCATGCCATCATAATTTAACTACATCAGTTACATAAATAGAAAAATTGTATTGTGGTCCTTTATATTTATAGATAATACACATTTCCTCTCATGACTTTACAATTCATTTAAAAACAATTTTAATGTTATTGTCTTAAGTCCCTCATAATTTGTATCATTATCAGTGATGATGTGTTTTTATCATTTTGAATGAACTTATGTTTGTAAATAGTTTGGGATTTTTTTATTGACTTAATGTTCGATTTGATTTTTGGAAATTTTCTCAGAATCAATAAAACTAATCTTAATTTGATTAACCAATTCAAACTATTGAGGCAACGGTTCATCGATGGTTTAGCCTCTGATGTTAATACTGATAGAACACTGCCCAGCAATGTTCACCATAGTGAGTGAACTGCGGATATTGTGGATGAACACCGCGACCTGCGAGGATTCACAAACCCACTATTGTCGTGACGACGACAAAGGGGGTTGCTGGCTGGGGGTGCGCCTAGCAACAACAGTAGGATGGGCCTAGTGTTAGCAACTCTTGCGACTCGTTGGGTGCAAGTGGAAGCAACATGTCGATTGCTTTAAAATATTTCTATTTTATTTTATTTTTAAAATATAATTATTTAATTAATTTAAAATATACTCAATTATTTATCTCAAAAATGTAATATGTTTGTCATACTAGATGATTGTATGTGTATTTAGGAAATAAATGTTATATGCTTGAATGTAAAATAAAAATGCATGATTAAGAATTCGATGATTGGTATGTGAATTCTGGAATTAATTTAATTGACCCTCCGGAAGATTAAATTAATCTTTTTTAGGAACCTAAGTTTCAAATAATTTTGGGATCAATCTAAATTCAGATGTTATCGGTTCTCTTAAAGGTTACCATTTGGGTTTAGATTGATCATGAACTGGAGAGATTTATTGAAAATGATCTTTGTGATGGATTTAATTATAAGTAGGTGAAATTATCCGTCTAGAAGGTTTCATCAATATCTAGGAAAATATAATTCATCCACGATTTTTTTTAATTTTAAGTAGGTGAAATCGACCCTCCAGAAGATTTTACCAGTACTTAAAAAACTTAAATTATGGCTATTTTAACTTAAGTAAGTGACATCGGCCCTCTGGAATGTCTCACTGGTACTTAAGAAATTAAAGTAATAATCATGGTATTTTTTCTCAAACTCATAAAATGCATGCTAGTACGATTTGCACTTCATTATCTACAATCAAGTATTTTATGGTTTACATGTTTTATGTCATGTTCATGCATGTTGTTAATTTATATGTCATGACTCTAAATGTGATATGTTTTGTTTGTTTCTTACTCTAGTCCGCATGTGTTACAATATGTTGGGGAATCGTCTACCTATGCTAGATTATTCAAATTTTACCCTATGTAAATACGACACAATTCTATATTTTTTGTATGTATGATTATGAATATGTTATGACCGGCCCCAAATCTTATAAACTTAAGACCAAATTTGAAAAAAAAAAACTCGATAATAGTATTAAGACTGTTAGATCTGACCATGATGGTGATACTATAGCATAATCCCTCAATACACAATGTCGGATTCACCCCGTATGAATGGTATATCTGAGAGGAAGAATCGATCACTAAAAGATATGATCATAAGTATGATAAGTCACTCATCTTTACCATTATTTCTATGGGGGAATCCATCAAGTGTGTTGCATATATACTCCACAAAGTACCCAGTAAAGCTATTGTTAGAACCTCATATGAGATTTGAAATGAGAATATCAAAGTTTCTCGACGATGTTGAGTTTGAGGAAACTAATAAGGGAATATATGTAGATTTTGAGGGAAATATATAAAAAAATCATAAAGGTTTTAATGGGGATACTCATGTATTAGAAGATTAGGTTTTAATGTAAAAAAATTGGTCTTGTTGGAATAATATAATCCTCAGATTAACACTAATGTTCCATTTGAGGGTTCTAACCATGATACGAATTTGGTATAGATAGAATAAGAGGAACCTCAAGGTAATCTTACAAAAGAAGATTAAAATGACATCATTCATGATGATCAAACTCTGTCTCCTTAAGAAGTGCAATAAGAGGAAACACTGCCCTTTAGACGGTCCACGAGGTAAAGGAAGAGTGGTATATATGTGGACTTTATAGTATATATTCAATAGCGTGATGAGTCATGTAATAGATTTGTAAATGATCCATCCCCTTACAAATATGGCACAGAAGGAGGATGGACTTAAAAGGGCAACGTATGATGCTCATGTGACAACATCTTCAAAGGGAATGTGACCTAAGTAGAAGGTAAATGGAAAAGGATCGGGGCAACATTAGGTAAACAAACAAAATCCCAAGTAATCGGTCGTTGGTTGATGTTTATCCTACAAAGAAATAGGAAATTTGAGGAAGTATCGCGAGAAACTCTAAGCTTACATGTTAAACAAATATACTCTCACATATTTGGTTGTATTATGAAGTAATGTTGTTTTCTTTTCAAAATAAATATTTTGTGGGTTGATTTGAAAGCAACAACTTATGTCTATATTTATCTACAGGGTACGTTAAGGACAATGATGCTAAGTGGGATGAAAACTTCATCTTTACAACAAACGAGAGTCTTTTGTCATGTTTTGGCTATTGCAATTTATCTTTAGAACTTACCACTAGACATATATTATTTTTGGAAAATGTAATGTTTATTCTTTTTTTTGGAGGAACTTGATTTCATTTCCAGTTTTAGAGTTGTATGAATATTCTCGTCTTATGGGAAACAATGGTTTTACAATCCTTTTAAATAATGTGATTATTGGGAATTGTAGCTTAAAAAAAGAGGATAAGTTGTAATTATTAACTATTGTTAATAATTGTAATATTACCATGATTGCACATCGTATACCAAACAAAATTACTAAGTCTCATAGATCCTCTAAACTATGGCACAAACGGCTAGGTGACATATCCAAATTTAGGATACAAAAGCTTATAGGTAGAAGGTTTATTGGATCCTTAGATTACTCTGATTTCGGTATATACATCGAGTGTATCAAAGAGAAACAAACCAAAACCAAAATTATATGGGTATATAGAGCGCAGGAGTCTTAAATTTCGTACATACCAAAATTTGCAAACTGTTTCCACAAGAAACATGGAACGGGCATCGGTATTTTATATCATTTATATGTAGAAGGTTTATTGGGTCCTTAGATTACTCTGATTTCGGTATATACATTGAGTGTAATGAAAATAAAGAAACCAAAACCAAAATGGTAGGGGTATATAGAGCGACAGAAGTCTTAAATTTTGTACATACGGATATTTGCAAACCGTATACACAAGAAATATGGAACGGGCAACGGTACTTTATATCATTTATAGACGAAATCTCTCGTTTCGTATACCTTTATTTCCTTCATCAAAAGTCTGAGGCCCTTGACAAGTTCAAATATTTTAAGACCCAAGCTGAAAAACAACTCAATAATAGTATTAAGACTGTTAGATCTAACCATGACGGTGATTACTATGGCATATATAATGCATCTAATGAACAAGGTCAAGGACATTTTATTAAAATACCTAGAGAAGTATGGCATAGTCCCTCAATACACAATGTCGGGTTCACCCCGCATGAATGGTATATCTGATAGGCAGAATCGAACACTAAAATATATAGTCATAAGTATGATAAGTCACTCCTCTTTACCACTATCTCTCTGGAGGGAAGTCATCAAGTTTTTCGCCTATATACTACACAGAGTACCCGGTAAGGCTACTGTTAGAACCCCATATGAGATTTAAAATATGAACATCAAATTTTCTCGAGAATGTTGAGTTTGGAGGTAAAAATAATGGAATGTATGTGGATTTTGAGAGGAAATATGTAAACATTTATAGAGGTCTTAACAACGATACTCGTGTATTAGAAGATTAGGTTTTAATGTTAAAAAATTTGGTCTTATTGGAATAATATAATCCTCAGATTAACACTAATGTTCCACTTGAGGGTTTTAACCAGGATACGGATTTAGTATAGGTAGAATAAGATGAACCTCAAGGTAATCTTCTACAAGAAGATTAAAATGACATTATTCATGATGATCAAACTTTGTCTCCTTAAGAAGTGCAATAAGAGGAAACACTGCCCTTTAGAAGGTCCATGAGATAAATGAAGAGTGGTATATATCTAGACTTTATAGTATATCTTCAATAGCATGATAAGTCATATAATGGAATTGTAAATGATCCAATCACCCTACAAACAGGCCACGGAAATCTATGACTTTCAAAAGTGGATCGATGATATGAAGAAAGAGTATAAATCAATGTAGGACAATCATGTATAAAAATCTATCCCATTACATGAAGAGAAAGACGGTTATTCGTAATTGGGTTTAAAAAACCAAACACAATTCATTAGGTGATATGGAAAGACATAAGGTGTATCTTCTAGCGAAAAGTTATACTCAGCATGAAGAGATTGATTTTAAAGAAACCTTCGATCTGGTATCGATGAAGGATTCTTTAGATCAATCATCACATTGGTTGTATAGTTTAACATTGAGCTCCATTATATGGATGTTAAGACTTCTTTTCTCAACGGTAATATTAAAGAAACGATATATATGGTGAAACTAGAATATTTTGTAATAGGTAACTCAAAGAATCTGGTTTGCATGCTTAAGAAGTCTATTTATGGGCTCAAACAGACCTCTTGTCAATAATACCACAAATTTCTTGAGGTGATTGTCTATTTTGACTTTGAAGTTAAATTGATTGAGGATAGTGTGTATCATATCTTTAGTGGATGTAATTTCATATTATATATTATATATTTGGATGAAATATTACTTGCCTCAAACAATAAGAAATTATTACACGTTACAACAAGATTTCTATTAGACAAGTTTGATATAAAGGATCTCAGTGATGCGAGTTTGTATTAGGAATCCATATACAACGAAATTGTTCCCGTGGTATTCTTGGATTATCATAAAAGGCTTACATTGAAAGTGTGTTACAACGTTACAAAAAGGAAAATTGCAAACCCCTGAGTACCCCTATAGCAAAGGGTCACAAACTTAGTATGGGTCAATATCCTAAGACAAAACGTGAGATTGAGAAAATGAAAATGATCCCTATGGCTTTGGCAGTTGGGAGTTTAATGTATGTACGCTTAAGTTTGTACTAGTCTGAACATTGATTTTACAATAAATATGTTGGAGAGATATGTTAGTAACACAGACATGGATCACTCAAAGGAAGTTGAAAAGGTACTTATATATCTGCAAGGAACAAATGGGAACATGTTGACATATCAGAAGTCGGAAAGGCTGGATATCATTGGTTATTCCGAATCAGATTTTGATGGATGCACAGACACATTAAAAATCACCTCGGGTTACGTATTCTTATTGGTTTAAGGTGTAATATTAAAGAAAAGTGTGAAAAAAAACACTTGTTGCATCATCCCCCATGGCAGCAGAATTTGTTACGTGCTTTTAGGCATCGAACCAAGCATTCTAGCTGCGAAATTTTACACCAGGTTGCGCATTGTACAAGGAATAAAAGGTCCCATTGGGTTTTATTGCAACAAAAATTCTGCATTTTAGTACTTTAAAAGCAATATGAGCTTGTTTAAATTCAAACACATAGACATAAAGTTCATGTCTGTTAAAGAGAGAGTTCAAATGAGTCAGATAAATATAGAGCACGTCGCACAAAATCCATGATAGCGGATCATCTAACAAAGGTGGTTTTGCATAAGGTTTTCTTGGGACACACCATTAGTACGGATGTAGTTGATTTAGAGGATGTTTAGTTTCATTGGGAGAGTTTGTAATAGAATTTGATGTTATATTTTGAAGTATTGTGCACATTAAGGTTTATTGCAATATATATGTTTGGTAATATTTATTGATATCTATATTTTATTGGATCTCGAAAGGTATGAACAATTTAAGAGTAGATATATATATTTACAAGTCAAATTACTCTTAGGTTACGCTCTATAATTGGCTCAATTAATTTATTGGTAGCAATAACATGATTATTATTACATCTTATTTTTGGCATTACGAGAAAGAGGGTTTTAGTCTTTTATTGTTATAAGTAATGTACGGGGTTGTATTATTCGACCATCGATGATAGATTCAAAGATCATACTAGATTTTACATAAGCCTGAATACTTTCAGGGGAGAAATAAAGGTTAAAAGTGATTAATGCTTCACCCCACGATATCAAGTCATACAAGTAACGAACTTTGTTTGTTACATGGATATCTCACCCCATAATACTAATTTGTACAAATATATTTCTTACAAATTACATATCTAGTCTTTATCCTTCCATTTTACACCAAACCTTACTAATTATGTTTCCTCTTCATTTATTTATATTCTCATTAGTAACCCCCTAGTCCTTGTGAAAAAAATTGAAGAATTACTAATAAATGTTGTGTATGAGTCAATCTCTATTTTCTCGTCGGAAATGCTCTAAAGTCTGGATGATTTCTCGTCAGAAATGCTCCAAACCATTATTTGGGAAATGTTATCTATGATTTTTTTTATAGGATAACTTTGTTTTTACCCTCAAATATGTACTACTCGTATATTTTTCTCACACTTCATTCCATTCAAAATTTATAACACCTCAAAACTTATGTGGTGTATCAAAGTAGATGTCTATAATAGTCTATAAACTAGTAGAAATCAATAGGCGAGTGTACCGTTTTATTCTGACACGCATTACATATATTAAGGTACCCAAATTTCAATCGCTAGGTGCCTGTTACATGTCAAATCAGACATTATCCAATAGGAATTTGCCTAACTCTTCAACTTCCCCCTCAAAAAATCATATTCCCCATCTTCACAACCCTGCCTATAAATGGGATCATATAACACATTTCACCTAACATAATTTAACTATAAAGATCAAGAAATAAAGTTCGACGTTCAAATAGATTCTCCATTATTGCCACCACATTATGTTCCTACGGTTTTGTCTGATCCACTTTCGGCCTGCTTCCATTCTGATTAAGTTTAGTCTAAAACAATATTACGATTGGGTTACTATCGCTCAAAGAGTTGCTGAGAGAGAAGTTGTCGGTATAGTTTCCGATACGCCCATTCAAGTCGTTCAAAGATTCGCGTATGTTCCATGGCCTCCTACAAATAAATCATAACCCTCTATTGATATCGAAAATTCCTCAAATAATCCATTAGATCTAAAATCCAAAGCTTATTCACAAAAGCCGTCTCGAACAGGTCAAGATCAATTGCCTTGGACAAGATAAAAATAAATCACCTCGATAAAGTTAGTTTGTCACTATAAGAGAATCTGAAGAGCTTAACACTTCAAAAAATCAACACTTATCATACCGTAAAGAAAAAAACCACCATTATCAATCAATAAGGCACCTTAAGACCTCCTCTCTCGAAGGAAACAACTGGGACAAACAAGAAGTCACAGGTGATTCCTTCAGAAAAAACCCTAAAATGACTTCGAAGGCACCCCCAAATCCATAAAATGCTTCTATTGATTCAAAACCATCTTCTCAATATCAGGACCGATGAACTAGCTCAACTGCACTTCCCCAACTTTGAGAATAACTATTTGAGGAAGCTGATAACTTTGAATCAAGTACTGATAGTGATTTAGAGGTTTGAATAATTGATAACACACCTTCTTTTAATTTTGAGGAGAATTCTGTGAAAAATAAAATCAAACCAAAGAAAAAGAAGATGGCCAAAGAAGTTGTCACACTGTCTGATGAAGTAGTTGTCAATTTGACTCAAAATGCCCCAAAAAACTTAATAATGGCCTACTCAAATATTTCTTGTAAACTAAATCCCCTATTAACGCAAATCCACAAGCATTATTCCGCACATTTTTTTCTAACGTTTTATCTTCGGATAACGCACCATTTGCTAAAAAAATCTGAATATTACTCCTCTAATCCGTACTAGTGACTATCAAGATTTAGCAAGCCATTTATGGTCGGTTTTCTAGCTATGTTCGTTTAGTGATCGATGGGTACTCCTCGACATATGCCATAGTTGCCAATGAATCGACGACTGTATTATCCGCTCTGTGTACGTGCTCATAGGTGACTTTTTCAAAAACGGTCGCCAAAACTCTTACCGCAACTTAATACTGGATCAATTGTTTGTTCCTTGCTTGGATTGTTCGGTGGTGTGATTAATGAGTAATTGGGAGTCGCTTATTAACCAGACATTCTTCACTCCGCATACTTGGGCCAACCTTAATCCCGCCAATGCTTTCTCGTGTTCAGCTTTGTTATTTGATGCCCTAAAACATAAATGTATTGCTCGATGCATCCCTATTCTCGATTGTGTAGTGATTTGGACACCTGTTCCACATCTACTAATACATGATCCCTCATCGGTTCGGACTATCCACTTATCTGGCTCTTTATATTGTTCGATCTCCATTTCTTACAGTTGGCTGGAGTGAAATTCTACCAGAAAATCTACCAAGGCATGGCCCTTAATAGTTATAATTTGCTCAAATTTGATGTCGAAATCACCCAATTCAACCGACCATTTGGAGATACGTCCTAAATTATATGGCCGATCTAGCATATTTTTCAAAGGGAAATCAGTTCTAACTATGATTGAATGACCCTCGAAATAGGGTCTCATTTTTCTGGCCATCGTTACCAACGGCAGAGCTAAATTTTCGAGTCTCAAATATCTTTTTTCAGCATCCAACAAGATTTTTCTTACATAGTGGACTGGTTTATGAATTCGATTTTCCTCGCGTATTAATGCTGCAATGACCACATAGTACGACACTGCAATATATAAAGATAAAGTTTCTCCACGTAAAGGTTTTGTTAACAACGTCGGAGACGAAAGATAATTGTTTATACTGAGGAAAGCCTTGATACAAGCGGGTGTCCAATTGAATGCCTTGGCAATCCTCAAAACCTAAAAAATAGCGCGCATTTATCAAAGAACTAGATATAAACCTGTTCAGAGTTGTTAGACGTGCTATCAAAATTTGTACTTCTTTAACATTCTTCGGTGGTGCCATGCTGCTCAAAGCGTTTAATTGTATCAGATCTACCTCTATTCATTTTTCACTGATTATAAATCCTAAAAACTTTCCAGATCGGACCCCAAATGAACATTTTTTCTAGGTTCAATTTAAGATTTATTCTCCTTAGGTTATCAAACGTCTCTTCAAGGTCGACGAAATGGTCTTCATCGGAGACGCTCTTAACCAGCATATCATCTATGTAAACCTCAACGTTTTATATGATCTGACTCTTGAAAGTCTTGTTCACCAACCTTTGATAGGTGGCTCCAGCATTTTTCAAACCGAAAGGCATAACCTTGTAACAATAAAGGCCTATTCCAGTTATGTATGTTGTGCATTCTTGATCTATTAGATTTAACTTTATCTTATTATACCCTGAGCATCCATAAAAGACATTAGTTTGTTTTCGGACATTGAATCCACTAATTGGTCGATCACTGGCATAAGGAAAGGGTCTTTAGAACACACGTCTGGTTAAGATCCATAAAATCCACACACATTCTCCATTTATCATTTATTTTAATTAAGACCAGGTTGGTTGTCCACTACGGATACTGGGAGACTCTAATATGGCCTACCTTTTCCAACCATTCTACCTATATAATAATAGCCTCTGCTTTTTCTTGGGAAAATGCTCGTCATCTTTGAGTTATAGGTCGTACGTTTTGGCGCACGGACAGACTATGGTAGATTACACTATCAGGGACTCGTGTTACATCTTCTGAACACCATGCAAACAAATTCAACTTATCCTTGACGAAATAAATTAATCTCTCCTGAAAACTAGAAGACAAATTCATCCTGATCTTTAAAAAATTTCCCAAAGCAAACTCGTAATTTCATAGTTTTCATGAGTCAATAATAACCCTGGGGTCTCCCTAGGATCATCAACTGGTTCCAATCCTGAGGTCGACCCTACTAAATGCTAATATTTTACTTGAATCATTTCTTTATCAGCTTTTGTTGCCAAAGCCGCTCAATAGGACTATTTTGCCGTCTTCTGGCTATTTCGGACAACGCCGACGTTGTTGCCAATTATATATTTTACACATTGATGCACCGTAGACATTACTGCATGCATCATGGATAGCCAAGATCGGCCAAAAATTGCACTGTGAGAAGTTGACGATTCCACAACCACAAAGAGTATTGTTACTTCATTTTTTAAAGGGCCTTGACTTAATTGTACCAACCCTTCGAATTCTCCGACCACCTCAACTTTAGCTCCTATGAACCCCACTATTTTCCGCTCTGATTTCAAAATAATTGGTGGTCTTTTGAAGTTCACATAAGTTAAGAAAAAAAGAATATTTGTTGAACTTCCGGTGTCAATCAACACTTTTCGTACTTCTTCGCCAGCAATTGTAGCTATGATTACTACTGCATCCTCATGTGGTCCGGCGATATCTCTCATATCATTGTCGTCAAAGCAGAGTATGGGGGCGGGCTTCAATATAAGTAAGGTGAAACCATTGCCTCTAATTGAGTAGCTAGACTTACTACATGCCTTTTTCGAGAAGAATCAGTGATTCCTGTCATTGAATCACCTCTGAAAATAGTTAATGATTCAAAAACTTTACATACGTTACTAACCTTTCCACTTCATTCAAGATCTATTTCTTCAATCATCCTGATTATGTTTCGATCCTCATCGGTATCTAAATATTCAGTAGATATGTCAAACAAATCAGCAACCTCAGAAGTAATCAACGCCGTCTTTTGCTTTGGCACTGCCACAATTTCCTAGGAAGCTACATTTTGTTGAACCTGTTTTTTTACATATGCCGTCAATTTCTCATTATTAGTTAAAGCTTGTATCTCTTTTTTTAACGCGATACAATCCTTCGTATCATGCCCCACGTCTTCATGATACTTGCAGTACCAGTTATTTCAACTTTTCCGAAGAGTTTGGATTGGGAAAGGTTTTCGAAACGGAACACTCTTCTTTGTCTTTTAGAAAATGCTCGACACATACTCAGTTAATTCTGAAAATTGTGTGGGTCGGGTCATTTATTTAAGAAAGGTTGGTTATATATCTGACTGTTATACCTAGCTCGTTGTGGTTGCAAAATCGATGTATTTCCTTGTACCTGTTGCACTACCGGTGGCAAAATACTTATCGGTTGGGGTTGCGGAAGAAGGACGGGTTTCTGCAAATTCTGCTGGTATGACATTACCGTCACTTGCAAACTTTGGTGAATTTGCACTGCTAACTCAGATGCTTCGGTTTCTTCGATCAACATCTGCTTCTCCACCTGGGCTAGCAAAGAAGAAAACGTAAAAGCTTGTTTCTTTGTGATCGCTTGTTTCATGGGACCGGGTAACAATTCCAACCTATAACCTATTAAAGTCATAAATGTCTCGCAATGGACAAGGTCGGTTTTAGCATCCACAAAGCGTCGGGTATAATCCTTTAAACTCTCGCCTACCTTTTGTCGATAGTTAACAATTGTGTCCCATTGGCTCAGAAACTTTTGCTTCTTACAAATTGTTGCATGAACATTACCCAAAACATGTTGAAATTCTTTATGCATCATTGGGGTAATCGGTTGTACCATTTCGAAGCCCGGCCTTTTATAGGTCATCGGAAAATCTTGGCAAATTAGCTTATCATCGTTGCCGAAACTTAACATAAAATTCTTAAAATCTTATAAATAATTGTCTGGATCTTTCTTTCAATCCTACTTCTCCAATTTAGAAATTTCAAAACGTTTTGGGAGGTGACCCGACAGAATTTCATCCGAAGCGGGGATGACCTCCAGTTATGCCCCAATCCAAAGACCCCGCTCCCTAAACCCTCTGTATGGGTTGTATATAATCCTTCTCCACTTAGGTTAGCAAACTGACGCCTGAACCTCTATCCATATGTCTGACTGTCTAATGGGAATTGTAACCGAGGAATATTAACTTGTTCTATTTTATTGATCATGATAACCCCTTATTTCTCGACATAAATTGAAGTTCTTTTGTCGATGTTATTTTCATGATGTTTTGATACTTTATCTCGACGAGACTTTCGGCGTCGGATCTCTCGCTCTCTCATGATCCTTTTGTCCTTCCTAAAGGGTGAGATTTCTCGCTTTGAATCATAATCGGTAGAGTTGATATACTATCGTCTAGACCGACGCTCGATTTTTATTTTGCAGACCATTATTTTATATCCGAGCACGGGATAGGCTCCTATAGTTATCTTCCTCTTTATCATCATTGATGAGGTATGATTTTGCTTTATTAAATTGTTAAGGAAAAATTCTAGAGAGACAAAGAGCTAAAGAGTTTTAAAAGAGAGAAAAAACAAGTACAAATGAGTTTCAAAGTAAAAAGTTCAACCCCTTTATTAGAGTAGTCTTGCCCTTTATATCAAGGAGCCAAGACTTAGTCTCAAACTGAAATCTGTTACAAAAGTGGGTTAATTGATGTTTAGTCCTCACCAATTATACATAGTCACAAATATTCCCTAAAACTTACATCAGTCACAAATTAAGGACAAAACTTACATTACTTACAATTAAATCCTTAAATTTATATTATTTACAATTTAGTCCTTAAAATCCTATTTCTATATCAGAAGCCCCCCTATTTCTCATGCTAGTAAATGAATAAGAACTAAAAAGTCTTTGAATCCAATTGTCTTCGAATCTTAATATCTTCGAAAACTTCCATATACTGTATAACCTCTGATAAACTTAAAACAATCATTTGAAGCATATTCAAATCAAATAAAAACAAAATTTCCTCGAAACGGTGTAATAAAATTTTACCTTAAAATCATCCTCGAAATATTATATAAATAGAAATCGTCCTCGAAATATTATATAAATAGATCGTCTTCGAATAATCATCTTCGCCTTGAAATCGTCCTCGAAATATTATGTAAATAGAAATCGTCCTCGAAATATTATGTAAATAGATCATCTTCGAATAATCATCTTCGAATATAACCGTTACGCATATGAATGTCACCGTTAAATCCATCATAACCCAAGAGGTCTAGCTTGACAGATGTTGAGCATCTGATCAATTCATCGATTTGTATTCCAACCTATCATCATAAAGGTCTTTCCAGCTTCACACACCTTCACTCACCTTAGTATAAATACAACATTCCCTTCATTTTCATTCTCATCACACACAAACCTTTTTAGAGAGAAGTCAGAGATTTTGGCTACCTTCATCGTGTTCTTCCCCTTTTCTTAGTATTTTCGTCATAAAATTAAATTTTTCCGATAAATCTCCATCCTCTTCGATCAACCCTCACTTGGTTTATGAGAAAGAAACCAAGAACCAAAAAATCAAAGGACATCCTACCCAATTCACCAGAATCTCCAGAATCTGATAGTAATTTAGTCTTCGGATCATATGACTACTTATGTATTACACAAAGGGCTGAAAATATATAGAAGAGCAGGATTGATTCGAGGAGGTACAATTGGAACTACTACTGAAACATTCTACTACAGTAATTTCGATCCCACTAAAGTTCTTGTTCTTTCGCCTTCTCCCATAGTCGAAGAACAACCATCAACTAAAATCTCAGGTCTTAAAACACCTAAAGCCTCCTCGTCTCAGAGTAAAATTTCTCCTTTGATTACTGAAAAATCTCCTCCAAAACGAAAGGCAAATAACCCCTCCTCGAAACACACCTCAGTAACGAGAAAAAGAAAAACTTTCATCGTCATGGGAGATAAATCAACAATTATCTGAAGTCCTTCCCCTTCAAATACTGATAATCCTCCTCAAAGAGAAGTAATAGAAGAAGCTCCTCGAATTACTAACCCTTCTTCAGAGACTATTATCCCAACTTCTCAAAACCCTCGAGAAGAAACTTCGAAGGCCAACGAAGTTGATTCAAAGGCTACAAAAACCGATCTCAAAGTTGATTTTGACGATGGGAACTCAACGAATACTCAAAAACCTCAAGAAGACACAGATGTTTGCTTTATTTCCGAAGATGAAAGGGCAAAAAATGGGAGAAACCCGAGAAACCTTGAAAGCAAATACATTATCGCTTTGAAAAAAGTCTGCTACATATACTTTAAGGATAGCCAGGCTTCGGCTCTGAAAAAACAATGAGGAATGGGATAAAACATAACTCTTTGTCTACCAAAGGAAGGAGAAACTCCCCTGGACTGCAAAGATGATGAATTAATAGTCTATCCTGAATTTATCAACTTGGGTCTTCGGTTTCCACTGGATCCAATGATCGTGGAATACTTCAAACTCCTCAGCTTATGCCCTACCCAAGTGACACCGAATCAGTGGTTCACCCTTATATCAGTGATCATGGCGTCTCGGATATCCAAAATTTCTATCAGCATCAAAGACTTCATCTCAATGACCCAATTGTCAAAAGGTCTGAAGCTTCTCTTTTACTACTTCACCTTGATGGATGACCTCAAGATCATCGATGATCTCTTAGAGGCTGACAAATTCTGGAAACAGAAATTCGTCTTTATATCAGGAGCGTGGGAAAATGGCAAAGTGATTTCCGAAGCCAATCCTTCAAAGCTAACTCTCGTCTGGAGAAGCAATCGTAAGCTTCGAAATGTTTATGCTCTAATATAAAATTTATCTTTTCTTTTTGCCTTAACTTTTTGTTTTACTAATTTATTTCAGAAATTTCGAATCGTTACTCAACACGTTGAAAAAATACTAAGGAAATATTCCAACAACTCGCTGCTTGGGCTCAGAAGGAATAGAATAATGCATTTTATACTGCCTTTGAGCCCATCAATTTCCTCTATTGACATATGTTCCCAATAAGAGAAGGTGGCTTACCTCCTCAAGATTTAACATCAGAACCAGATCTGAAGCTTGTCTGCCAACAAATATCTCAACCTGACTGCAAAGTCTTTCTTTCCATTCGCAACAGATCAAATAGTCATCTCCCAAAAAAAATTGTCAAAGAAAGAAGGGTAAAAAAACAGCTATCAGATTTGGTGCTAGCCCTTCCACACCATCGAAGCCAAAGCATCAAAAACAAAAAACTGCAGTACGACCTATCTCACCTATCGAAGAGGGAAAACACCAAGAACCGTCATCGATGAAAAATAAAACTTCCTCTGGTTCCCAAGGAAAGAAAAAGAAGCAAATGCGAATCACTTTGTACGTTTTGGTTAATGAAGAAGAAGTCACTGTTGTTGAAAACCCACAAAATCCTTCAATCAAAAATCAATCAAACAAATACAATCCTGTCATAATCATCGAAGATAGCACCTCCAATGAGAATCAAGCCATTGCAGCCTTCGATCTCGACATGTTTATTAACTTCGAAAACACCGAAGCACTTACTGGTGAAGAAGACCATGTTCTTCAAGTCATCCAAAACAATATGCTTGACTTTAGGAGACCAACACCAATCAAAGCTTCTCCAAAAACTACCTATTCTCTTGACCCCATCACCCCTATGATACAAGGTCCTAGCACATTGGGACTTCATCTTCCTCCTCCAAATCCTGCAATCGTTGTCGCACTTCAACCATTTTTTGAGCTTGTTACTGCAGCAATAAAACTTGCTTCCCAAGTCGAAGCTTCTCAAAACCATCTAAAGCAGCTCACCAAAGATATGGTTTACTACAAGGAAGTTTACGAAGTTGAGAAAAAGTTTAGAGAAACTTTGCATGGCAAGGTAATTGAACAATTTCATGGTTATGAAACGGCAAGGTCCGAACTTATAAATGGGGCTCTCTGCATGAAGAATCATATGCGAATCACCCACATTGTGGATACAAAATTGCTGACGAATTCTCACGAAGCAGAAATAAACAAGCTCAAGGCTAATCATGCTACTGAACTGGCCACCGAAAAATCCAATTCCAGTAAGCTTCAAAATTCTCTTACTATTTGTGAGACAAGAAACAAAGAACTAACCGATGAAATGGCTAAATTAAAGAAAGATTTCGAAACAGAGAAAACTATTGTTGTTGCTGCTGCCGAGGCTGAGCTTTCAAAGGATATGCAAATAGCTATCAACATCGGAAAAAAGATGCAACAATACTCCTCCTTCGAGAACTTCACGCTACTTATCCAAAAATCGACCTTACAAGTTTTTGGAACGGCATCCCTGAAGAAAAACGCCCAAGTGAAGCTTTCGATCCTGTTCGTGGATCATCATCCTCAGAAGATGACTCGTCCAAAGAGGAAAAGTCTTCTGATTAATTTTATCACTTTTTTGTCTTTTTCAAATTAGAAATTTCTTTTTGTACATCAACGAACTACTCTAAATGACAAATGGTTCTCTATGTTTTATCATTCTCTTTGCATATTATTTGATGCTAAATTTAAAAACAAAATAATTAATTACCACCTTAAATACCTTAACGAAATTGATGAATGTCTTAGCTCTTCGAAAACATCTCAATATGCAGTTCTTCAAAAAAATCTCAGTGTGCTATTAAACATCCACTTTGAAATAAAAATGTAATGTAGTTATTAAACATGGTTGTTTCTTCGAAAAGTGTCATAAACACTTTAGAACATTCTACTTTTAACTAATCTCAAAGGTGATCAATCTTTGATGATTTGTTAAGTATTCAAATATTTGTAAATAACCATTGGCCAAAAAACAAACTTTATTGATAATGTTGAATATGTACATGAAGCCTCGTTAAAACCTTCATGGGCCAATAAGATAGGAAATAATGCTCCATTCAAACAAAATTTTTAAAGTACAAAAATATATCTACTCCCAATAAAGCTTCAAGTGTTGGATATTCCACGGATGCTGAAGCATCCTCCCTTCGAAATCACAAAGACGATAAGACCACGGCTTGATTCTTTCAACAATTGTATAAGGCCCTTCCCAATTTGGAGCCATTTTTCTGAGGTTCCTCTCCTTTGTGTGCAAGATTTTTTTTTGCAACACCTTATCACCTTCTTTAAATTCTCTTCTCTTCAGGTTCGAATCATATCTATTTCTCATGCGAGTTTGATAATGAATTACATTCAAATGAGCTCGAACTCTTTTTTCCTCAATTAAATCCAAATTAGCCCTTCGAATGCCATCATTAAACCTTTCATAATATTTAGATATTCTAAAAGATGACATCGTATATTCAATGAGGCTGACTGCATCCATACCATATACCAAAGCAAAATGAGTCTCTTTTGTAGCCTCTTTTGGAGTTGTTCGATAAGCCCCAAACACCTCTAGCAAATAGTTTGGCCAATTTCCTGCTGCCCCCGATAAATTCTTCTTCAGGCCATCTAAAATTGTTATGTTTGTCACTTCCACTTGTCCATTAGCTTGAGGATGAAAAGGCGTTCGAAAAACATTGCTGAATTCCTTTAGAAGTAGTAAATGCAGCCATTTCCCTATTATTAAACCGAGGGCTATTATCTGTTGTAATCCTCCGAGGAACCCCAAACTACAACAGATATTGTTCACAAAATATTTGATGACATCCTTTGCCTTTGTTCCTGATAACGGTTCTGCCTCTGCACACTTTGTAAAATAATCAACCGCTACAATTATCATTTGTCTTACCCCAGAAGCCATCAGCAAAGGTCCCACCAAATCAATTACCCACCTATCAAATGGTATCGCCTCGGATATAGACATAAGTGGTACTGCTGGTCTGTGAATAGCATTGGAAAATATCTAACAAGTATCACAACCTCTGACTAAATTCTTTGCATGGTTCATGATTGTAGACCAATAAAACCCTGCAAGTAAAACCCGATGTGATAAAACTTTGAACCCACAATGAGCTGACCCTTCACCATCATGAAACTCTGACAATAATTCTTGTGATTCTTGCTTGTTTAAGCATCGTAATAATGGCCTGCTCAATGCCTTTTTATATAAAATCCCATCCAGAACTATATATCTGAAGGCTTTACCCCTTAACTGTTTGGCCAATTGTGAATCATCTGATAATAGTTCTTGAGTCAAAAAATTAAGGATATTTGATCGCCAATTGCCTCGGCTTTCATCAGTGGTAAAAATTTCTTGTATGCATTCACATTGGCTAGATTGAGTAACAATTGAAGGATTTTCTTGTAGTAAAACCCAAGGATATTATTCCTTGTAAGAAACATTTGCTAAAGAATTAGCCACCATGTTACTTCATCTCCCAGTATATTCCACAACAACATTTTCAAACAGAAGCATTAAATTTCGAAGCTCCCGAAGATATAAAATCAAACGATCCTTCCTGGCTTCGGAAAACCCAGATACCTGATTTGCTATAAACTGAGAATCCGTTTCCAAGCGCACTGAAGTTGCCCCATAAATTTTTGCCAATCTCAAACCTGCCAAAGAAACTTCGTATTCAGCTTCATTGTTTGAAGCATGAAAGCCAAATTTAATTGATTGAACCATTGTCTCTCCCGTCAGAGCTATTAACTGAAACCCAGCACTGCACCCTGAAATGCTGGATACTCCATCTGTTCGAAAAAACCCACCTCGAATCAATAGATATGACTTTTTCAGTTTCCACCTCATCTGATCGGCTTGCGTGGAACTCAACAAAAAAAATCAGTCAGTGCTTGTGCCTTTATCGCTGTTCGAGGTGTAAATAAGATATCATAATCCCCCAATTCCACTGATAGTTTGGTCATCCTCCCCGAAATATCAGGTCATTGTAAAACATTTTTTAAGGGGAATAAAGTTCGGACTTCGATAGTACGAGCTTGAAAATATGGATGCATCTTCCTATCAACAATCACCAGTTCTAATGCCAGCTTTTCTAATTTCATATATCTTTTTTCTGCTGCCAACAAACTTTTACTAATGTAATACACCAACTTTGGAACTCCTGAATCCTCACTGATTAACACTGCGCTCAGTGCAAAATCCAATACCGTGATGTACAAAAATAATTTCTCCCTATTTTGAGGCTTTGCTAGAATCTCTGGTGATGACAACAAATTTTTAATGTTCGTGAAAGCTGCTTCACATTCCGATGTTCATTCGAACTTGTTGGGTCCTCGTAAAACTTGAAAGAAATGAAAGCATTTATCAAAAAATCTTGAAATAAATCGATTAAGTGCTGCTAACCTTCCTGTCAGAATTTGCACTTCTTTGATTGACCGAGGATAATTCATTGTTATCAAAGCTTTTAATTGTTCTAGGTAAGCTTCTATTCCTTTTTCACTGATGATAAAACCCCAAAACTTCCCCGATCGAACTCCAAAGGTGCACTTCTCAGGATTTAATTTCAACCTGATCGCCCTTAAACTAAAAAAAACTTCCTCTAGATCATCAAGATGTACTTCATCCCTTGAAATTTTCACTACCATGTCGTCTATATATACCTCCATATTTCTTCTGATCTGTGTAGCAAAAGCTTTATTCACCAATCTGTGATAGGTAGCTCCAGCATATTTCAATCCGAAGGACATCACCATATAACAATGCAAACCCCTATGAGTTATAAAATTTGTGAATTCTTGATCTTTTGGATCCATTTGGATCTAATTATATCCTGCAAAAGCATCCATAAAAGTTATAATTTTGTTGCCCGAAGTAGAATCGATCAACTGATCTAATCGAGGAACGGGAAACAGATCTTTGGGGTAAGCTCTGTTCAAATTTGTGAAATCAACACACAACCTCTATTTCTCATTCTTCTTTTTGACTAATACCAGATTCGCCATCCACAAAGGATATTGCAACTCCCTTATATGTCCGACCTTAGACAAACGATCCACTTCGGCAACAATCGTTTCTGCTTTTTCCGAGGAAAACGCTCTTCTTCTTTTAATAACCGACTTGACCTTCGGATCTATAGCCAAGCTGTGTCGAATTACCTCAATAGGTACTCTTGTTACATATTATGTCCTCCAAGCAAAGACATCCAAATTTTGTGATAAAAAATCAAGCAACTGTTGACGTAGGAAAATAGTCAATAAAGTTCAAATTCGAAGTACATTTCCTTCCGAAAAAAGTAATATTCTCTATCTTTTCGGTCACCGTCAAAGACCCTGGTGTTTCCCTCGGATCGTCAACTCTTTCTTCTAATTCTGAGGGTGCCCCTTCTAAAATCTATTCTCGCATCAAATCTCCACTGCTGGATCCTCAGATCCAAAGTGCAGTGGCATAGCATTCCCTGACAACCTTCTAATTGCATCGAACAAACCCAACTCTGTCTCCAACCACGTACTTAAAACACTGATGAACTGTAGAAACCAGCCCGTACATTCTCGAAAGCCACGATCTTCCAAAAATAGCATTATAACTTGTGGGACAGTCCACCACCACAAAGAGCACCTGGACCTTTTCTTTGAATGGTCCTTTTCCCAAACTAACCTCACCTTCGAATTCTCCAACTACACGAGCTGTTACACCCGTGAATCTGATAATCGTACGATCCAATTGAATAATCCGAGGTGGATTTGTCATTCTATTATAGGTGGATTTAAAAAGGACATTAGCAGAACTGCCAGTGTCAATCAGCAAACATCAAATTTCGACGCCAACCACCTCAGCTCCAATCACCACAGCATCTTCATGTGGTCCTGCAGTACCTCTCAGATCGTCTTCATCAAACAAAATGAAAGGAATATCTTTCTTCTTATACAAGTGTGTTGATAGCCTCCCTCCAATTTGAGTTGTCAAATTGACAACATGCCTTTTCCTCGAATTGTCCAAATTTTCAGTCATTGAATCGCCTTAAAAAATAGCCAACGATTCAAAAAACTTGCATAGCTCTCGAACACATCCATTTTCCACAGGCTCTTCGACTGTGATCAGAAGCAACATGTTCGGATCCTTTTCAACATACTCAGAAGAAGCATCGAAAGGTTCAGCCTGTGAATTCAAAATCATCAAATTCTCAGCTGGCGACGAAGCTTTCGAAGTTGATGCTCCATTATTTTTCGATGCGCTCCCATGTGACTTCACATAAGTCAAGAGCTTTCCATTCTCAATCAAATATTGGATTTCTTTCTTCAGAGCAATGCAACCATTTGTATCATGACTAATATCATCATGATATCTGCAAAATTTATTATTCTTCTCCTCCATTGGCATACTGATAGGAGCTGGCTTCCTAAAATTTGTGAAGCTCTTAGTCTTATCCCAAATGACAGAAACATTCTCTGTCAGATCAACATAGTATTCTGGCCTGACCCATGTATTTGGTCTAGGCCTGTTATAATTGTTAGATGGAGCATGATTTGAATAACCACCACTCCGAGGAGGCAAATTGTTGTTCTTTTGCCTCGACTGCTGATTTCCATTGCCATTGTTATTACCATACGAGGGCTGCCCCTGATTATTGGTTGCATGTCCCGAATTTTTCGGAGTGCTAACTGGTCCACCTCGGAATCTGCTAGACTCCTCCACTTTGATCCGATCCTCAACTTGAGCCATTAATGCTCCAAAAGTCAAGACCCTTCTTTTTGTCTTCTCATTAGCCAAATCCCCTAGCAATAACCCCTGACGAAAAGCTGCCATCGCCACATTTTCCTCACAGTTGTCCAAACTAGTCTTGGTTAACGTAAATCGTTTGTTATAGTCTTTTAGCTTTTCTCTTGGTGACTACTTGCACTGAATAATGGTATCACCATTTTCCCTCATCTCTTTGCTTCCCACAAACTGCCTTCGAAAAGCAGTATAAAAATCTCTAAAATTTGATATGGACCCCCTCAAAATCCTGTTTGGGGAAAGGCACGACACACAAGCCGGTCGTCATCCTCGAAATTCATCATATAATTCTTGAATTGTTCGATGTGATCATCGGGATCATGCATCTCATCGAACTTATCCACCTTCGAAATGCCAAAACGCTTCGGAAGAGTCATGAATTGAATTTCATCTTTTAACGGAGAATTTCTCCAGTCAACACCTTGAACGAACTGATCATCAGTTCCCATCGTGATATATAAATTCTTATCAGTTTCAGCATACTGATTCGAGGGATTTCCTTCATGCCAAGTCGAACGAGGAACATTCTTAGATTTACTCTCCTTTTTATACTTCCTCGAATAATCTTTGTCTGATTCTCATTTCGAAGAACCTCTGTACCTCTTAAAACCCGAGGCTGAACTTTCGACCTTCTCGTCACTGGAAGTCATTAATTTATGTTTATCTTTTTTCTCTTTTCGAGACGAATATCGCTCTTTAGGAGACACAAAACGTGCTTTTTTGTGCTCAGACTTAGCGCATCGATCATCAAAATATCGATCTGATTGACCTTCCACCTCGGTCTTTTCCATTTCATGTCTAACCTCAGATCTGATCCTTGCTGAAAGTATCTTTTGTTCTCTCCGTTCATATTTCTCATTCAAAGTATTAATTTTATCTATGAGCTAATTTATTTGTGCCTTGATATAAGATTGAACTTGGATCGGAGACGATCCATCAGTTCTATTTCCACCAGTACCGTTCTTTTGCAAATCACCTCTCACAGTTTCCATCGCTGTCTGAAGCATAGGATTATTATCAGGATTCATCGTATGAATTTTAATCAGAAAATACAACTAGATTGTATCAATTTCGAACAGAATAAGACACTGATTTTTCTTATTCAGTTCCCAGCGGAGTCGCCAATTTGATGAGGTATGATTTTTCTTTAGTAAATTGTTAAGGAAGACTTATAGAGAGAGAAATAGCTAAAGAGTTTTTAAAGAGAGAAAACACAAGTACAAATGAGTTTCAAAGTAAAAAGTGTTCAACCCCTTTATAAGAGTAGTCTTGCCCTTTATATAGAGGAGCCAAGACTTAGTCTCAAACGGAAATTTGTTACAAAAGTGGGTTAATTGTTGTTTAGTCCTCACCAATTATACATAGTCACAAATATTCCCTAAAACTTACATCAGTCACAAATTAAGGACAAAACTTACATTACTTACAATTAAATCCTTAAATTTACATTATTTACAATTTAGTCCTTAAAATCCTATTTCCATATCAATCATCAAACAATTTCTCTCTTTGGTCTACCGACTTATTCTTTCTTTCAACTAAAACTTTCTCCTTTTTGGCATTAAGCTTTGCTATATCATTCAACAACTGTTGCCTTGTCATGATGAGGGTCGATCGTTTACTTCATCCTCGATCATTATGGTCGTGAGCGTCATATCGCTCGTCAGAATGTCGGTCCTTAGAGTCTCAGACAACTCTATCAGCGTCCTCATTTAATGCCTTTCCCTCAACTGTTTCAACATTCATTTCACTTAGTGTTATGATTTGGGAGAACTGGGTTCTCGGGTATCACTTCAGTTTCCCACATACGACGTTAATGATAGTTATGGAAATATCTAGAGCTTAGATTCGTTGATTTTGCTACTATAAAATATAGAACAATAAGTAAGAGAGATGAACGCGAGATTATAGAGAGAAAAAGGTGTCATACTAAATTTATATATTAAAAATGTACTTGTCCCCCAAAAAGGGTACTTTCCTTATATAGTGACAGTGGTGGGCCTCATTTTACATAAGTGGTCCCCCTTAACTATATTGTTCCCTTTTAACACCCTTACTTCTCCTATTACCAATTAAGTCATTATTTATAGATCTATCACTATAGTTACATATATAATTACGAACATATAGTAACATGATCTAATTATATCGACTCAAAGTGACCTAGGTATTTTTCGCCCTTATCAATCATGAATAGATTTCTCAATCACATATCCACCTTGAATATTAGAAATGATTTTGGGCAGTAGGTTGATAAGTCTAATGTTAATGATCTTTGACATTATCCTATTTAATAGACTACAAAGACTAATGGGCCTGAAACCCTTCCAATTTGTAAGATTAATAGATTTAGAATGAGGCATAAACTTGTGGCCATAATACCTTGAGGTATTTTATGACGAAACAAGAAGGAAGACATTGCAAGGCACAGATCTTGTTTGATAATGTTCTAACGAGTCTTGAAGAAGCAACATTTGAAGAAATCCATATCTGCAATACTTCAAGAATTAAGGTTAGTATTAATACCATAAATCTCTTTTTCAGTTGGAATAGATATAAGAAGATCAGTATCATCCTTAGTGATCAGATTATGGATGTTGTCAAATATTTGTTCAGCATTTTAAGCTCTTTATCTTCTTTGCTAGAATAAGGCTGATAAGTTAAGGTACTTTTGAAATATGAAACAACTGATTGACCAATTAGGTTGTTGTCCATAATACAACTCTCTTCTACTTTGATGCTAAATATAATTTTTTTTGTTAGCATAGCTACGAAAAGCTTTAGTGTTTCTATTTCAAAAAATAACTAATTCTGAGAGGGCATCTCGGATTCAAAAACATGTATTTTGTGTACAAATAAAACATCGTATTCTTCTATAAACATTTTTTTCAATAACAAGAACTCTTCGACAACAAATAAATAAACGCTTGAGACAATCTTAAGAGAGATTGGTTTAAAATGATATATTGAGAGTTTTTATTAGTGACGATTTTTTATTTAAATTTGAAAGAATTAGTTTTGATTTATTTAGATAGGATTTTTCATTCTTCAAAAGATGATTAGGATTTTGAAAGAGTAATAGCAAAAAAAATATTAATAATTGAATTTTATTTAAGATTTACACTAAAAGTATATCAATATTATCGATGAAAATAATAATAAAAGAGTAAAATCTTTCGACAACATTGAAAAATTAACATTTTTAATGGTAAAATTAGTGGAGATCTAATTAAATATTTGGATGATATTTTGTTGTAAAAATATTAATATATGGACAAACGTTATTTTTTTTAAGGGTATGACATATAATATAATGGATAGATGGTAGTAATATTTAGTCCAACTCTTAAAAATACTATACTTAGTTTGGTACCAAGTAGCCCGGCTTCTAAAATCCACGTGTCTCAAGTGAACAGAGAAAAGCCAAGGTGACTATTATCATACACTCCATGATCTCTCTCTATCTTTTTCTCTACTACTAAAACTTTAATCTTTATATATTATTCATTTCACTCGCTCTTTCTCTCCGGCTTTGCAGAGAAGTCGGATTGACCCTTCAGTTTTGGGTTCTCTTCCTCTCCCTTTCTTCCTAGCGCAATCAGAACCCGAAAATCTAGGGTTTTTGTTATTGGTTCTTCTTTCGAAACACTCACTACTGTCTTTCCCTTAAAACAAGTAAGTGTTTTGATTGTTTATTTATCTAATTTTCTATTGGTTTGTCTTTAGATTGTGATTTCTTTTTTCTTCTTGTTCTTGTGTTTCTGATATAGTTTTTTTATTGATTGCATGGCTTCTTTCGTGGATTCTAGGGTTTTTAATAATTGGGTTTTTTTGTGGTTGTATCGACTTTTTGTATCAGGGAATTGAACGGAGTAGTTATGTTTGATTTCCAGTTGTTTCAGTAAGGAACCGCATACGGAAAGAGATTGTAGAAACTTTTATGTTTGATTTCCAGTTGTTTCAGTAAGGAACCGCATACGGAAAGAGATTGTAGAAACTTTTTTTTTTGTTAACCTTAGTCTTTTAGCTAAGAAGTTTATAATTAGACAGTCTGCTAATGATGTATTGTTGTCTATTGAGTTTGAATGTACAGTCGTTTAAGCTAAGCTTGTTATTTTTTGGAATTGGCCAATTTGAGACTGTTATATGTATTAACCTTTCCACAGAAGACTTTGTAGTAAAACAAATGTAGGATCTGTTTTGCATTTATGTTTTACACTTATGTTTTACATTTGGACATATATGTTTTACTGGCTGGACAGGGAGCTTAATACATTTGGACATATCTGTTTTACTGGCTGGACAGGGAGCTTACTTTGGCTGGAAAGGATGCGCAGGAATGCTCAAAGTGGAAATCCAGTAGCACCTAATCAGCATGGTGTTCCATCAATGATGTATCAATCTGAAGCTTGGTGGCAGAGCTATAATACCATCCCTACTGAAGGGCCTCGTGGAAACACATTCCGTTCATCTTCGACGCCAAGCTCAAATGCTTCAGATTCAAACGAAGACCTTTCACTCTCAGATAATGATGAGAAGAATGGGGAAGATGACGATGCTAGCAAGGATTTACGAGCTACTGCATCTTCACAACCAGGTACAGCACTTAAGCGTTCTACTCCGTTGTGTTTTTGTTTATAAAAAAGTTTGAACTTTAGATGCTAGAGCTTAAGAATAATATAATCCAATAATCACAAAGGGCCTGCAGCATCTGTTCGTGCCTCATGCTCCGATCTGATTCAGGCACTTATGAACCATGATTCAAACAACCATAGATTAAGAATCTGTCCTCGAAAGTCACTTCAAATTTCTAAGTTCGGCCTCTACTGAAATCCCTTAGTACCTTGTTCTGATCAGCCTCAAATCAACATTGAACTGTGACACAGACAGTTTTGTTGGAGTTGTAATGGGCTCAGGTAATCCTCCATGTATCATTCATTTTTTATTCATGAGCTTCCAATAGATGAAGCTCCTCCGTAGGACCTGTCTTCTCAATGCTATAACAATGTTTCTGACAGAGCCACCAAAAGACGAGGTAGATCAATCCAAGTTAAAGGTGTATAAAGCTTATATAAATGTTAGAAAGAACCTTGAAATGTTTAACGTATAACCATTATCTTAGAATAGAATGGTATGTCTTAAAGTGAGGTTTCCTGGAAATGAATAATAATTCGGAATCCTTGCACTTGATATGGTTTGTTGTCTAAAGATCGACGTGTAAATGATACTTTTCGCCTTATAGGTATACCAAAGTCTCAACTCTTAGTAACATAATAGAAATCCGTAGAACTATTGGGTAGCTGAACTCTTCGGCATGGTTTGTGTGTCTCTCTTCCCCTTTTATTGGGGTTACTCTCTTATGTAGACCCATTGTCATCAATCATCATTATTAGGCAATCAAGTGCTGACAATGTTGGAGCAGGGCTTCATGTCTTCTATCTGTCATATCAACCGTCTCTCTGTGGCCTCGTCCATTACTCTATAGGAATGAGCAGAATGTGCAGTGTTGATTATTAAAGTCTCTGATGATATAATTTATAAACAACAACTACCATTAAATTTTAAGCATCTTGCTTTCAGGAAACTGATATGCCAATGTTTATGTATCAGATTTTTATGTCTTCAATCGTTTGTGGTTGTAGTTATCAATTGTTGTCCTTATTTTCAGCTGAAAATCAAGCACCTGAACATCAAAATTTTGGGCATGTTTCATCTGCGATGACTACAGGGAATGATGAATACCTGACACAGCCTCCGCATCTTCAGCTAATTGGTCACTCAATTGTATGTTCCTTTTTTATGTTATCCTTATTTTAGAACGAGCCTAAACTTTAGAAACTTCCTATAACGGTTGATCTCAATCTACCGGTGATCATCAATATGTTCTGGCAGTAGCTTTATTAAAAAAAGTCTCATCACTTTTCCCTTAGAAGTGAAGGTGATTCATGTCCTTGCTTTTGTACGAGTTATTTGCAGGCTTGTGCGTCAAATCCGTATCAAGATCCATATGGGCGAATGATGGCTGGTTTTGGGCATCAACCTTTGGTATGTGAGTTCATTTAAATACATTTTTTATTATCAGATCGATACAGCTTGTTTAAGTACAATAATAATGGTAAATATTGTTCCCTGATAGATTTGCATCATATAAGTTTTTACTCTTTTAGATTGTTTGTACATTTATTCTTCTGAACTGAGTATTTTCTAACTAATTCTTTAATGTCCAGGGATATTCCCCATATGCTGCAATGCCTCATGTGAGAATGCCTCTTCCTCAGGAGACAGCACAAGAACCTGTATTTGTGAATGCCAAACAGTACCCTGGGATTATGAGAAGAAGGCAGGCTCGTGCGAAGGCAGAGCTTGAAAGAAAGCTTATAAAAGCCAGAAAGGTATTTATTTTCTGTCTTTAAGATGACTCGGGGAAGATCTCAGAGGTGTCTAATCTATTTGGGGAGGACCAGGGATAACGGAACTGCAAAAACCCATTTAGTAACTGAAACTGCAAATTTATTTTCATACGATTACACCTATTCTATTTGGGGAGGACCAAGGAACATAAATACCCCTTTGATTATCGTTTTTTTCCAATTAACCATCTCCTATATCATCTGTTTGTTTGCCCTAATGAGACATTCGATTTTCTGATTTCTTATGATTCTTATTCAAAAAAATTATGCAAGTCAGAGGACTGTTTGTATAGAGCTAACTCATGCTATAGTTTGAAACAAAACGAACAGTCGGAGTGGGGGTTTGTGGCAAAAGGCAACAGTCAAGGGACCATTTATGATTTTTACTCTATACATTTTGATTTTTGTAGTCCGAGGTGGCTAATTGTGAATGGTTTTGCAGCCTTATCTTCACGAGTCTAGGCACCAGCATGCTATGAGAAGGCCTAGGAGCAGCGGAGGTCGGTTTGCAAAGAAAACTGATGTTCAGTCTTCAACCGGCGAAAAGCCACTTCACTCTTCCCAATCTGTTAGCTCGTCGGGTTCCGAGCCTCTCCGCTCTGATGGGGCAGGAGGAGGAACAGGTCAGTCAGTGGAGTCGCAATTGCGTGTAAATGTCAGTAATGGTGGGTATCACAATCAAGGTGGTTTACGAAGGGATGAAGGGGACTGTTCAGGGCAGCAATGGGGTAGTGTATCATCTAACCCAGCTTCTCATAAGTCTCTTGCCATCCAGTGATCCATCCCTCGGCGGCAACTCATTCTTGGCTTAGGTTGGTTGAAGGGATGTGCAGCTTTGTTTGTATCATTCTACTTCCCTACTTTTATATATTGTACAGTGATATGTTCAAAATTAACCTACATCTCTTTTTATACGGGGGGGCCATATTTTCTGTATGGTTAGTGTAATTTCAAAATTTATGTCAAGACTATTTATATCTTCTTTTGACACATTTTAGAATCTCTTAATTTCTCTTGGAGTTGTTGTATTGATCCCCTCTATAACAACTATAGAAATCCATTACTTCTGTTATGGCACTTTCGAAATTAGATTTCCACACAAAAGTTCAAACTAAATTTTAATATAAATGTTGGTCAATGTTTTAGATACAGTTCTTTTCATATACAGACATACTCTGGTTTTAAATTTTTTGTTAAGCATATTTTCTACAATTATATATATATAAAAGTTTAAGATATTTTATTCAATTTATCACATAATGTACATTTACACATTTACTAGAGTAAGAAATAAGTTTGGTCAACTCTCTAAACCAAACTATTCTAAACCTGATTTATATTGTTCGGGTCAGGTTGAATCTGAGTAGGTTTATTTACTTTCCCAAACCATGAAATCAATTATAGTTTGGGAATCGTAAAAAAGCGATCATAAAATTAAAATCAAACGTTAGAACGTATTGTAAAAATATTGTAGTTTGTGGGGTTATTTCTTTACAAAAAGCAATGAAAGTTATAGAATGAATTTCTACATCTATGTCTAGATCACGTACAGATGAAAATTTTAATTAAAACTTTTTCGATTATGTTAATATTTTATTACAAAATAATTCCAGTAACTTCTTTGGAGAAAACAAGCATCTCCCTACTGCTGAAGTGGTGCGATTGGTTTTATCATTATATATTTAATGATTTACTTTCCTAAACCATGAAATCAATTATAGTTTGAGAATCCCTAAAAAAAAACGACTATGAAATCGATTATAGTTTGGGAATGGCTAAAAGATGAACTACATAAAATATAAATAAATAAATTTTTTAAAAAAATTAATGAATAAAGATTTTGTATAAAATGTAGATGGATAGGATGAATAAAATTTTAAAGTTTTGAAAAACTTTTTTAATAAATAACAATTATATAAATATTAACTTTGTATATAAAAATACTAGTTTTGACCCTCCTATAGTTAGCTATAATTTTGTTGGAAAATCAATCGTGTTACTACTCTTTTTTAGAAAATGAATTTTACTTTATTTAAAGCTTAATTTTTACATCAAAGTTGACCATTTAATTTTGAAATTTTATTTTTATTAACCAACAACAAACGGTTATAATTAAGACAAATCGATTTGATATTATGATATTTAACATCATCTTTGTGGTTGAGATCTAAAAGCGGATACATCTGTCATCAACCATAGACGGAAACTAGTTGATCTATATAACTTACAAAATCAACAACTTGCGTCACATTTAGTATAGTCGGGGCCGAAAAAAAAAAGCCTTTAATCGGATTGTTTTTGAGGGATGATCAAATAGACCCCTTTTACATCTCATAGTATAATCATAAATTGCAAAAGTAAATGTTTACTTAAAACTCTTTTTTCTTAATGCAAAAGCCAAATTCTTGAGTACCTGGTATAAAAGCACTAGCCTTTTATGTGATATCATTAAACAAAGGTAGCCTGTAAGTTAGCACTATAATAATCTACAGACTCAAAACCCCATCTGATTTCAGTCTCTTTCACACTATGATACACCCAAAACTTATGCAATGAGAGAAAGACTAGTTTTTTTCCTCTCTGCCCGAGTTCAAACCAGCATCCTCATCTACTTCTTTGTTCTTGTTTCCCTCAGCTTCTTCAGGCGAGGTTTCTGCACCTGAAACTCCCTGGCTTCCTTCTGAATGATTATTGGCCGATTCAGTCAAGTTTACCACGGGTTGTTCTTTCTCCATCATCCCCGAGAGAGCTAGCTTAGGAGACCACTCCAACACATCATCCACGATATTTGACATCCTCCTCTGGTACCTGCATATATAATTTACGAGCATTTCAGATCCTAGGTCGTTGCTATAGTCCTCCAACTTGAAGATTGAGCCTTTTATATTGTAGTCGAAGTAAGCCACTTTTTGTAGGAAATGAGAAGGAAAAGAAGCTAATCAATTCACTTGGTCGATTTTAGGTAAAGTCTTCACCTAGTAGATCCTAATCATTTTTTTGGATAGTCTTTCCAGGATTGTTTATTGTCATAGAGTTTAGTTTAAGTTTTACAATGTTCTAAGAAAGAAACCCATTAAAAGACCAAAGAAATCAAAAAGAAATTATCAGCTTAATTAACTAGATAACTAAGATGACAGATTTCTTTTTGTGGAAAGCCAAGCATGGGTCCAACCTTTTGAAAGCCAAAACTACATCAGTTCCAGTTACAAGTGAGCATAATTCGAACCCAAAACGGTCTAGGTTGATTTGGTTTTGGTTTTCTATAAACAAACCAAATCTAATTAGGTTCGGATCTGGAATTATCCCATGGAAAAGCGAAACCAAACTAATCTAACCCAAAAACCAAAAAACTATATTTTTTTATATGATATACATTATATATATATATATATATATTTGTACAGAATGACCTAATTTCATTTTTTTACGTTTACCTATTCTATAAAAGAGTCTTTGTCCAGCCTAAAAACCAAACATAATTAAAATTGGAAACCGATTCTTTTAATCATTATAGTGTTTTGATTATTGTAACCCTAAATAATTTACCAAACCCACCGGATCCTAATTTCTGAAAACAAAATCAAAAAGCCTTAGAAGTACAAAAATTGACCAGTAATTATTCTCCAGACTGGATAAGTTGGACCAATCTGATAGATCCTTTTACACACTGAAAGAGAGATAATAGACTGACCTGGCTCTGGCAGCCTCATCTGGGGCATGATGCCTTAGCAGCAATATGGCGACCGCAGCTATTGCCGAATAGAAAAGCCTAGAGGTCAATTTTGCTGGCTCTTCTTCATCTTTCTTTGGCCAGAATCGAAATAGTTCACCCAATGTTGCTTCCTCAGCAAGAATGTTAGGGAAGATCCAGACACGCTTCCCAAGAAAGATCCATACAGCTCCGAATATCATTGCTCTCACTGCAAAGTTTTAACAGAACACCTCAATATTCTGCCAAAAGCTCCAAAACTAGAAATAAAATATACGCACAACCATGCTTTACTTATCGACGTAGACAATACTTGAAATGATAGGAAAAGAGAATCAGTTTTGAGTATTATAGACTACTTCCAAAAGTGATCTGAAACCTTGAAAATAAATCATAACTTACAAGTGAGCAACGTCAATATCAGGAACAGAATTCCCGCACATGAATATAGAACTATTAGTTTGCACCGGTGAGGATAAACAGGAAACAAGCAAATTGCAAGTGTCAACACTGGCCAGAAGAAAGAGAGAAGTGTCTGCCATAGTGGGTGCCGTTTTACAAAAGTCCATGCGAAAAATGCATCGTTTTCTGAGAACACTTGATCCTGAAAAGCATTATAGCATATCTTCACATTACTGAAAAATACCATTTATAAGGATATATGGCCGAGCTGTTCGCCTTTTCTTCGAACATCAGTACGTATTAAAATATAAAGGGAACCAACCAGTTCACAAAAGAATGATTCACTAGAAGGCAAAGCCAAAAATCTTGAATTTTCCGAGCCATAAGAAGCCTATTAAAAATCTATCGAAAATTTCTACTACCACATTCTTTTAAAGGTAAACCCAGAAACTATGATGATGTAGGGAAACATGAGAGACAAAACAAAGAAAGAGGCAAAATATGAAACTGGAAGAGAGGATTAAAACTGGTATTTTGCTTCCTCACTAAAACTAAGGTATAATATTATTCAAACTACAAAATTGATCATGTGATCAAAGTTCTGGCTCAAAAGGCTCTAACAAATTTATATGTTGAAGAAGACGTTGCATGAACTATGAGTGAGGGCTAAAAGCGTGGAACGAGAATGCATTGAACATAGTACGAAATCAGTAAACTTAAGAGAAATGACTTACTGGGAAAATCTCCAAATGTGCAGGCCAAGTAGACAACTTTTTCTTCCCGGGACGGAGGGTCTTGACGACACGATCACATCGAACTAAAAGATTCCTTCCCAATAAAACATCGACAATATCTTGAGTCTCTAAAGAACTATCTGATTCAAGTATTTCTTTAAGCTCCGGATGAGTTTTGATGAAGCTTACGAAATCCTTCCCTCTAAAATACTCAACTCGTGTCTCCTGCAAGACAGCCCATCTCGATACCAAGTCCTTGTGATCCCTAACCTTCTCAGCAAACAACTGAAACACGTCCTTCTTCGCCTCTTGCTTCTAATAGATTAATGATAACAAGATTTGAATCAGATAAAAAATCCAAATTAAGGCATCGATTAAACTCGTAACTGTAAAGTAAAGGTGTATGCGATCGAAGTAAAGAGTTGATGTACAAACCCGAGGAGAAGAATCTGAATGGGTATCTTTGACACCGTTGTTTAGGGCTCCTGGTGATCTTTTCACTCTTTTCTTCTCCGATCCTCCTGTTTTCTTCATTTCTTACAATTTTTCTTTGTCTCTCCAGTTTTGTCTTCGCTTCGGAAGACTGAATTTGGGGTCGGGTGGGGTTTGGTGTTTTTATTAAGATCTTGGTTTCGTTGGAGCCTCCCTAATTAACCACTAAAATTGTGCCATGTTGGCGTCACTTGTCTGATCTTTGCCGACGTGGATATAGATACTCATAGTCATATATGGAGTAGTATTTATTTGGTTTAATGATAATTGATTTTGTTTTATCTGGACCGACATCGAATTTAATGGAGGATTTTTTTTTCTTTTTTCGCTTCAAATCTTGGACCTTTATTAATCTTTGAAATAAGTACAGTAAGGGCCCGATGGATCCAGAAATTGAAAAACAAGTTCATCTCTTTACACATGCTATAAAATTGGAGGGATTTTTAAAAATTGAGCGCATCATTCTTATTACTTCTCCGATATCTTCTTGGCAAAGAGTAAATTTTCACAAGGATTCAGAGCTTTAATTAAAGGGCCAGGCTAGAAATAATACACATTTTTATAGATTTAAAACCGCTAGATCTTATACCTAATTGATAGATCTCGCACCTAAATTTTGACCATTTTACCCTTTTCAGAAAACCTAGCTATAAAAGCGTTTGATAGATCTCTCACCACTTTTTTCCTCTCTTTCTCCTTCTCTCTCTAGAAACCTCTCAAGACCCATTTCTGAAATTCGATTTTTGAAGAATCTAAACCGAAGAAAACGTAAAGGTAAACGATACGAACATCATGGTGTTATTTGTTTTTGATTTCATTCGGTATAAACTGTCGAATCTAGGTTTTTTAGTTTTTGTGGTTTCGATTTCAAAAGTTGGATTTTTGTATGATTTTAGGTGTTGTTTTGTTAGATTAGTGTTATATTGTTGTTAGTACTGGTAGGATCTACGTTTTGGTGCTTCGTTTTGTTAGAAATGAGGCTGTTTTGGGGTTGTAGCCATAAGGGTTTCGACATTGCTGTTGGGCCTCGTCGCATGCCGTTCGTGCGATGAAGAGGGGTCTTCGTCGCATGAACGGCATGCGACGAGGCCCAACAGCAGTCTCATTTTGGGCCTGCGACCAGGCCCAAATGAGGTCTCATTTTGGGCCTGCGACCAGGCCCAAATGAGGTCTCATTTTGAGCCTGCGACCAGGCCCAAATGAGGTCTCATATTGAGCCTGCGACCAGGCCCAAATGAGGTCTCATTTTGGGACTCCGACCAGGCCGAAATTGTTTTTTTTTTTTTTTATTTTTATATTCATTTTGGTTTTCGCATGCTAATACATATTTTTTTGCGTCGTATTTACAGGATGCCTCGATTCAAGATTAAAGCAAAAAATCCGTTTAAAAAAATTAGGGCCGATGCCGAGGCCGAGGAGGCAGCAGCAGCGGCTAGAGCGCAGGCCGAGGCCGAGGAGGCTGCTCCGAGCGGGGAACATGTTCCCGGTACACGTAGTAGACGACGTCTCCGTCGTGGCGGCGAATATATTCCTACTCCTGCTGATGGTGCCACAGGGGCAGCTTCTACGTCGCATCCCCCTGACGAGGAGTACGATGACGATGTAGATGCACCGCAGTATATGGAGGCTGATGCATCTCATGTACCGGACTATACGGAGGACGATGCACCTCACGCGCCAGAGGCAGCATTCCACTCATCCGAGGGTGAGGATGTTGATTTTTATTCCGTGCTGTCGCATGTTCCGGGACTTTTCCCGGATTACACCCTGCACGAGGCTTATAGCGTCTATCACGGGGATGTAAGTGTTACACCTTTATACTGTTTTATAATTTTCTTATGTGTTCTGTACACATGTTTTTAATTATTATTGTTTTACGAATTTACATATTTTATACATATTGCAGGATAGGGTCACTCTCCGATGCTTCGCTATGTATGATAGTCTCCGGAGATGGGACATTACAAAGCAGAGCAGGGTACGGGCCAGGGTGATGGAGACTATATTCGGTCCACTCGTCGATGCACTCACCCGCTGGCATACGAACCTCCATTTGGTGGAGGCATTCTTAGAGCGGTGGCATGAGGAGACTTCTTCTTTCCATTTCTCGTTCGGGGAGATGACAGTCACATTGGACGATGTCCACGTCATCACTGGACTACCGGTTGTAGGTAGGTCCTTCACAGCTATACCCTTTGACGATGATGTTGAGAGGCTTGCTACTTATGCTGCCATGCTAGGTGTGCGGCAATCGGAGCTGAGTAAAAACCTTAGGAATGCTGGTAGTGTGAAGCTAGGGTGGCTGCATACTACTTTTAGTAGTTCTCAGTATAGTGATAGGAGGATCACTGATGACGAGGTAGATCATGCCACCCGTGCCTACATACTATATTTGTTAGGTACCACTATTTGCGCGAACAAAACTGGGAACAGCATTCCATTAGATTACCTCCAGTTCGTGAACCAGTACCAGAGTTTGCATATGTACAACTGGGGCCAGTTGGTTTTAGCGCAGCTGTACCACGCCCTTAGTCAGGGATCTCTCCATGGTACGGGAGGCATTTGCGGGTTTCTAGCGTTGCTCGAGTCGTGGATTTTTGCACACTTTGTTCAGCTTCGAGCTCCACTTTTTCCGGGTTACGACGTATCCATGCCCCATATGTGCCGACATGCGCCGCGGAAGATTGGTGTCTCCCATGAGGTGCGCATGCAGATGAGACACGTACTGGCGACTTGCACCGAGGCAGATGTAAGTCATTTTCTTTCAATTTAATTATTTTAATTATGAGTACTTTTACTAATATAAATGGGCTAAATTATTCTATTTACAGGTCCTGTTCCTCCCGTTCATACATTTACGGGACCCTTTTCCGTTCCAGCAGATCACTTATGTTGAGTTGAACCTTGCTTCGTTCGACGTGGTTGCGGCGTACTACCCAGACCGTGTCATTCGACAGATGGGGTATGTACAGCTGATTCCTAAGGATATACGCCCTCCTAAGTCGAAAAAAGTAGGGAAGAAGTGGGTCACAGACTTAAAGTGGGACGATCACTTGTGGCAGAATTGGGAAAGCCACGTGTTCACTCCTTTTAGCACAGAGTACCGTGGTAGTGGACCGAGTGCTGACCCGATGTACTACATTTGGGCGAGGAAAAGGCTATGGTACATCGTCAGTCGTCCTGCGCCGGAGAGAGGTCCTCGGGTGGAGCCGGAGGATGGTGCTGTTTATTCAGGATACGAGCAGATTGCTGCGTTTGCTCCTACGCTACCTACTTTGGATCACCCTGATCTTCTAGAGTCCGCCCTCATGATGTGTAGGATCGCCGAGAGGTACCGACGGCATTGATTATTATTCTCAGAAAAACTTTGTTAGCTTTTTGGACATCAACACTATATTTTGGTAATCGGTAAATTGTATGGCTGCTTTTAATTTTTGTAATCGGTTAATTCTATGAATGCTTTTAATTTTTGTAATGGGTTAATTGTATGACTGCTTTTAATTTTTGTATTTTAATTTATTGTATGACTGCTTTTAATTTATTTTAATCGGTTTGATTACTTTGAATGATATACACACTCAAAATTATAATGAAACAGAAATACACACTCATACTTCAAATGAAACTCACACTCAAACAGAAATACACACTCATACTTAAAATGAAACTCACACTCAAACAGAAATACACACTCATACTTAAAATGAAACTCACACTCAAACAGAAATACAAACTCATACTTAAATTGAAACTCACACTCAAACAGAAATACAAACTCATACTTAAATTGAAACTCACACTCAAACAGAAATACACACGCAAAATTATCTATCAGGCCAGTTCCATTTCATCAACCTCCTTTCTTCTTTCGCATCTTTGTAGTCACGGATTTGCTGTATCTGGATGTCATAAATGTCAGAGCGGACCTCATCCAGCTGGCCCTCTGTTATATAATCCGTCGCTTGACAGTTGAACCGGTTACCCGCAATACGACGTTCCAATTCGTTGAGGTCAGAAACTAGATGTCGACGGGTTTTGACCAAGACCGACCACCTAGCTCGCACTTCATCAACACACCTTGAAATGTAAGGCGGCTGAACACCATCCCTTCCGCACAGGAAGTACATCTGGCATACTAATGCCTCGCAGTACCTTTTACCACCCTCTGGAATGTGCATATTACCAACTTCAACTGATGCCATCATCAGATACTGATCTTCCAACTCAGTCCATGAACCCATTTTCAACTAGATTTATCAACTAATGATGAAGTTTCAATGTGCATGAAGCGTCTATTTATAGACGGACCCGAAAACTCCCTCTCATTTTCAAAATTCAAAAAATCTCTCTCGTTCTCGAACATTCTAATAATCCCGCTCATTTTAAAATATCAAAACTCCCTCTCATTTCCAAAATTCAAAAACTCCCTCTCGTTCTTGGAAATTCAAAAAATCCCGCTCACATTCTAAACTCCCTCTCATTTTCAAAATTCAAAAACTCCCTCTCATTTTAGGAATTCTAAACTCCCTCTCATTCTCTAAAATAAAGTCCCACCTAAATTGTCTTCACTATATAAAGGGACTACAAGTCCGATTACATTCATATCATATTCTCAAACTTAGAAAGTTCAACAAATGGAGTTTACTCCCCATGAAGACTACCATTTGCTCTTGGCGGCAAGACTTACCCGCCGAGAGATGGGGGAAGATACTAGTGATGCTTTTTTTGATCGGGTGCTTTGTAAGATGTACTACGGTTATGGCTGTTTACAAACAGAAGGGCTCCTCGTGCGCAACCGTGACCAAATCAAGCGGAGGTATATTTTTTGCCAACCGCTCCAGCGTTTGTTGTTTCAGCCGTATAAAATTAAGCAAGAAGCGGCCGCCGTCTTCAACATGACAGTGGTAGACTACATCAGTAGGGATATGGTTGCGTATCTTCAGGATAGGATTGCGGAAAGGGAGGAAGGGGTTCATTCTGACGACAACTTGGGATACGACTTCGATGATTGAGCATTTGGTTGTTGCCATTTCCGTGTTTAATTATTTTCGTATGTTTCGTTAAGTTAAAAGTCATAACTTAATGATTTCCTCTTCTTGCAACCACTTCAAGTGTACTTGTTGTTTTCTTCTATTTCTTCATAATGTACTAGTTGTTTTCCTGAACTTCTTCAAAATGTACTTGTTGTTGTCTCCCATATACTGGTATTATATTCCAAACAAATGTCCAAAATGATAAAGCAGGCCTATTTTCTGTCTCAAAAACTGAGCCCAAAATCTTTCCTCTCGTCGCAGGCCCAAAATGAGACGAGGCCCAAAGGGCGTCTCATTTTGGGCCTGCGACACAAGCCTTCTGTCCAAGTTAATGGGCCAATTTTTTGGTCTCACGTCGCAGGCCCAATTTGCGACGAGGCCCAAAAGGCGTCGCATTTTGGGCCTGCGACACTAGCCTTCTGTCCAAAATAATGGGCCATTTTTTTGGGCTACCGTCGCAGGCCCAATTTGCGACCATGCCCAAAAATGATATGTGTTTCTATATTATATCAAACTCATTTGTGTAACTTCCAAAAACACCGTGAACTATATTATATCAAAATTACATCAAAATTACATCAAAAGTACATCATCGTACTTCAAAATTACATGAAAAGTACATCAAAAGTACATCAAAATTACATATGTTACAGTTACATATGTTACAGTAGATGTTAGGAAAACTAATAAACTAAAACTACAAATGTTGCACGAAAACATTTCAAACATTTGAAACGTCCTCGTCTCTAGTCAAATCTGTGACATGGGGTTTTTCGTTCAAGTTGATTTTCCTTGCGGGCATTATCTGTGTAAATTTGTTCAACCGCCGGTAGTATGGATGCGCCCATTGATTCGCTTCTTCGGTTGCGTAAGCGGCCCAACACGGGTATAATGGAGGCAACGGTCCATCGGGTGGAGTAGTAATCTACAAGGAAATTGCGTAAACGAATGCATTAGTAGTGATAGCGTAAGAAATTTTGATTGGAAACGAAATAGACTTACATTAACAAAGTGACATCCATGCACGAAAGCTATCCCAACTTCTATGATCGTCGAATTGTTGACGGGTGGCTTTCCACGTATTGGTAGATACGTTAACGAGGCTGCGAGCGATACATGGTATACCATGCATTGATACCTTGTCGCGATGACCAGTCCAATGTCCGGAAATGTCATCCAATAGTGGCTACTAGGATTCGGCTTGAAGTAATCTAATCTTTGTATCAAATCGTCAAACACCTTCTCCGAACCATATACATCCAACCAACATGCACGGTTGTCCCGCAACTCCTTCAACAACTCGCGTCTAACATCAGCCCATCTATCTTCGTCGTTGTATATTGAATGCGCTACGGAACGATATCCGCATTGTCCGTCCGGAAGAACGTCAACTAACTTTGAAATGTAAGTGTGTAGAAAGGTCGGGATGCAATCCGGATACAATGTTAACTTCCCATCCTTAACAATTTTTTTAGGCCTTCCAACCTTCTTTTTTGCTAATGGAGGTTTGGGTGGAACGATGGGAGCCACTTTGGATGCGGCCGTGCTCCCTAACGTGTTTACGGGTGTACTACCTACCGAGTTAGCCGGAGTACTAGCACTAGCGGTTTGTTCAATGGGATATTCCCACGAACTAGGGTTCCGTTTAGTCGATTTATCAACGCCTCCCTTTGGTCTACCCTTAGCTCTAACTGCTTCTTTAGGATCTTGAATATGACTTGTCTCGGGCATCAAAATTTGCATTACTTTATTGATAATGTGGTCTTGTTGGTCGGGGCGGAAACTACGAATGGAGTTGTCAATTAAGGAAATCTTTTTTTGCAATTCCTCTTCGCGAGAGGTAGGATCCCTGTGCACAATATCTAATCTTTTCCAAAAAATATCCACATCTTCTAAAGGGATGCACCTACCTTCTCTAGCTATAAAGGCAATTTCACATGCACAAGGTAAACCATGAGTTTTCCTAAGGAAACAACCTCCACATGCCACCCGATCTACTCCTATATTCCGAGCACGTACAATAGCAACCGTCAGTATCTTTAGCCCCGCATGTGACACATGACCTTTAAGATTTTTGGTCAAAACACCATCGAAGCCGGGAATTGATCTAAACTTACTTCGCTCGAATGATTCGACGATACCCGCATGCTGCTTCGTTAACAAGTTATGAACTTTTTCCCAAAAAGTCTCAAAGTTGCATTGATTTGTCCCAAGATATTTTTTTAGGGACGAGTGTGCACCCTCCGCCCTACATAGTACAAGTAATAAATTATCAACATACTTGAACTTTAATAAAATAACTCAACGAAAAGTAGGATAGAAGGACTAACCTGTTTGTAGTTGTTTGGCCATAATGCTTAATCGTGTTCGTTTTGTACGCAAGGAACTTGTCAGCATATTTTGTTATCCACGAGTCCATGACGTACGCAAAGCACTCCGGTTTAGATGCGAACATCTCCTTAAGTGTATCGAGGTTCTTTTGGTAACTCTCAAACGTGTTCGCCTCCGCAGCGTAACTGTAAAATTCAACAAATTGTTTCGCTACCACATCATCGTGCAATATCTTCCGAACCGCCCCAAGGATGTTCTTACTAATGTGCCACGTGCATAACAAATGGTGTGTTCCGGGAAAAATTCTATCAACCGCACGCATGAGAGCTAACTCCCGATCGGTAACAATGATGGATGGAAATGCGCACACGCTATCCATCATCAAACCACGAAGAGTTTCCAGAGCCCATACGTAGTTTCCAATCTTCTCTCCGCTCATAAACACGTACGCAACGGTAAATGTGATGGAAGTGGACGTAAAACCGACAACCTCTAACAACGGCATCTTATACCTAGTCGTCTTGTACGTACAATCCATGAATAACACGTTCGGGAATGTACGTAATAAGTCTATGCTAGTAGGATGTGCGAAGAAAAAGTCAGTGATCACCTTTGTATCATCTTTCAAACGCTCCCACGTCGAGTATCCATTCTCCTTCAACTTCGTCAATAGATATTGCATTTGGGTTTGTCCCCCGTGTTCAGCGTCCCGATGTTTTTGGCGGACATTGTAGATTGCACGCATGTTCGAAATGTTTTCGGGATATTGGTGCTTCAAACCACTATATATCTCCCTAGGGCGCGAACCTAGGTGAGACAAACTACGAACTAGTTCCTCTTCGTCAAGTTTTAGCCTACAAGCGCGGGAATGACCGTCTAGGCGAACGTAGGGTTCATGATTGTGAGTACCGTTTATCACCTCCAAACGCCATTTCATGGCTAGTACGTCGATCGGATGACCTTTTAGCGCAAACGGACAATTACATTTCTTCGTCGATGTCTTCCTTTTTTTCAAAGTGTCCGGCTTTGCCTTTGATACGTATACACCGTATCGCTCGCAAACGTACTCTAACCTAGGAGTCCTTCCCCATTTCCCACTATCGTAGAGTTTTCTTATTGTGACAAACTTGATCTTCTTTGATTCAATCTCCACGAAAGCATCTAATTCGTCCTTAGTGAATAATCTATCCGTGGTGAATATTTTACTGTAATCGGCATCCATAAATGGAGGCTGGGCAGGTTCCTCCTGCAAAATATACAATCAAAAAGTATGAGTTTATATATACAAGTTGCAGTAGCAGGCCCAAAATGAGACATGTTTCAATACCCGTCGCAGGCCCAAAATG
The DNA here is from genome assembly GCA_036936605.1 of Limnanthes douglasii subsp. nivea. Taxonomy (NCBI): domain Eukaryota; kingdom Viridiplantae; phylum Streptophyta; class Magnoliopsida; order Brassicales; family Limnanthaceae; genus Limnanthes; species Limnanthes douglasii. The sequence goes on from JAUPFV010000002.1 coordinate 152,208,257, forward strand.
AGACGGATACAAAAGAGCGTCTCATTTTGGGCCTGCGACAGAGGCTCTCTGGCCAAAAAAATGGGCCATAAATTTTGCCTAGCGTCGCAGGCCCAAAATGAGACGGTCTGCTAGCACCGTCGCATTTTGGGCCTGCGACGGTCGCGCGCTGTTCGTGCGATGACACTGCTGTTCATCGCACGAACAGCGTGCGACACCCCTGAAATTAAAAAACGTTAATTTCGGTCCTTACCTCCATCCGGTAAGCTTCCTCCTCCTTCAGTAAGTCTTCCAGAGAAATGCCCATCTCTTCGTTGTCCATAGATACTCCGATTTAAGATTTTTCGAATTGGGTTTTATGGGTTTAGTCGAAAAAAAGCTAATTTCTTCGAATTAATGGGTTTAGATTAGTAGATGTTACTACAAAGCTTGTAGATCTAGTGTAATATCGGATTGATTAAGTGTTTCGGCCGATTTGGAGACAAAATGGCATAAATGTCAAAATCTAGAGAGAAGAAGGGCAATTTAGGAATTTCAACTTTCAGTTTCAAAAAATAAGGGAGTAGGGTGAGAGATCTATCAAAATGTGTAACATTTCTAGCCTGGCCCTTAATTAAAAGGAGCCAGGAGACCAAGAGTTTCTAGAAATTCGGTAGTGCCAATTTTTAGCTTGATGCCAAGGGGTTGCGACAAGAACATGCATATCTAATGAAGATAATTAATGTAAGGAAATTTTTTTTCTTCAAAATAGAGAAACATTTAATGCTTTATTTTCAGAATCAAACGATTGATTAAAAAGATAAATTATAACGAATCTCTTATAATTTAGTTTAGGCTTTGGCATTTAATAACTTACTTTTTAGTACGTTTATATTTAGAATAATGAATAAAAATTATGGACAAAATTACCTTTCTACTTAATAAAACATATTGAGTCTAATTAAAAATAATATATATATATATATATATTAAATTCAAAAATAAAAGTAATTTTAGAAACTACATTTTTGAAATTTAAAAAATACTATTTTATTTTTTTATAAAAAGTCAGTTTCTTTTTTCCAATTAAAAGATATAAGTGATTTAAAAACAACGGTTTTAATTGTTTTTTTTTAAACGTTTTTTTATAAAGCATATATATAAAATAAATATTTATTTTTAAAAATATTATATAGAACTGATTTCTAAAAATAATTTGGAAACTGATTTTTTCAATTTGTATTTAGAAGTTTCAAAATAAAACTGACTTAAAACTAAGCATTAACTACTTTATTTTTTGCTAGTTTTAACGTGCTTTTTATTTGTGACAAAATTAACCTTCTTCGTAATATTCTTAGTTTTAATATATACATGAAGTGATAGTAGATTTAAATATGTAAAATAATTTAAAAAACTTTTTTGAAAAAATAATAAATTATTTTCTAAAATTTTAATTTTTAAATAGTAAAATCATTTCAAAATATATTAATTACTTCTAAATTAGTTATTTAATAATAATTTTCAAAGCTTTAAGTATTCCTAACGGTCTTTTAATATTAGACTATTTTTTTACAATATATAAGCTAATATTATGGTAGTTATTTTTTTTAGATAAAAGGAGAAAAATAAGGAAAATTAACTAAATTAAAAACTGATTTTTAACTTAATTTTTTATATAAAACTTACTTTTTAAAAAAAAGTTTTTAAAAAAAGTTTTTAAAAAATGATCAATAAAATCTTGCTCATAGTTTTTATAAATATTTATTATCAATATATTAACAGTTTAATTTTGTATTTATTTTCAAATAAATTTATATTAATCACTTGATTATAAAAAGTGGATTTTTGCTAACCGGTGGACATTTAATATCAATTTTTGATTGGTTACTAGGCTATTTTCAAATGTAACAATAATGACAATTTTATACATTCTTTACAGGGACATAACTATCCTTTTAGAATATTACTATACTTAATGAGTAGTAAACGTATTATCTACCTAAACCTTGCAATCTTTTATTTAATTATGTACTAATATATTATTTATTAAATTTAAGTTCTATTAATTATTGTGAAATTATTTTTATTTTTGAAGAGTAATTTTCGGTAAATCCTATAATGTTTTATCTAATTAATATTCAATATGTTCACTTGAGATTTTCTATGGAGAAGAATACGTGTGTGGTATCTAATGTGATGAATCTTTAAAATATTTGAGGGGAAAGTGGGTCCCGAATATTTTAGGGATCACACGGACGTCTAGAGAGAGATTTCATATATGAATTATAGGATGAGAAACTGCCAATAAAATTCTTCATCATTTCCAAAACAAAATACATTATCTTATATAGTAATAATAGTGGGCATTCAGACCTAAGTAATTGGACTATTTATGGTTAATCTATCACATTAACTTACTAAATAAAGACATATTTCTCATTATTATATAAAAACCTTTAATGTTACATATTTGTTGTGTTTATATTACAAAGTAAATACCGGCTCAAAATTTTACTAGTTCGACTTACGGATCATACAAATCCTACCTTTATCGGTAGTTCCCCTAGTAATTGTGTGCACGTGTCATGATGAAGCGTAAAATGATGGTAAAATAAAATTTTACTCCCTAATATAAGTGTATGTTGGGCTTTCGGAGCCTCTTTTATAAATTCGTTATTTCTCTCTCATATTCTCACTTTTCACTAATTCTAAAGAGATAGAGATAGTATATTAATCTTGCTCCGACCACCATAAAATCCAATTTATGGGAGATCATTGTTGTATAAACGTTTTCCAGATTAAAATCTTCGCTTTCTTTCTCTCTTCATTAATTATGAAATCTTTATTTTCAATCACCTACCCTTGAAGTTATCCATGATGAAGATAATTTACAATTGGAGGGTATTTTAGGAAGTTTGAGAATTGAATCTTATTTAATTTGGGTAGAGAGTAATGAGATAAATGAGGTGTGTGCTTGTATTTAATGTTTTAGGAAAAGTCCAACCTATTAAATGAAGTTGGTTGGGGTATTTATACTAATTCTGTGACCCATGGGCCTTGCGGGTCGGACCCTGGATCTGATTCAATATTAGCAAGCAGCCGAGTTACGTATTGACTGGTCGGATTGTTTTTAATTTGTGTAGTTCAAGATATCCCCGAAATTCCCCTTCGGTGTTCATAGGTGTGTCCTTCCAAAAAGATCTGACCCTATCACTAGCCCCTTTAGTTCTTTCAAAAATGTTTTGGAAGAGCTAACTTATTCGCGAAAAGACTTGGATTGGATTTGAAGGTTTAAAGAAAGAAGGACCCTGACCGGATCTGAAGGGGCTGCTTTTCGCAAATGAGAAACAAACCATTATAAAACTAGAATTTCACGTGTCATGTTTTGATTGAACCTCTGAGTCGTTTTTTCTTCTTGGGAGTTGTACTTATTTTCACAAAGTAATTAGGGTAGACTTAATAGCCCTTAATCTTTGTTTGAACCGCCTCATCTTCCCCAAAATAAACACTTAAGTAGTTTTAACTCTATTTAAGCTTGTTTCATTGTTTAGTTTCTCATAACTAGAAATTTGTTCTAGAGAGAGAAAGCTTGAGTTTTTTATTTTCCTCTGTCTTTAAGAAGTTATATGTTCACTACTAGAAAAAATTTGATTAAAGGGGGTTGGTTGAACCTGTCAGATTTAGAGAGAGCAAGAAAAAAGGAAAGACATGAAGCAAGGATCGCAGTCGGACTCCCCGTTTCTCCTAGTGGAGTAGTTAGCCCAGCGGTTCCAAAGTCTGGTAAAAACACATCATTATCTCGAAAATCGGTAATGCGAAAACCCTCTTTCATTCCTACATTATCTCCTCTAGAATCCGAACCTTCAGTTCAGGTGTCTTTAAATTCGTCTCTTAAGATAAAAATTGTTTATAGTGTTAGGAAGCCCTCATCTTTCATAGCCATGGGATCATGTACGGAAGAGGTCACGCCTCGGAGATTTAATCGACTCTTTAAATCTAAAAATAACCCCTCTTTATCCAATAATATCAATTCGGTGCATTAAAACCTACAACCCAATCCATAATAAATCCGGACAACGCATCCCTTATTGATGAGGAAACTCAAGGTGAAAAAGAGGCCATTAGTGCTAAGTTGAACGATCAACAATTAACTATAATGGAGAAGTTCATGGATGATAGTGGGGAGGACACTCTCCTAGAAACATCCGGACAAACGGAGATACCATAACAGTTCGGTCCACCAGGACAAAAACAGGGATGCCTAATACTGAATCACTCCCATAGTGTTTAGAAGGGAAAGCTGGGCCCAATCTCCGTAAGGTAAATGTGAAGTATTTGTTGGCCCTTCAAAAAATTAACTATGTGTATACACATATTGCTGAACTAAATCAGATTCAGATGTAGTGGGGATTTCTAGAGTCTATCAAAGTTAGGATTCCTGTTACTCCGGAGACTCCTTTAGACTACAAGGTCAACGAATTGGTGGTATACAGCGAGGTGCTGAATTGGGGCCTTCGCTTCCCCTTGGACTCGGAAGTAGTTTGGTACTTCCATCTGATTAAACTTTGCACTAGCCAGCTGAGTTCAAATGCATGGTACACCCTTCTAGCCAACATCATCGCTTCCAGGCTATCTAAAATTCCATTTCCCATGGAGCAATTCCCTGATGTTACCAGTTTATGTAGGAACCACCAGATCCCCTTCTATCACTATAACATAGGGAATAACTACAAGATGGTGAACAGCCTGCTAAAGGATGAGAAACCGTGGAGGACCTAATTTTTATTTATTAGTGGAGCTTGGGAGAATGGAAAAAAGATCAACTGAATAGATATTGGAAGAGCTCAGGTAACACTTTCTTTATTATTTCAGTTATATTTAACCCTTTATTGTTCCTAACTGATTATTGTTTTTATCCTACAGTACTTTCAAAGATGTTTCATGAGCATTTAGAGGTTGGAAAAGCTACATTTTCCACATTGAATCAATGGGCAACAGAAAAATGGGGGCTTGGTTTCCATAACTATTTCAATTGGAGAAACATGTTGAGATCCTATCTATGGAACTCCATCGGAAGCAGAGATCTTACTTGGGAACAGTTGACCACTCCCCCTCCAGCAGATGTTATACTTGATGAGTGAATAATTGTTTGGGGAATATATTTAGGATCTTTTTGCTGGATGTGACTAGAGAGAGAAAGTGTAGAGAGATAAAGGCAGATTCAGAGAAAATATTATTCAATGCCCTTTTTTAGGCAAGTGGGTCACCCTTTTATACTAAAATAAAGAGGACCCATTTAAGCTCTTAGTGGGCCGTTCATCACATATTAATGAGGCCCCTCTACTATTTTTATCTTTATACATTGGTCCCTGATTGACTCAGAATACTCTTTAATTACATCAAATGTTTATTCATTGTGTTTTTACCCCTCTCATCGAGATCGGCGAATTCCGCCCTTATCAGTAGCCCCCCAGTCTTCGGGAGCTTCGTGAGCGGAGACTTGTGAAAAAGCCATCGCCACTCGTCCGATCTCTTATCAGGCTTCGGGCTCTGCAAGTTCTGACTGCCCGACGCTCGAGGCTTCCTCACCGGCGATACTCCCGCGCCTCCTACTCCTGTTCTGCTGAGATTTTCATCCCGGGCCTCTTGTGATGGGCCTATCCTTCTTTCCGATTTCGGTGGTGCCGGCCCATATCGTCGATGGGTTTGTGATGAGTTGCTCATGTCAGCCCGTGTCAGTCAGTGGTCGACACGCGTCTTTGGCTAACGGGTCACCCCTCTGTCAGACTAGGCTCCTAGTGAGACTCTTCATCTTCCCGCTGTCTTTCCGTCGATTGGTATCCCCCGATCCTTCAATCCAGCCTATAAATACCCCAAGATTCTTAGTGTCTCTCAGAGGCATTTTAGAGAGAGAAAACGCTGTCCGACCATTTCTAGAGAGAGAAAGAGCTCGTTCGACCCTACTTCGTTCTAGTATGTTCGTTGCATGAAAACCGGACGTTCACAGAAAAAACCGTCCAAGAAAAAGAAATCCGAGTGGAGGTTTGAAGAGTGGTTAAGTATTGGCGATCGAGCAGAAGAGTACCGACGCGCTGGTCTGATCTGGGGGTCTAACTCCAAGCCTTTTGTTCCCGCTCCACTTCCTCACGATCCCGTTCTTGCCACCCCGGTCCCCGCAGAATCTTTCCTGGTATCCGACCTTCCGGTTTCTCCTATTCCCGAGGCTAGCCTGTCCCCAGAACCCATTATCCTTTCCTCCAGTGACAGTTCCCATTTTTCCGCAGTCGGGCCAAACAATCCGACCTTACCGCCCGTCAACTCGCCCGCTTCCCGACGTGCCCGTAAATCCACTTTCTTGATAGTGGGAGAAAACGATCTATCCAAGTACTCGGCATGAGGTAATAGTCCCGAAATGGTTCAGCTTACGCCCTCGATTAGAGGGATCCGGACCGGTATTAACACTGCGGTCACTTTTTTAGGTTTGCTCAAAATGCGACTAACACCCGAGCAAGCAGAGGAGGCTCATAGGAACATGGCACGCGATGCTGCCGACGCTTCTTCCTCCCGGGTCCGACCATCTGAAACAGATGCCGCTACTGCCCGCAGCTCTAGTCAAGTTCCGACCCAAGAAGCTGGAGAGTCGGAAGTCGATGTTGCTCCCACGGGGGTCTGTATTGCCGCTGCTGGTCACGCGGCTAACCCCCAGGATGATCCCTTGCCCGAAGCGGTTGCGGCTGCCATTTCCACCAAGTACTTCAGCTGGCTTCTAACCAGGGACGTGGTCTCTCTCTTCGAAGGGAAGTATCTCTACTTTCCCGAGGCCGATCATAGAGACTTGCTGACCCGCTGGGGGATCCCTGAGTGTGTCAGCGTCCGATTCCCGACCCCAGGGGAGACCCCCGTCCACGTCAGACCCAGAGAGATTGTGGTGTTTACCGAATTGTTCAACTGGGGTTTGCGTTTCCCCTTGGACCCTGAGATCGCGCTCTATTTTCGCACTCTCCAGATCTGCCCGTCGCAGCTGACGCCAAATGCTTGGTATACCTTGATGTCCTGCATTATGGCTTCCCGCCTTTCTGGCCAGGTTTTGCCGATGGAGGAGTACATCGTCATGTCGGGTCTGTCCAAGTCCCCGAAATCCCCATTCTTCTACTCTTCTCTTGGCAATAAGTGGAAAATTGTCAACGACTTCTTGGAAGGGGACAAGGGGTGGAAGCATCGGTTCGTATTTCTGAGCGGGTGCTGGGAGAATGGTCTTCCATACTCTCCGGAGAATCCGAGGCAACTACTGCGGACCTGGGTCCATGATGGTACTACCTTCCCCTATAAATTTTTTTTTTTTTGTTTTTTTTTACTATACCTTTATCTACCGTTCCTTTGCGTAGTGTCGAAAGACTGGCTGCAGGGGGTGAAGAAGGACCATTCGGAAGCAGCGGAGGTCACTTTCGAGGTGCTGAAAAACTACGCCCGAAGGAATTGGGGTCGGGGCATGCACCGCACTTTTATGGATAAGAACTTGTTCATGAGCAACCTCTGGCGGTGCTCATCCGAGGCTCTTACCATTGAACAGCTGCGGGAGCCTCCAAGTATGGACGACGTGCTTGCCCGAACCGGGCGTCCCGGGTACATACTATTTCTGCCCAAGCGCAACAAGGCGCCCAGTAAGCGTCCAAAGTCAGAGGACGACGAGGCAGTAGGTGAACCGACCAGGGTCGCGGTGCCCGAGGCAGGACGACTGGACGCGAGCCATAACCCGGCCGCGGTGCAAAAGAGGAAAAAACATGCAGAGGCGGGGGGGTCTAAGCCGAAGAAATCCAAAGCTGCGGTAGAGGATCGGGCGGCCGTCAGCGCGGAGGTGGAGGCTTCCAGGCCTAAACTCGTGGATCAAGTGGACGACGGCGCAGATCCCGCAAGGGACGACGTTGTGTTGATTCCAGACGACGCTGAGCCCCACGAAGCCGAAGCTGCGAATCCGGACGCCCCTTCGTCAAGTGGCCCCAAATTCCCGGTGCTGACGATGCTCGGTAGCCCGCACCCCTTTCCTCTTCGGGGCACTGATGGACTTGCTCTGTCGCTATACAACCTGCTGGTTCCGGCCGCCTTAAAAGAGCGTCGGGCAAAGGAGCTTGGCAAAAAGTTAGCCTTGGCGGAGACAAAGATTACCAGTCTTGTTGCGAAGGTCAAAACTGCCGAGGAGGCCCAGGCGTTGGCGGAAAGTCGGGTGGTTGAAGCTGAGAATCTCGCTACCGAAGCGAAAACGGCCGCGGAAACGGCGAAGCAGGCGATGGAGACAGCGAAGAAGGCTGCGGAGGATGCGGTGAGCGTTGCGGAGACGGCGAGGAAAGCCGCGGAAGACCGCGCCTCATCTCTGGCGCAGGAGGTTCAAAAGTTAAAATCAGTGAACGTTGCTTACATCAACCGATGTAGGCAGTGGTCGGACAAGGAGACTGCGGATGCTAAAGCCGCATATGTGCTGTCACTCCATAACCGCTTCCCGGACCTTCGCCTCGGGTCGCTGTGGCTTGACGTACCAGAGAAGGACCGGCCCGAGGGAGTCGATTGCGGGGAATCCGACGATGCTGATGACGAAGAAGACGACGAGGATGTGGACGAGGATGTGGATGAAGATGGGGACCAGTAATTTTGTTTCCCCTTTTTTTTTTTTGAAGATTCTGTAACTCTTGGGGGCCCGTAGGCCCCTCTGTTGTTTTTACCGAACCACTTTAACTCTTATGTTTTTTTTTTGGGGTCACGGGGACCCTGTGATGATCATTTTTAATTTGCTTGGGTATACTGTTCTGCATATCGTTAATCTTAATGTTTGGTAGGTGAATTTGTTGCCGAAAGTTTCCAGAGGTTCGAGAATACCAAAACGTAGATCTGTAGATCGATTTGTTATCGAAAGTTTTCCCAAAAGTTCGGGAAAACCAAAATGTAGATCGGTAGAACCGAAAAACCTACTTTTAGGCTATGTAGATCGATTTGTTATCGAAAGTTCGGGAAAACCAAAATGTAGATCGGTAGAACCGAAAAACCTACTTTTAGGCTCTGTAGATCGATTTGTTATCGAAAGTTTTCCCAAAAGTTTGGGAAAACCAAAATGTAGATCGGTAGAACCGAAAAACCTACTTTTAGGCTCTGTAGATCGATTTGTTATCGAAAGCTTTTCCAAAGGTTCGGGAAAACCAAAATATAGATCGGTAGAACCGAAAAACCTATTTTTAGGTCCTGTAGATCGATTCGTTATCGAAAGCTTTTCCAAAAGTTCGGGAAAGCCAAAATGTAGATCGGTTAGAACCGAAAAACCTATTTTTAGGTCCTGTAACATTAAAAGATCCGGACAACGTCCAGCTCGTCAGCTGTCCGAAGTCACAATAATTGAATATTTAGAAGGCAAAAGATTTTTTATTATCAAAAAAGTGGGTCGGGTTTAGACTGATGCCTCGTTAAAACCTCCTCGCGCCACCGAGGTAGGAAAGAGTGCATCCCCGACCATTTACAACCTTGAATAAAGTGGAAAATACCGCGAAGTACATCGTAAATTACAAACTATTCTAGATACAGTTTTAAGTGTTCAATATTCCATGGTAGCCTTAAGAGATGTCCGGACCGATTCTGCAGGCGGTACGTCCCGCTCTTAATTTTCTCGACGATTTCGTATGGTCCCTCCCAATTGGGGGCCAGCTTTCCGAGGCTCTTGTCCTTTGTGTGGAGGAACACGCGTCGCAAAACCTTATCTCCGACCTTGAATTCCCGACGGCGGACTTTAGCTGCGTATCGACTTCTCATCAAAGTTTGGTAATGTAAAGAATTCAAATGGGCGCGGTGGCGCTTCTCCTCTATGAGATCAAGCTCGAGTCGTCTGCTGTCGTCATTCGCCTCCTCCTGGTAAGTTCCGACCCTGAAAGAAGGAAAAATAGATTCCGCGGGAGTGACCGCGTCCATGCCATATACTAAAGCGTAAGGCGACTCCTGAGTGGCCGTGCGGGGTGTGGTTCGGTAAGCCCACAATACTTCTTGCAAGTAGTCTGGCCACTTTCCGGCCTTTCCCTCGAGGTTCTTTCTGAGGCCATCCAGAATGGTTCGATTCGTTACTTCGACCTGACCGTTGGCTTGTGGATGGAAAGGGGCAGCGAAACATTGTCGAATATTATGAGTGGTGCAGAACGCCTTCATCTCCGCGCTGTCAAACTGTGGCCCGTTGTCCATAGTCAGTCGCCGAGGCACCCCGAACCGGCAACAAATGTTCGCCCAAATGAATTTGACAATATCTTTGGTTTTCGTGGCGGACAGAGGCTCGGCTTCGACCCACTTGGAGAAGTAATCTACCGCTACGACGATCGTCTGCCTTCCTCCCGATACCTTTGGTAATGGTCCGACGAGGTCGATTCCACAGCGGTCAAAAGGCAGCCCTTCGGATATGGATTCCAGGAGAGCTGCGGGTACGTTGATGGCGTTACCGAACCTTTGACATGTATCGCAGGTTTTTACTATGAGTCTTGCGTCTGCTGTTATTGTCGGCCAATAGAATCCCGCCAGAAAAATTCTCCTAATCAGAGCCTTGTATCCGCAATGCGCCGCGCCTTCCCCGTCATGCAGTTCGGACAAGATTACCTGGGATTCGTCGAAACCTAAACATCGAAGCAGAGGCCGGCTATAAGATTTTTTGTACAACACATCCCCTAAAAGGACGTAGCCCCGCGCTTTGTTGCGCAATTTTCGTGCCGAAGCGGTGTCGTCGGGAAGCCGACCTTCAGCTAAGAAAGAGATAATGCCCCGGCGCCAGTCAGAAGTTACGACCGAAGAGATTTGGCATGCGATCTCGGGTCGGTTAGCTAACTCATGTCGTTTAATGATGGACGGGCTTTCTTGTTCTATCACCCATGGATAACTGCTGGAGCAAGAAATCGTTGCCAAAGACAGCGGTGTTTTCGCTTCGCGGTACATGCTCGTAAGTAATTTTGTCAAAGGAAGCGGCCAGAATTCTTAATGCCGCAAGGTACTGTACCAGGTGTTCCTTCCGAGCCTCCGCGCTTCCCGAGGCTTGGTTTATTAGAAGCTGGGAGTCGCTTATGAGTCGTACCTGTCTTGCCCCGCATACCTGTGCCAACCGTAACCCTGCCAGAGCGGCCTCGTATTCAGCTTCATTATTCGACGTGTGGAAACCAAAACGGATAGCCTGGAGGATGCTAACACCCGAGGGAGTTATGATTTGGACTCCCGCCCCACAACCACTAACGTTTGCTCCCCCATCGGTGCGGACGGTCCACTCGCCCTCTGCTTTTTCTTGTGATTGGGCTTCCTGTTCGGGTCGCTCTGAGTGAAACTCAACTAGAAAATCAGCCAAGACCTGGCCTTTGATAGCTGTTCGGGGTTCAAAGTCAATGTCGAAATCCCCCAGTTCTACCGACCACTTGGATAATCTCCCCGACATGTCTGGTCGTTGAAAAATGTATTTTAGCGGAAGTGATGTGCGGACAACAATAGGGTGGGCTTGGAAGTATGGTCGCATTTTCCGCGCTGCTGTCACCAGAGCCAGCGCTATTTTCTCCAGTTTAAGGTACCGGGTTTCGGCGTCCAGCAAACTTTTGCTCACATAGTATACCGCTGTCGGAGCCAGCCCTGATTCGCTGATTAGAGCAGCGCTGACCGCATAATCCGTGACCGCAATGTAAAGGAAAAGGGTTTCACCCGCCGTCGGCTTGGTGAGGCGGTTCGGGGTCGATGTGGTTAGACGTGCCAGAGAAAGACCGGCCCGAGGGGGTCGAGTGTGGAGAATCCGACGATGCTGAGGAGGATGAAGAGAACGAGGACGAGGATGAGTGATCCGGGAGTTGTGTGTGTTTGTTTTTTTGCTTACTTATTGTTGTAACTCTTTGGGGGGTCGCGGGCCCCCCTGTCGTTGTTTTTTGATGAACATCTTTAACTTTTGCTTTTGGGGGCCATGGGGTCCCTTGTTAATATATCAAGTTTTCTGGCTACATCTTCACACATCGTTACTTAGGTTCTGCTAGGATCGTAAGTTTAGCAAATTAAAGTAATATTGAAAAATTTCCTTGAGGGTCTGTTAAAGTACATATGTAGATCGGTGAAAAACCGAAAAACCCATTAAGGTTCTGTAGATCGATATGTCATCGAAAATTTTCCAGAGGATCGGGAAAACTATATACGGATCGGTAAGAGCCGAAAAACCCGTTAAGGTCCTGTAGATCGATATGTCATCGAAAATTTTCCAGAGGATCGGAAAACTATATATGTAGATCGGTGAAAAACCGAAAAACCCATTAAGGTTCTGTAGATCGATATGTCATCGAAAATTTTCCAGAGGATCGGGAAAACTATATATGTAGATCCATTGATATTAATAGGAACGGACGATGTCCAGCTCGTCAGCTGTCCAAAGTCACAATGATTCAATATTTGGAAGGCAAAAGAATTTTTTGATTAATGTAATCGGTGGTCGGGTTTTTTCGATGCCTTGTTAAAACCTCCTCGCGCCACCGAGGTAGGAAAGAGTGCATCCCCGACCGTTACAATTGTAAACAATGTGAAATACAAATTGAAATACAAGTCCACCACTATTCTAAATACAACTTCAAGTGTTCAATATTCCATGGTAGCCTTAAAAGTTGTCCGAGCCTATTCTGCAGGCGGTACGTCCCGCTCTTGATTTTTTCGACAATTTCGTAGGGTCCTTCCCAATTCGGGGCGAGCTTCCCGAGGCTTTTATCTTTTGTGTGAAGGAAAACACACCGCAGAACCTTGTCTCCGACCTTAAACTCTTGACGACGGACTTTGGATGCATATCGACTTCTCATCAGGGTCTGATAGTGCAAAGAGTTTAATCGAGCGCGATTGCGCTTCTCTTCTATGAGGTCGAGCTCGAGTCGTCGGCTGTCGTCGTTCGTCTCCTCCTGATAAGTTCCGACCCTGAAAGAAGGAAAAATAAATTCCGCGGGGGTGACCGCGTCCATACCGTATACTAGAGCGTAAGGGGACTCTTGGGTAGCTGTTCGGGGTGTGGTGCGGTAAGCCCATAGTACTTCTTGTAGATAGTCATGCCATTTTCCAGCCTTTCCCTCGAGGTTCTTTCTGAGGCCATCCAAAATGGTTCGGTTAGTTACTTCGACCTGCCTGTTCGCTTGAGGATGGAAAGAAGCAGAGAAGCATTGTCGGATCTTATGAGTGGTGCAGAATGCTTTCATTTCTACACTATCAAACTGCGGCCCATTATCCATAGTCAGCCTCTGCGGCACCCCGAACCGACAACATATGTTAGTCCAGATAAATTTGATGATATCTTTGGTCTTCGTGGCTGACAGAGGTTCGGCTTCGACCCATTTGGAGAAGTAATCCACCGCCACGACAATTGTCTGTCTTCCTCCCGACGCCATTGGTAACGGCCCGACGAGATCGATTCCCCACCGGTCAAAGGGTAACCCTTCGGATATTGACTCTAAGGGAGATGCATGTACGTTGATGGCGTTCCCGAACCGTTGACATGTATCGCAGGTTTTAACTATGAGTCGCGCATCTGCCGTTATCGTCGGCCAATAGAATCCTGCGAGGAGAATTCTCCTAATTCGGGCCTTGTATCCGCAGTGGGCCGCGCCCTCCCATCGTGTAGCTCGGACACAATTACTTGAGATTCGTGGAACCCCAAGCATCGAAGCAGGGGTCGGCTAAAGGACTTCTTGTATAGCACATCCCCTAAAAGAATGTACCCCCGAGCTTTGTTGCGCACTTTCCGTGCCGAAGCGGTGTCATTGGGGAGCCGACCCTCAGCCAGAAAAGAGATAATATCCCGGCGCCAATCCGAGATTGCAACCGATGAGATCTGGCATGTGATTTCAGGTTGGTTGTCCAACTCATGGCGTTTGATAATAGATGGGCTTTCTTGTTCTGTTACCCAAGGATAATTGCTAGAGCAGGAGATTGTTGCCAAGGAATCCGCGGTCGTGTTCTCGCTCCTCGGGACGTGTTCGTAGGTGATCTTGTCAAATGAAGCAGCCAGAACTCTTAGTGCTGCTAGGTATTGTACCAGATGTTCTTTCCGAGCCTCCGCACTCCCCGAAGTTTGGGTTATTAAAAGTTGGGAGTCGCTTACGAGGCGTACTTGTCTCGCCCCGCACACCTGTGCCAACCGCAATCCTGCCAAAGCAGCCTCATATTCTGCTTCGTTGTTCGAAGTATGGAAACCAAATCGGATGGCTTGGAGCATGCTAACGCCCGACGGGGTTATGATTTGTATCCCTGCTCCACAGCCACTAACGTTTGCTCCCCCATCGGTTCGGACGATCCATTCGCCTAGTGCGGTTTCTCGGGGAGGTACCTCCTGCTCGAGTCGTTCGGAATGGAACTCGACTAAAAAATCAGCCAAGACTTGGCCCTTGATAGCTGTCTGCGGCTCAAAGTCAATGTCGAAATCCCCAAGCTCTACTGACCACTTGGATATTCTCCCGGACATATCTGGTCGCTGGAAAACATATTTAAGTGGAAATGACGTGCGGACGACGATAGGGTGGGCTTGAAAGTACGGGCGCATTTTCCGCGCTGCTGTCACCAGGGCAAGCGCCATTTTTTCTAATTTTAAATACCGAGTCTCTGCATCCAGCAAGCTTTTGCTCACAAAGTAAACCGCTGTTGGAGCCGGTCCTGATTCGCTGATTAGAGCTGCGCTGACCGCAAAGTCCGTGACCGCGATGTAAAGGAAGAGCGTCTCACCCGAGCTAAGCTGTGATAGGATGTTCGGGGACGATAGGTATTGTTTGATCCCTAAGAACGCCTCATTACATTCGGGAGTCCAAGAAAAAAAATTCGCTTGTCGTGAGACCTGAAAAAACAGAGCGCACTTATCAGACGAGCGAGAGATGAATCGATTTAGGGCGGCCAGACGCCCAGTCAGGATCTGGACTTCTTTGATGCTTCGGGGCGGAGTCATATCGGTTAGAGCTCGGAGCTGGATATGATCTGCTTCAATCTCTTTCTCACTAACGAGGAATCCCAAGAACTTTCCTGACCGGACCCCGAAGGAGCATTTTTCCGGGTTAAGTTTGAGTTTTATCCCTCGTAAGTTATCAAAGGTTTCCCTGAGATCAGCAAGGTGGGCTATATCGGTTCCGCTTTTGACCAACATGTCATCAATGTACACCTCCATATTCCTCCCGATCTGATCTTCGAATGTTCTGTTGACCAGCCTTTGGTATGTCGCGCCGGCATTCTTTAGCCCGAAGGGCATTACTTTGTAGCAGTATAGTCCCTGGCCTGTGATGAATGTGGTATTTTCCTGGTCCGCGGAGTGTAATTTGATCTGATTGTAACCGGCCTAGGCGTCCATAAACGACAGCAGTTTGTTACCCGATGTTGAATCCACCAGTTGGTCGATTCTCGGCATCGGGAAAGGGTCCTTCGGGCACGCTCGGTTAAGGTCGGTAAAATCCACACACATTCTCCATTTTCCGCTTTTCTTTTTTACTAGAACGGGATTAGAAATCCATAACGGGTATCTCGCTTCCTTGATATGACAGATGCTGGTCATCCTCTCAACTTCTCGTAGGATTACGTTTGCTTTTTCTGGGGAAAAAGCCCGACGCTTCTGAGTAATTGGTCTGACGTTTCTGTTGATGGTCAGCTTGTGAACCGCAAACGATTCTGGTACCCCTGTAACATCTCCTGAGCACCATGCGAACAAGTCTAGGTTTTCCCGTAGGAGGATCAATAGCTGCTCCCTTAGGGTCGGCAAGAGGCACGCCCCGACCCGCAGAGATTTTCCCGTGGTGAACTGATGCAGTTCGCATTCTTCGTCTGTTGTCAAAAGGCTTGGGGCCTCCCGGGGGTCATCAACTGGTAGCGATCCCGGGGGGATCCCCCTTAATTGCTATTCTTGAGTTGGAAACATCTCTTGGTCTTTCTTTGGTGCCAACGCAGCTCGGTAACATTCCCGCGCTGCTTTCTGGCTGCTCTTGACCACTCCTACGTTGTTTCCGACCACGTACTTTACACATTGATGGATCGTAGAAGTTACCGCATGCATACGTGATATCCAAGACCGGCTTAGAATGGGGTTGTGGGAGGCCGGTGCGTCCACTACCACGAATAAAACCGTGACCTCTTTCTTAAAAGGACCGCGGCCTAACTGGACTACGCCCTCGAACTCTCCTATAACGTCGGCTGCTGACCCAGTAAACCCGACAATGGTTCGGTCAGACCGTGCGATCACTGGCTGTGTTCTGAATTTGGCAAAAGTAGATGCGAAGATGATATTGGCTGAACTCCCGGTATCTACCAAGATGCGCCGAACCTCCTCTCCCGCAATGGCTGCCCCGATTACAATGGCATCCTCATGCGGGCCGGCTATATCCCTCATGTCGTCATCGTCGAAGTGTAGAATCGGAGAAGGAACGCTTCTGGTTTGGAAGCAAGTTCTGGTCTCCAACTGAGTGGTTAGGTTGACTATGTGCCTCTTCCTGGATGAGTGTGTAACTCCTGCCATAGAATCCCCCCCCCCCCCCCCCCCCGAAGATGGTTAACGACTCAAAAAATTCACAAAGACCCCGCAAATTACCGACGCTCTCTTCTGCTTCCTCCTCAATGATCCCGATGATGTTGCGATTTGCTTCGGGATCAAGATATTCAACGGAGACATCGAAGTGGTCGGTTACCTCCGAAATGGCCATGGTGGTCTCTGGTTTTGGTACAATTACAACTTCTTTCGAGGTTGTGCCCTGCTGCGCCTTCTTCACATATTCCAACAGGTTCCCATGCTCTATGAGCATCTGTATTTCTTTCTTCAAGGCGATGCAGTCCTTCGTATCATGCCCAACGTCCTCGTGGTAGCGGCAATAGCGGTTATTCCTCTGCTCCCGAGGCATCGGGATTGGGAATGGCCTTCGGTATATCCCGCTCTTCTTGGTCTTTTCGTAGATCGATGCTACACACTCCGTGAGGTCCGTGAAGTACGCAGGTCGTGTCCATTTGTTGGACATGGGTCGCGAAGGTGTCTGACCCGCTTATTTTGGTTTCAGGCCGGCTGGGGTCGACGGCTTGGCCGACACAGGAGG